>JAVIWB010003035.1:0-397672 GCA_031893035.1 Dermolepida albohirtum | reverse complement strand
ATTTGACTATTCAAATATCAGTACAAATCCATTGATTTGTACTGAATATTATTCTAATAGTAGTTTAAAATGTTAATAAATTATGTAAATTTCCACAAATATTTTTCACTTTAGGAAAATGTAACAAAAATTTAATTAAATTTATGATCAAACAAAGCAATTTGTCAAAAAAATGTAATGTCTAACTAATAATTGAAAACAACCTGTAGCATGCACATATAACTAAAACTTCACTTAGCAATGTATGATAGGCTTGAAAAATTTAGATAAGAATATTAAATCTTCCATTAATTTAAGAACAAAGCAAGTTTTTTAAAAGTACTCACGCAATAATACAATTATAGCAAATATCTTTAAAAGCTAATATGTACCTGTTAACCAGAAGAATTCCACCTACGAATTTACTATAATTGTATCTAGGATGTAGATGTGGTGCAGCTATATGGTATGGCTGATTTGTTGGATATGCATAGCTTAATTGATCATTTAATGGCAGTAAATCCACATCATGCATAGCAATATAGTCATGGGTTGCACTTGTATATAAATATCCTACATTAATTAATGAAGCTCTGTTGAATCTATAAGGATCTACCTGATTTAATATAAATATGTTATGATTGATATGTTGTTTGTTTAGGAAATTGTGTAAGTATGGAGCAAATTCCAATAACTCATCAAATCTATCTCTAAATGGCACCAATACTGCTAATTTATGATTTGTCTCATAGTACATGTTTGTTTCTTGTTGAACTTCAACATTCCTTTTAAGTTGACAATTACAATGATCTGTAAGGATAATTATAATAGTATGCTAATAAAGTCATAAATTATAATTATTTACCTATAGTTAATAAATTAAATGTTAATGCAATAGTTACTAAAAAGAGTACAATGATCAATAATACTAAAAACTGCAGAAAGCGTGCACGTAGTCGACTTTGAATTTGTAAAATCATATCCATACATTATGTTTTTATTTAAAAATTTAACTGTTTTTCTTTTAATCTGTGCATGGCAAATGCACGTTATGTCATTTATTAACACATAATATATTAAAATACCAACGTAAGAACATGGAATTTCGTGGAAACAATGTCTTAACTGTATCAAATTAAAAGTAGTTACAAATTATTGTGAAATGAGTATTGTGTACTATTACGAAACAATATTAATTCTTTAGATTTCAGATCATCGGATAAACCGACATATACCTATTTCCAATTTGATAAATTGATGACTAAGTTCGTGACTAAGTTCACCAATGCTATAATTGCACCTTCCGCAAGGGGCAGAGACAAGTTGGCCGAAGTGCGTGCAACTGAAAACATGTTATTGAGTTTTGACACGATTTTATTAAAAAATAAATGTCAAAAGTTGAGTATACGTGTGAAAGGAACCTTATCAAACTGTTTGCCTTCTTGATCAAGTGTTAAATTAGTTGTTTTATTTAGTAAATTTAAGAAAAAGTGTATTTAATTTCAACCATGCCGAAAGGAAAACGAAAAGGAAAGTCTGGTATGTACTTTGAACCATATGGTAGATGTCATTAAGGTATACTTTTGAATGTTAGTCAGCGTCCATGAATTTTATATTGTCTACGAATTTGTGGCATATGGATACCTTCGAAATATATCAAATTGCATTATTATATAACTCATTACAATAGAATATACTCTGATTTTTAGAAATTCATTCAAAGTATTTTCACACGTGTCCTGTATTTACGTTAAAATATGTCCCATTATTCGCTCTTATTCAAAACGTTGTGTATATAGTTAAAATGAATGCAATAATGTAATGCACTGAGGATGTTAAAATAATTTTTTGTGAGAGAGTCTCAGGAATATTGAACTATATAGGTTTAGATTTCAGAAAAACATATGTTTCATGACTTTAGATAACCTTATATTACTGTTAGACATATTGCATTCTTACTATTTTGTCCTCGATTTTAAGAAAATGATATATTTTTCGTATTGTTCAATATATTAATAACCTATGACAGAAGATCTAATTTCTGAAAGTAGACATGTGTGGAAAAAAACGTTATTCGAGCCATGCCTATGACTGCATAAATTGAAAATTCAATTTTCTGACACATAATGCGTCATCATATATTTGCAGTTCTTTTTAAGTTAAGGGAATTAGTTGTACATTAAAAAGTAAATTTAATTATGTACGTCTATATAATTACTATAATTCAAGTTTAAAATAAAAGGTTTTAGTGATTACAAATATGTAGAATATCAATGTGTATTATGCTATCTAAGATTAAAAAAACATGGTTGCCTTCACAATAAAAATACATTTAATTAGTTTTTGTCGAACTCCATAAGGTGAAGCTGTAATACACGCTCCAAAGAACATGCCGACGTTTAGATCAGGTGCGGTTTTAGAATCAAAGATAAAGAATAACAATGCTTAATTAATTTGAAAAGTGGGGAGCATTAATTTGACAGACTGAAATAGGTATATGATAATGTTGTAATCGTATCAGTAAACATACAATTTCTTTATTTGTACAAGTTGCACCACATTGTGTAATGAGCAATTTTCGTAAAACAATATCTCAAACAGCAGTTTTATTTAAATTAGAATACCAAGCCATCGTATCTAGTTGATACGTAAGTTGACTTGAAGGATTTACTAATGGTTAGAAATTGAATTACATATACTAAAAAAAAATCAGATTGCAAAAAAAATAATTGTTCACGGACAGAGCTCAAGTTATTTGCAATCTGTAGTACAGTTAGCTAGTACACAAACATATTATTTTTTTCGAAACAACCTTTTGTCTTTTAAACGTATTTCGTAAATTTACTCTTTTGCTCTATCTTCCTAATTAATTTCAAGTATTTTATTAAAGAATATGCTATTATTATTATTATTATGAAGAATATATGAAACATGCATTTAATTATATACTATTTTTCTTTTTATTTTGTCTTTTCGTCTACTTCGTACATATATTTTAGGCCTTAATTTAATTGCTCTTATTTATTTTGTTATTTACTGATCTATCATGTTAATAAACCTGAATAGGCCCCATCATAAATACATATACAATTAGCTACAAACATAAGTCAAACAATAGCAATAAGTAATTACACAACATAAGCGGTATTATATCTCCCGAGTAGAAATGATTTCAGTGCATTTTTAAAAGTACTTAACGCTTATAAGATAGAGCAGTCTAATTACAGTTGAACTTATTTTCTTTACTTACGTATTGTTCAACAATTAACGATATTGAAGTTGTTTAGACTATATTTATAATTTAACATATTTAAATGTAGATTATAATTATATTTTTATAAAATGACAAAAATTAACATTACCATAAAATAATGAAAGTAATATAGACGAAATTCAAGTTCAACTATTAAATATAACAAGTTTTTAACGATAAAAAATAAATTTTGTCTCTCAATGATATTTCCTTTTTTATTCGTCCTCAAAAAAAAAGAAATTTCGCCACTCTGTTTTTTCTTTTTATTCTTTAAGTACTTCAACAATGTTTATGGTACAATATTTAACGAAACGAATTTTTTAAATAGGAAAGTCGTTCCAAACTAATGTAATTATTTTGAATATTTAATCTCTTAAATCTCCAATAAAAAATTCGTTCTTTTACATGATAGTGTGAAAGCATTTTTGATATATGTATATAAGTATGTGTATTGGATATTACACTATCGGACAAAATGAAGCTTAACATACAATTACGTGTTACAATGACTTTTTTCTTTTCTTCAATCGTTATATTTGTCGATTCTTAATGTATCTTCACGGTAGTTTATAGCTCATCGTACCAAACATTTGTATCATTAAAGAATCAGTCTATGTTAGTGATTTTCAACTTCCTAAAATTAAGAATCAATGTCTTAATTAAATTCCTCTTTAGAAAATAAACCATTTATATGGGCTTCTATTTAACCGATTATAACAGATATTCCTTGGTATTTTTATTGGATCTTAAATTATGTATCACTTGTACATATGAATGATTGTAGACTTCACTACAGATTGAAAATCATTGATCTGCTTTTAAAAACTCTCCAAGCGAGTTACCATATGTATATTCGAGAATGAAAGCTAAGTTGTCAAAATAAATGAAACTCAGGCCTGCGTAATATAGTGTTATAATAACTTTATATGAAGAAAATTTGTCATAAAATGAACTTCATGGGCAGTCCAAGAAACTATAAAGAGGCACAAATCCGTTGGTTAATATAATAAAAAAATCTCACTTAAAACCAATTCTAAAAATAGAGTTTTATAGGTTAGAGCAAAATTGAATTTGAAACTGAAATTTGGCAAGGTCAGAGTTAAAATGGCTGTTGCCATTTAAAAATCATTATTAAGTCCGTGAAATTAGTTGTATTCAATTGAAGAATATTAGTATCGGAACATTGGTATATGCAAATATGTATCGTGGATTGATGAATAAAGCTGAATAGCCATGTCTGCCAGACAAGAGCGGACCGAGAACGACCATCGAACGTACTTATGTAATAAGTACATGCATACAAGTATGTGTAACCTCCCTTCGATACACGACAGCTCGCTCTTGTCTGACAGACACGACTATTCAGCTCTATTGATGAATCTATAATAAATTTTGAATGTTTGGCAAAAAGTGCGCATTATCGTTTAAATGACGTGGGCGAAAGAATGAAAGCAAAATGTGTTGTGTCATCCGTCAAACACAGAGAGGGTTTTGTGCTGGCACATAGATAAAACCGTCTTAATGACACCTAAGCAGAAGCGGTTTTATAGAGATTGATATTAAGTGGATATTTTTACGTATTTGCAAGATAAATAACTTTGCTTCAAACTTTTAAATATTGAGCATATATAGCAATTCAATTTTGTTTTTGCCATAATTATATTTTTATTTCAATACATACATATTGCTTTATAAAACATGCTGCATTTCATTATAATTTTCGTAGTGGTCCTTCATTTATAATTGGTAATGTAGCCATGTAGTCGAGGTCAACGTAGTCGATTGGCGCATTACGAAATTTTCTAAACATTTCTAGTGTTATTAATTATAGATATTATCTTCTATATCCAAACGAACGATATCAGCAATTTAAAGAGTTGTTTTTGTATCACACTGTTTTTATTTGTACTTATAATTGTGATTACATGTACATTTTGTGATTTATAAAAAACATTGCCCCTCGGTTTTAATGGACAAATGAAATAAATTTTCGAACATTATTTTTTTTTATTATACTTCTAATGTTATGTTTAAATTTATGTTGGTATTTTGTATTCATAAAAATAATTTTTGTTATCAACAACCAAATATACATATTTATATACATGGTGGCTATACAGTGTAACCAATTTTAAAGAATTATTGTTGGTTGCTAATTTACTGGAAAACAATATACAGCCATGTGCACGAAAATAGCAGCGGTCTTAAATTTGCTGAAATATTAATTTATACGTTAAATAAAAGAAATTCAAATGTATTGAACTCTTTATTCTAACATGTTACATAAGTATAACAATAAATAAATAGATTTCTTAATACCAAATAGAAAATAAAATTGTTTATATTCTAGGATAAACAAAATAATTGTGCATTAATATAGCAGCCATGCCAAAATACTAGCTAAATGTTAATTTTACTTAGTTAATTGGATTGAAACACTTAATATTTTGTTGCTCAACTTTGATTTTTTATCTCTTCTTGACACCTGTGTGGTAATGAGTTCACCAGTTGCCTATATGTCTCTGCTGAAATTGATTGCCATTCGGCTTAACATATTCTCTACAGATCGTCAATATTTTGCAGCTTAACAGCAGATACAGTCTTTTTTAACTCCATCCATATAAAACTTCAATGTTTTGCTTTGCGAGAAATATGCTTTGGATCGATATCCTGCATATACAACCATCTTAGTGGCATTTCTTCCTCTACATATGGTAGAAGCATAAACATTAGCATTCATTAGGCCTTCTATCTTGTGTAAAGGACCTACGCCATATCACGAAAAACACCCTCACAGCATGATGCTTGAGCCTCAAAATTTTACTGTCTTTTTGATGTACTGCGGTTGAAATGCTGTCAATGGTGGTCTTCGTACATGTTGGTATGCACCGGAATTAAATATAACTACATATTTTAGATTCATCGTACCACAGTACATTACGCCACCTTTTTTCGTCCCATTGTACGCGTTTATGAGCAAACGACAATCTACTTTGTATTTGCCTTTTATTTAATAATGGTACCTTCCTAGGCCTACTTGCACGCAACTTTCATTGAGTCAATCTTCGCCTAATAGTAGAGGTGCTTATATAAAGGCGTAACTCACTTTTAATTGCAGTTGAACTTCCTTTTTCCATCACTATTTTCTTTCACTTTTCTGCAGTTACTCGCGTTTGCAATCATTTTCGCAGAACATGCGAGCGTATTTTGCATAAACTTGTAGCTTTTGCCTCTATTAAGTAGATTGAGTATAAATGCTCTTTTTCTCGACGAACAATGTTTTGCTCGGCCCATATTACAACAGAAATGGATGATTAAGAAATTGTTGAATTATTCTACAACAGACAGAACTTTATACGCCTGCTATGATACTGCTATTTTAATGCATAGGCAAATAACAGTGCACGACTAGAAAAGTCACTAATTCCACCTCATATTCGGTACTTGACCGGAAACTATATATATTCATAGATTTTAAATAATTTCAATATAGCTGCATCAGAATTGTTCGTTATAAATGTTATTTATAAGTATCAATTTAGGATTGTTATTTTCGTGCACATGACTGTATATCATATATTAACAAACAACTTTTGACGAAAATGACAAGCTTTCCCATATGTAACGTTTGAAATTAACCATATTACCATGTTAATAAAATCTAAGCCTTAAAATAGAGAGAAAAAATACTGTAGATCAATCCTAGTGGTAAGGGAAGATTTGAAAAAATGTGATTCACATCTAGGGTCTATTGGGTGATTTTATGCGCAATTGTAATCCTAACTTTAGCTTAAATATATGTATAGTTACGGACAATAAAATAAATACAGTATTATGAGGTCAAATATAACTTTTTTTTTCTAATTTACTACTACAACAATGCTGCTAAAGCATAGAAAAGTATGTGTTTATAGATTATAAACGTTTTAGTTCAGCACAATTTAGTTTTTCAAAAGTGGTCAATTGAAATTTCATGTCAAGTCCGAACATAAAATGTAAATGTAGTCAACTGAATATCAAATAATCAAATAGTAATTCAGATATTTAGAATATTGCCAACAAAAATAAGCAGGTAAAACATTTTTTGATATAACTTATTTTCTTCGCAAGTTTCTTCAAATTCATAATTGAAACGAGATTTAATGGGAAGTAAATTATTTACTATGATTTAAACGACTTCTCTAATTTGAGATGGAATACACGAAAAATTCTGATTCATTTTACATTAAATTTAATAAGTACAAAATATTCAATAGAAATTGACAAATTTAGATTTTAATTTGACAAATATCATTGTGTATTGCCACCACGAAAATTCCCAAATTTTAAATTTACTATAATTGATCTAGAAAAGGTCATAAAAGAGACAAAATAGAAAAAAATAACATAAATAACTTGTCTCATAAGACAGTTATCATACTCGGCCTTTAAAGCACTCTTCGCTTCGCTCGTCCTGTCTTAAACTGCCCTTGTACAAATCGACCTATCTTATGACTAAAGACCGGGATCGTGACAATGCGCATGATGTTAAAATAATGGACAATATAGGAGTAGTAATAATAAATAATAAAATAATACTCTTATCTACATATTAAAAAATTCAAATATTATGTAAACCTGCACTCTCATATCTCTACTATTCTTTATCTTTTGGGCACGTGTTTATTTTTACATTTGCTCGTCTAACTAGTACTACAGCATATAAACAATATTGTTACTTAAAGATTAATAACGAACTACACTTGTCACGGTGTATATATATATACGAGGGAGCGTTTTTATATTCGCGGAATGAGCGGGTTGTAGAGAGGTGAGTAGGCGCATTGGGGGCGTGGCCTGTGCAGCGACTCATGATTAGTATAAATACGAAGTTTCATTGTTATTAGACAGTTAGTCTTTGAGCTATCGTCAACCAAGTAACATAATCAGGAGTGAAAAGTGAAATATGGAAAAAATCGAATATCGTGCCGTTCTAAAGTTCCTTACCAGACAAGGAAAATCAGTCGCGACCATAATGAATGAGATGTCATTGGTTTACGGCGACTCTTGTCCAGGAAAAACCATGGTTTACAAGTGGCATAGTCTATTTAAACAAGGAAGGGAATCCTTTGAAGACGACCCAAAGCCGGGCAGGAGCATTGAGGTGACCACGCCAGCACTTACCCAAAAAGTTGAACAAATTGTACTCGAAGATGGTCGACTAAAGAAGAAACAACTCGCAGAAATGGTTGGAGTATCCGATACAACAATTTTTAAAATCCTACACGATCATCTCGGCATGTCTAAGGTCAGCGCAAGATGGGTACCGAGAATGCTCATGCCGCCGCAAAAACAACAGCGCGTAGAGTGTTCGCGTGCATTTTTGGACCTCTGTAATGAAGACAAGGATGGTGTATTGAGTGGAATTGTTACTGGAGACGAAACTTGGGTTCGTCATTATGAACCTGAGTCCAAACAAGACTCCATGCAGTGGCATGGAAAGGGCACAGCACCTTCCAAGAAATTTAAAGTGTCACAATCAGCTGGGAAACTCATGGAAACGGTATTTTGGGACTCGGAAGGAATATTGTTGATTGATTATAAAGATAAAGGTGTTTCTATAACCGGAGAATATTACGCTTCAATATTAGAGCGACTAAAAGAAGCCATTAAAGAGAAAAGACGGGGAAAATTGACAAAAGGTGTTCTGCTTTTGCACGACAACGCGCCCGTCCACAAGAGCCGCGTTGCGTTAGCTGCCCTGCATAAGGTAGGCTTCGAAATTGTGAATCACCCACCCTACAGCCCAGACCTGGCCCCGAGTGATTATTACCTGTTTCCGAAAATGAAAAAAGAGCTGCGGGGTAAAAAATTTACTGCCGATGATGAAGTCAAGGAGGCAGTTTCGGCGTATTTTGCAGATAAAGAGAAATCATTTTTTTATGAGGGTATAAATAAATTAATTGAAAGATGTGAAAAATGTATCCGTCTTGCAGGTGAATATATTGAAAAAGAAAAATAATTTGTTTTTTTTTATTTCCACCCCTTGTCCCCCATTCCGCGAATATAAAAACGCTCTCTCGTATATATATATATATATATGTCATTGTATTACAAATGTATATAAAATTTCTAATAGTAAATTTATGTGCTACCTTCTTTATAAATTTAAGCAAAACCTTGAACTACTTCGCCATTTAACATTTAATGTCCCATAAAATATAAAGAATGAGAGAAAAAAAGTAGGCCATGTAAAACAACTAAACAGATGAACTGACACATTTTCATTACTATTAAGATCTGTTTGCGGCTGCGTCAACAAATCTGGCATAAATCGGAGAAAATTTTTAGCACAAGCTATTCATAGGAAATGAATGAAACAAAATTTAAAAACTAGAACATTGCAAAGCTAAACGTACACTAAATTATATGCTTGATTGAAGGTGAAGATTAAACTTAAAAGTAGAAGAGAGTGTTATTTAGAGATGAAAGAACGTATATATTATTTGTAAATAATAGTAAACATTCTATTCAGCGTCCTCCAAATGAGGCTTATAGTCTTCAGTTCACTAAAAAAAAAACTGTGAAACAAGTTGGAGGAAATGTTTTACCATGAGGTATTATGAATAAGGAGATATATTTGGATATATTGAAGAATAGAAAGTCGTCTTACCCAGAGTGGATTATATTTTTTGCGTTTGACGTTTCAACATGACAACGATGCAAAACATAAAGCGTATAGTATAACAAAGTGATTGAAAGAGAAAAATATTGTTTTTTTTTTTGGCCGTCTTATTCGCCGGATTTAAGTTCACTGGAAAATCTAGGGAAAATTTTAAATGATAAAGTCACTCTTTAAAACTCATGAAATAAAACAAAGTTATGTTCTGCTAAATGGCAATGCATGGTATTCCATTCCAAATGAAATCCCCAAATTTAATGCAATTAACTAATTATTAATTTAATGCAATTAATCGCTGCAGAACTGATTTAGCTAACAAAAGATATGCTAAAAAGTATTAGACATAATAAATTTCGTTTGATTTCCGCTTCCTTTTTAGTACTAATCATATTAGAATGTATTTTTTTAAAATCTAAGCAAAAGAATATATCTTCAATTGTTTTTAGTAAGAATTTATAATTGTATTGTATTATTATTGTTATGTATTCTAAACTATGATGTTAATTTGGTTGATACATAAAACCAAATTCCAAGAATGTATTTTATTGTATGTAACTATATCAATGTATCGTATACGTTCCTAGCATTATACACAGTCATTCAAAAAAAGAAGTCAGATAATTTATAAAGAAAATATCAGTGGTATCTAATATCACCTAGCGATACTGATTAGTGTAAAATCAAGCTTATCATCTGATGTTTTGTTTTATTAAAAAAATGCGTAGTTCAAAAGTATAATTTTTCTTGTCCTGTTAAAATTACAAAATGGATAGCAATCCTGACTTTTAAACAAAATTATCATTGGCGATAAATCGTGGTATTTCCAATTTGATTCCACCGATCAAACGACAAAGTGCCGAATAGGTCGAGAAAGGCTTGCTTAAGATGAGAACATCAAAATTATTCATCAAAATCATGTTTGTCACATTCTTCACCGCACGTTATTAACTATAGGAAATTAATTCTTTTTGGTGTCTCAGTCAGTTCTGCCTGTTACATCACTGACGCGAATTAAAAGAGGAATCGGAATTCTACCAAACGGAGAACTAGTTTCACTTGCGCGATTATATTCTGAGTTATATTACCATCACGTACAAATATTTTTGCCCATAAAACTTATCGCTCGATTACGCATCTACTATATTTGCGAGACTTAGGCCCAGCTGATTTTTTTCTGTTTCTAAAATTCAAATTTCACCTTAAGGCAATGTGTTTTAAGAGTGTTGAATCTTTCTAAACAAGTGGTCTTAAAATCGATTTCTGCAGACTGCCTTCTCATGTCTTCCATTATCTAATTTTAAACTAGTCCAGTTTCTTTTTAAATTAACCCTAAACATTAAGAGACATAACATTAAGCAAAACCACTTCTGTGTCTGACAATGAATTCATCTTGTATATTTAAAAATTTACATGTACATACATATATTCACTTTACTGGCATTTTTTCTTCCCCATAACGTTAAAGTGCCTTTTGTAATGTTTTAACGTATATATGAGCATTCATTTATGCCTATTCTGTAATAGAAACGTTAAATTTAACTCCCCGTTACAATTTTAACAACCCTCAAATTGAAATGGTATTCTGTATCAGGATATATGTTAATTTTAACGGTATGTTAAAACTAGTGGGGAATTGGTATTTTATAAAACGTTCCAATAATTAATTTCGAGCCACTATCGTTAAATTAAGACGCCCTTTAAAGGTTCTTCTTCTTTACTTAAAAAAAAAAATCATGGACTTTAGATGGTTTAATCTATTGGATGATTTTTTGAATATACACGCACGTATCTTAATATTTAAATCGGTAGTCGTTTTACCATACTCTGTATTTATAGAAAACAAAATACTAACTACAAAGGCAACTTTGAGATCGAAGTAACCTACGAAAAAATGTAATTTTATCTAAAATGAAGACATTAATTTACGTATATACACCAAAGATAAAATGACGACAGAAGAAGGCCAAATAAAAGAATTAAAACAAAATCGGGGTATACTAATAGGGCATTTAACGAGATTTAAACATTTTTTAGAAAGCGGTGAAAATATAAATAATCAATATTTAGTTAAATTAAGGTTAGAAAAACTTAAAAACATTTCGACACATTCGAAAAAGTACAAACTAAATTAAAAATCTTTGATACAAATGAAGAAGCAGATTGTCAAAAGACAGAAAATAGTTTTTTTCGAACTTCTTAATAAAGCTGTGTCCATTATTAATACGAAATCATAAAGTATTAATCAAAACAATAATTACAAGTTCAATTTCACCGAATTCTAATAATATGGTCGATTCTATAGAAAATATAGGACTGCGAATAGTTAGTTTGCCTGTATTTGTTAGAAATTACGATGGCAACTCATTCCCCATAATATAAATATTCAAAAATGTTATTATTTAAAATCTTGTTTAAAAAGTGAGCATTACATTTATACAATTGTGTGGGAGTTACTTAAAAAGGATATGAAATTAAACGAATTATAATTAATAATTACTTCAAACAGCTGTTCGAATTACCATCCGTAACAAAAGATTCGCCTATATTACTAAGACAACTCACTGTCACAGTTTATTATTAAAATTAGCCTTAGACAAATTGCAGCTACCAACAAAAGAAAGATATGTATTATTAATATATGTAATTACATCAAAATTAAACGCTATAACTAATCGTGAATGGGAAAATTCTCTAGACGACGATAGATCTATACCAACTTTTGATCAATTAAGTAAATTTTTAAGCAAAAATGTTTTATTTTAGAAACAACAAACAAAAATGCATCCAAAGCGCATAAAATTCACGTTCGCTAATTTTTATTAAAAAGATTGTAAAAAAAATGATTATATTTATGCACTTTCTCAGTTAAAGTTAATGCAACTCCTTTCCCCAGTAATTTTCTTATTCTGTATACGTATTTTGACAACCAAGTTGTCATCGTCAGCAGATAACTAATCACAGTGCCGCACCTGGAACTACAGCAAATTCCACACAGAAACAAAGTCTGTACTAGACTTACACCGTTGAAACCCAAACACACTGTAGATTTGTTTCACATAATTTAAATTGTATTCTAGTCTTACATTAAACACTTATCTTAAGGTACCTCTTACATATACGAACCTTTTCGCCGGTCGTGTATTACTTTTTCTATGAAGCGAAACAGACATGTGTTAGGGATTGGACTTCCATCAGCATTTAACACATGGTTTCAGTTATTTGAATTTAACAAATATTCCAGTTCGAACAAATTGCAACGCGTGGTTGCAAATTGCATTCGATTTAAAGGTGCGAGACTAGATAAAGCAAGCTTTAAATCACAGGAACTTTCATCAGATGAATTAGAATGATCCTTAAAAATTAACACATAAACGATCCTTAAAACCTATTAGTAAAATATTGAATATGAATCACTTCAACATGAAACTGGATTATAACGCGTTAGCGCACAAAGGCTCGTTAAAATTTTAACGGGAAGTTACAGTTAACGTTTCTTTTACAGAATAGGCACTATAGTTATGTATATGTTAATAATTAAGAACACATCTGTGAAGATATCAGCATTGCAGATGGGTGCAATATTAAGTGAAACGATTAGATTGGTTTAAAACCGATGCAGATAAGAGAAATTATAGTCAACAAAAAAAAATATCTTTAAATGGGATGGCCCACATATGTCAGTAGACAAGGTTAATATAAAGAACTAACTATTTGAATAAACTTGATGAGATTGTGGTAGGAAAACATATTTAATTATCGTGAAAATTTGAAAAAAGGGATCTGATTTTGGCGAAACCGAAAGCTATTACCAAATTCCGCATTTGTACTATTTTGTACTCTTCTAATCGAAATATACTCATATGACAAACCATCTCAATAAATTTTAAGAAATGTTCCGATGGTTGGCAAAAATTTTGTCCCATTATAAAAGTTCCTCAGCAATTACTACTCGAATATTTTCTCTTTTTTTAACTTATGTATAGTAAAATTGTTGCTTTTTAATTACTTGAATCAAATATTCCATTGGCAAATGTTTCAAATTGCATATGTTTTTAAGTATCTCTTAATGAGACAGATGCAGTAATGCATGAATACTATTGTTTCACATATTAGTAATGTAGTACTATAAGGAATTGGAAAAACAATGTATTTGTATGTAATATATACGTGTATATATGTAATCTAAAACAATTAGTTTATGAATAGATTAGGTTTTTGTGACGTCATATAAAAAACTTATCGAAAACGTAATTAATTTATTTTAGATACCTGTTAATAATCGCACGAAAAAGCAAATATTATGTAATATGATGAAATATAGCATAAGAGTTTCCTACACGTTTATTAATTTAAAACTAGTTCCTAGTTTCAACAAAATGAATATTTGCCAAATTTAATTTTCCTGAATAACTCATGAATGTCTAAACAAATTGTATATTCGCACATATATAGCTTCTTCAGTAATTGTAATCAAGATAATAAAAATGTTATTTTCTAAAAGTAGACCTGTGATGCATAATGAATTTTAGAAAGACTTCTCAAAAAATCAAGTATAGGAATATTTTATTGCTATAAATAAAAGAAAAAGTAGTCTAGCGTTGGTTGGAGATATAGTCCACAATAATAATAATGCGTACCTTTACATCCCCCCAACTCAATAACTCCAATTAATGGGAGCAATGTCGTATTATGACCTTAACATTTACCGTAAACAAGAAAAAAAACTCTTCCGGATAGGAGTCTGCGGATTTGACTCCAGGGCTTCGGTGTAATTTGTCACTGAGCTGTCAGCCCGTTTATATTTATTAAACAAAATAGTTTCCGTTTCTATGATAACGAAATTGCACCTAACAATTTATAGCTTTAGTTTTTGTTATAAATTAAAGTCACCATGCGTGTATCGTATTATTTTCAATTGTTCTCCTCGTCATAAATTATAATAATCCCAAATCTTGAGTTTATCTTTAAAACTTAAAAGTAACTATTCAGCAAAAATTTTAAATTGACGGAATCATAACTTTTTGACATGTTTCTGCTTGATGAAAGTCACCATTAGTAAACACAAATTCAATGCTGCTTCTATGTATTCTTTTTGAAATAGTTTTATTTTTTGTTAATGAACTCAACTAACGGATATACTTGTTTTAGCCACGTATTTAGCATTTGTTTATACAAAGGGTACTAGGAAAGTTTTGCAATATGACGCAACAATGAATCGTAGGAAGCTGCTTGTTACTGCATGTTGAGATATGTTCATATGTGCACAGTAGCCGCCGCGCCATGTCATTTGGCTCAGTTATTCATTAGCAGTGAAAATGTAAAGTGCTTGCGATGTCATCGTGGTCACGAAATGAGATAAGGGCAGTTTTGCGTTATAATTTCGCGCGTGATTTAAACATAGACCAGTGCTTCGAAGAAATGACTTGCACTTGGTGATGTTTGTCCACATCGCACAACGATATTCAGGTGGTGGTATAGAGAATTCCAAAGGGGAAATTTAACTGTGGAGAATACTGCGAGACCGGGAAGGCTACGAACGTCAGTTACGGAGGAAAACGTTACTACTATGAGGAAAATGCTTGGCGAGGACAGGCGAGTGACCTACCAGCAGATAGAGGGCACTTTAGGCCTAAATGCACGAGCGTTCGATTCTGCATGACCATTTGCACGTGAAGAAACTTTGTTCTCTTTGGGTGCCGCATCGACTGACTGAAGAGCAGATGACAAGACGTGTGACTTGGTGCTGGGAGATGCTAAAAAAGTATAATAAAGGACAATCTCGATATGTGAACAACATCGTGACAGGTGACGAAACTTGGCTGTACTATTACAGCCGACCAAAGCTCAAAACAAAGTTTGGGTTTTTGATGATGAGGATACACCCGTAGTTGTTAGAAAATCCCGATCTGTAAAGAAGAAAATGATAACTGTATTTTTCAAATCGAGTGGAATTGTGGAACGCGTCGTTTTGGACACACATAAGACAGTCACAGCTAAGTGGTATACTGAACAGTGCATGCCTAAACTTATTGGATCTCTGAAGAACCTGCGGCCAAAGCCAAGAATGGACCCCTGGTTCCTCCATCACGATAATGCTCCAGCTCACCGCGCCAAAGCCTGCACCGAATATTTGACCACGACAGGATTGAAACTTCTCGAGCACTCTCCCTACAATCCAGATCTTGCTTCTTGCGACTTTGCACTGTTCCCGTATGTGAAAATGAAGCTAAAAGGGAGGCGGCTTTCCAGTGATGAGGACCTTCTGCGGGCTTGGGACAACGAGTGTGTTTTACTCTCTAGTGAAACTTAGCAGAACTGGTTTAAAGATTGGTTTCGGAGGATGGAGAATTGTATTGAGTGTAGAGGAAATTACTTTGAAAAAATTAAATAAACAAAACTGTATTTCAAAACTTTCCTAGTACCCTTTGTACTGATACTATTTTATTTCGCATTATGTCTCAATTCAATACCATAATGGGCTGACAGTCATGTACATATGTTCTTATAATTTGTAATACCAAATATATGCATTCTATAATATACTTCTTTTTTTGCAGATCGCGACTATCGTAACAACGGTTCTATTCAAACATCAGACGATGAATCTTTTAATGATAATGCCAGTGTTGCCAGTAATTGCTCCGAAATCAGAAGTACAGACGAAGGAACAGAGGAGGTCGATGAAGTCTCACAACAAGAAGCTTTCGAAGAAAGGTTATCAGAGGCAATCGATGGTCTTACCCAAAAAAGTGCTCAGGGTAGATGCACTTGCCTAGAAGCTATATGTAAAGCTTTTGTTAAAAAATATATGCCCTCATACGTGTTGGAGAGGTAAATAATGTCGTAGTATGATTTATTAAAATAATGATAACGTTCGTTTCAGAAAATTGACCTTATGCGATGGGATTGAAAGATCTTTGAAAAAGGGCAAAGGTGCTGAACAAGCCCATGCTGCACAATTAGCTATATTATTATGTGTACAATTAGGAGCTTTACAAGCCTGCGAGGAAGTTTGCCAAATTTTGAAACCAATCCTTTTACAAACAGCTACAGACAAATCTGTTTCAGCCGCAACTAGGGGGAAGGTAAATAAAATAAACGTTTAATATCATTCACTTTAATGCTTTCGTGTCACCCACGTGTACTTCTGCTAGCAGAGGTTTCATTTGATAGACAAATTGTAATCATGTATAAGCATTATTATATTATCGATCAATTTAATCATGCTTTAACAAGTATTCATAATAAAGGTTCAAATAAATTTGACGTCATGTATGGATGCATATAGTTATTATCCATTAAATTAGGGCTGAAAGTTTTTTAATGTAAACTCTAATATAAAGTATTTTTTAAATCCATTTATTCAGCAATCTACATTAGAGTAATAAGCTATTGATTTGACATTAAATGACTTTAGCAGACTGATTCCATTGAACCCATTCACACTATACTCATAATTTTATGATTAAACTAACAGCTAACTACAATAAGCACAGTTCACAGTACATATTACACACTAATTCAGTTTAGTCTCAAGATCTGAAGGTATTCCCTTCAATCTTTTCGTTTCCTCTGCTGTTTTGAATAATTTTTTGAACAGCATATTGGCATGCTGTAACAGTCTTATCATAGTATTTAACCCAGTATTGAGCTGACATTTTTAACAGAGGCAATGCGAATATCTCGTTGAATAACAGTTGGGTTCATATCTTAGGGCATTGACATGTATTTCCTTATTTTGGAATCTCGGCAAGATTTCAATTATCAAATTATTGATAATTCTCCAGAGCTCAATGTCATATGATCATATCGACTTAAGGACGACTTTATAAAGCAATAATTTATTTTCGATAAACAATTGTGATCTGCACCTGATAATCCAATACATTTCATTCAATTTGGTGCCTACCTGTTTTCTTTTGTAAAGATATATGTGCCAAGTAAGTCACCTATCTAGGTGATATCCAAATATTTCATATTATCGGTTTGAGGGAATTCGCAGTTGTTGATTTTAACGGCGTAGTATAAAGGTGATATGTGTGGATTTGATTTCATTGGCTCTTATTTCTTGAGCCAATTTTCATGGGTATATGTAGCTACCGATGTCATAGTTGCAATTGGTAAGTCTGTTGTATTTATCAAATATAGAAATGACCCCAATACATTTCCTCGAGGAATGCCAGATAAAATACAGTATATGCATTATTTGGTTTTAGAAGTTCATACTGAGGACTCACCCCGTGCTCAGTATGAACTTCTAAAATCAAAATAATGCATATTCTAATTTATACTGATTACAGGTTTTTACTTTGTGGTAAAGTCAATCATATTACACCACTATCAAAGGCTTGAGAAATATCCAAAAAAACTGCAGAGCAATATCTTTTAGCTTCAAAAGCTCTGTTTATGTTGTTTACAAACCTGTGTATTTATTTTACACTTCCATATTTGCTTCGAAACCCGAATTGATGTTTTGGAATAATATTTCTTTTCTGTATATGTTCACTAGTCTTACTAGATATATATTTTCAAATATTTTTGACAGCATTGGCCTATAGGATGACGATGCTTTAGAATTTTTACCAGGTTTTAAGATCATTATGATCTGGGCTACTTTCCAGGTATTTGGAAAGGAATTGAGTCAAAGTATCGTAATGTAAATGAAAGTAATTTTTTACAGTCTTTCTCTTATAATTCTTTTAGTATTTTATCGGCTAAGTATTCCACCCGGGTGCTTTGTTAACATGAAGAACTTTCATTATCGTTTCTTTTATCTCTAATGTTCTGAATTTATTGTGTTTCACGTCTATTTGGAAAGGTTTTTCTAGGAAGTTTTGTATTTTATTTTCTTCGATAGAAATTTCGGGGTGAAATGTCCGAAATACTTGTTGCAGATTATTTGCAAATGCATAGGTTTCCCCTATCGCTTCTAACCAATTCGCTTTAATCATTTTTAATGGGAGTATTGTATGATAATGATTGGACCTTCTTAAAATTATTTTAAAAACAATTTTATTAAAGATGATGCGTTAATCCACACTATGATCTAGTCTTCGTAGATCGACAATATTCGTGAAAGAGTGACACCCAGGGTCAATTTATTCCAGATTCATGCATCGTGTGTGGGTGCGTTCTGAGACATAAGCTACCGATATTCAAGTTATTTATTTAATAGTTTTATCTTACTGGTAGGATCGAGTTTTTTATATCAATATTTTGATACTTACTCTGAAATTACATCCTGCGAAAAATAATAATAAGTAGGTCTTTTCAAGCTTTTCTTAGCTGTTGCAACATTACACTGTTGCCTGTTGTTTATCAGGTTGCTGACTTTCAAGTTAGGACTGGACTTGACATAATCGAGAAGATGAATGTAACTTACCTATGAAAAGAATGTTATACCAAGAAATTTACAGCATAGGTCTTACGTTTATATCCTTGTGTGATTGCTGCTCTCCATTCAATGCGTACTACAGACTACTCAAAATATAATTGAGCCCCTCGGATGTTAATGCTTTATGCTCTTTAATAAACGTGAATAGCACACAATATTTTCACAATATGTTACAACGACTTTTGTGAATATGCTCAACCAGTAAGTCTTGAGCTATTGTGTAAAAGTACTGGGAATGCTAACTTGCTGCTGAAAAAAAGGCACGTTGCTTTTCATATTACCTCACACTAGAAATAGTTTCCGACAATCTATGAGTTAGAACGAATATTGGAGAGGATTATAGTTTAATTATAACTTCTGACGTTCTGCTGTTTTTCAGTAAACTCCTTTGTAAAATATAACACCCTGTAATTTTAACATTATTTAAGATTATTTTGATAATCATTAATTATTACTAATATAGTTATAACCTTCTTTACGTTCAGCTTCAACATAACGACAAATTTATTCGAATACACGTAAAAAGGCAATCAATTAAATATAGATAATAAAAATAAGCTTCGTAAACAATTTTAAAAAGCAGTGAAAATATCGATTGTCTAATGAATAAGTAGTGAATTTTTGTACATTGAAAAACACACCACATTGTGCCTTTCATATTATTTATTGATTTATTCTTTTAATCAGTGCTGCACAGCCTTAAGTTTAGTTGCTTTCTTGGCCGGAGGAGAAATGGGAGACGTATTGCACTTAATGCAACAATTCGAAAGCATCTTTGCGGGTAGTTATTTGAAGGGTGACGGTTCAGTTCCTAATATATCTCCAGATTTAGCAATTCTCCACAGTTCCGCCTTAAGTGCCTGGACACTTCTATTCACTTTAATGTCCCCCGGTGACGTTTACACTATGCTAGCCAACAATGACACCTTTAACCCGTAAGTTATAGAGAAACTATATTGATTACATGTAATAATGCAATATTATTCAACAGATCCTTATCTCAATTATGCGATCTGCTTAAATCAGGACATTTAGATGTACGGTTAAGTGCTGGTGAAGCTCTGGCTGCAGTCTTCGAGCTAGGAAGTGACTATCAGGATGATTTTGGTGAATTCCTTAAAGACGATTTAATAGAGGTTTTACATCAGTTAGCCACAGATTCACACAAGTATCGAGCTAAAAAAGATAGAAAACAACAAAGAGCAACATTCAGGGATGTACTACATTATATTGAGGTACCCACAATTTCTATAAATGAGAATACTTGTTAATATAATGTATTAAATATTATATATATATATAATAATAATAATTATGTTGGCGTGCGGATATTTTCAGAACGGAGACGTTCCAGAATTGCAAATAAAGTTTGGACAAGAATGCTTAATATTAGATAGTTGGGTGCGCAGGAAACAATACGATTCCCTTTGTTACATCTTAGGTCCTGGAATTAATATACACCTTTCTGAAAACGACCTTCTTAGAGATATATTTCAACTTGGCACAAAAATTTTGATTAGCGACCTATCACTTCACAGGCAAACAAAACTGGAAAGGGTAAAATTATTTATTAATGTTTGTGTTTAAAAATTTTATATTTGCTTTTTCTTCAGCATTTAGTCAACGCCGCTGCTTTTAAAGCAAGAACAATTTCCAGGGGAAAGAACAGAGATAAACGATCAGACTTCTAAATTTTTTTTGTATTGTATAATATATACATATGTACATGAGGATATTACTGTAATAGTGTTTTAATTGACAAAGGTTGTTGCGATATTTATTTATAAATTGTAGGTAGATAATTAATTACATTAAATTTTTGTTAGTGAAACTGACAAATTCAGTTTATACTTTTAATATGTACCTATAGCTTTGCAATATTATATAATTTTCTTTTTAAATATAGATATACAAACAGTATTGAATTGTTTAATTTTTTTTTGTCTATCGAATAATTGAGATTGATAATTAGAAATTGTTTCGCCAATGGACTGCAGTGCTTCCGATATTGGCCCTGGGCAGGAAGATTTCATTTACAGCTATATTGTGTAATTATATATTAGTTCACTTGAGTCTCTTTTTGAGTGTGTATTGTTGGTTAACGTACATTACACACGTGATGTTACGCAATGTTACGTAAACAGGTTAAAAAATACTTAACTTTTTAAAATTTCTCTGCCATTGTGGCTAATACGATATCCAGTTTGCAACCCCATTCTTCATAAATCGTTAAATTCGCATTACAAACATTAGATCTTACGGAACTGCTATGGTATATTAACTCAGGGTAGTAATGTATATATTTGATGTAGTGTTTGCAATCTATTTTCTTTTCATGTGCCCGCGGTTAGTTGAACCAGCAGTACACACTTGAGAAGCTACTCGAATGAACTAATACATAGATAGATATGATATAACCATAAATAAAATCATTCCATCCGACAGCAGTCAAACTCGTATCGGACACTACTGTGCGCTGACAAAACCGACTATTTCTATTGATAATGCATAAAGGGGAATACCAATGATATGCAAATTGCGTTAGAAACAAACTATTCTTAAAAAATAATGAAACTGGTAATGTAAATATAGGAAGAAAAGAATAATTAGTTCTTCAACACAAATTTAATGAATTCCTAAGCTCGGTTTGGCGTATATGTAACAAGTCCAATAAATTCTGTCCTTATCCATGAAAGAAAGGTAGTATAAATCTTCATTTTTCAATACAATCGCCTTTCACTTCTATGGATTTATTACATTGTTTAATAGGTCTATAATATAAAAGTATTTGTTGCCCTCAGAAGTATTATCATTGTGAAGAATTGCATTGTCATGCAATAGTTCAAGGCTTTTTATTAATTTTTTTGAACAGACCATGTTAAATTTTTTTTCTCTTCACATGTTTAACAAAATGAAGACTAACTTTATTCATACCAACCTAGCAAGTCGACTCGTATTTTTATGAAATGTGGGATCTAGTGACTGAAACATGTACTTACATTTTTTTAAAGATACAAATTCGTTATTATAGATATGATTATGTTTTGCCTTTCTCTCAACCAATGAGAATTAACTGTCATTTGGGCCTGCTCATAAATTTGCCATTCGTTTTAAAATACAATGTAATAAATATTGCCCAGTTCTCACTAAATACATGTGTGTAGTTGTAGTTGAAATTTATATTTTATTAGAGGGTTTTTATCTATTACCAATTTGTCTAAATATCGAACATACGAGCAACATTAATATTTCTATGAACAATAACCTAGTTATGAATTATATACATTTCTAAATAGGGAGTTAAATATGCCACAGTTATACGTTCTTTCACGGATCATACAATTAAACTGATGCATTCAGTGTAGAGCGTAATACATATTCATTTAGCCGACCCCACCACATTTCCCTTTATTTAGATTTTCGCTGCATACATAAAGGTATATACGGCTAAAAAGAGATCGAAATAAGAAAGGCGTTTTTAGGATACTCAAAACTGAATGTTTATACATACATTAGCATTCTTTAAAAGAATAATAGTTTTTTTTTGGTATAACTAATAATGAATGGGCTATTGAGAGTTTGTATTTTGTAAACGTAGGACTTAAGTATATAGTGCTAACCGTTGTTTTATCAAAGAATTTTTTATCTCGTGTACATAAATTAACATATGTACAAATAAATATACGAGACCCAAACGGCCCAGTTGAATCGATGTCTAGTGTCTAAAAGATTAAATATGACTGCTAATTCCTTTACCATTAATGACCTTCAACAAGGGTTATATACATATGCGGGTGTGATTGCTTCTAATGGTTGGTGGAAACGTGCCATCAAATGAGCCTGCTGCCGTAGAAAATCGTGTTTAATTTAAACTGTTTTTTGACCTCATTTTAATTTAATGTACTAATACAATTCGACTGCAATTTTTGCTTTACTCTGATATGGTAAAACGATATAATTCTGCACAAACTTTAATCGAAGTAGTTTGGTACGTACTATGTATTTTATTTTTCATTACATATAAAATACGTATATTTTGTAAGAAATACCAACTATATTGATTCATCTTACTATAAAGCAATGACTAGAGATCGGGACCGCGGAGTTAAATGGCGGAATAGTTCAAGTATCTGCTTAAAATTATGAAGGAGGCAGTACATGAACTTACTCTTAGAAAATTATTGTAAATATATATAAAATTACATGTAAGCCTCCTTTCAATTGTCAGGAATATAACTATACATAAAAGAAAAAGATAACACGCGACTATGAAGTTGACCGTAGTAGTAGTATTAACTTTAAAATATTATTTATATGGTTTGGAGTAACGCTAGACGGACGAGGAAATATAAATACATGTTCAAAGGATAAGAAACATTGCAGACTCCTTTTTCGGGAGTATAGGTTTGCGTAATATATATGTACGTATAAGTGTTATTTTTATTTAATGCGTGAGCAAAATTATTATTACTCGCATACAGTACATTATTTTAATAGAGCGTGTGCAACGTTATTGTATTCAATTATTTTTATTTGTGTACGCCACTGTATAACTGCCATTTAACTCCACGATCCCAATTTTTAATATTAGCGTAAGTGCTTGTGATTGTTTCTGATTGCTTGTTTGAGACAACTGACATGAAAGATATCATCCATATATCTAAGAAAATGTTCTTACAACTTAAGCTACTTTAAATTCCTGGATATCGTAGTGGTAAGAGTGTTGGACTTCAGTTGGACTAGTTATAAAGAAAAATAGATGGTTCAAAGCGGTGCGATTTTCGTCTTGGGCGTGGTTGGTATTTCTCTCGGCAGTCTTCAGTATTAATTGAGAATAGTCAACGCTGCTTTCCCTCTTATGGCGATGGGTAGTTGGCCAAAAAGCTATGAAACATTTTACATAGACTAAAATACACATTTTGGTTCTCGAGATTGTGACAAGATTTTGCGATCTAGTTGGACACATGCATCACGTAGAAAATTATCTGAACTATAAAAAAATTCCAACTAAATACCAATAATGTGCAAATGATGCCAACAATTATGGACATGTTAGTTGTATACATATACATATGTAAAAATTATTAATACTGTTTTGTTTCATGTTTGTCTAAAACATTCGATGTTGTAAACTATTAAATTCTACTTGAATTTTAATTGTATAAAGTAAATAGAATTTCTAGAGCATGGTTTTAGTTATATCTCGTAGATAAAAAACAAATTTTGAAAATTGAGAATGATGTCGGTGAAATATTTGATATTAGCAGTTCGCTTTTCTTAATATATATTAAAAATGTTTGTAAATTACTTGACGATATGACGCAGTGCTCATATGTGGACGATATAACGATACATAGTTCTAATAAAAATAAATATGTATAACTGAAATTTTTCGCTGCATTATTGATAATGTTAGTAAATATACAAATTGACTTATTTTAAGCTTTAGAATTGTATTTTATGTCGTATCAATAGTATATATGCCTGAAATGCAAACTTAACACCGGTATTAACTTCATTTGAGTGCGGCCTTATAGTAGAAAGGATAAATCAAAACTTGGGTTGATCTTTTTTGTATAATCATGATTTATGTAGAATTATATCTTATATTATAAGGTTTTACATTATATTAGTTAAAAAAATCATGTATAGGGATGTATTGTTCAACTTAATATATGCATTTGCCATCCGACCCTTAAAAAAATTAATTCACACTTTTACAAATCAGATGTCTATAGTTTCTCTAATCTTTTTATTGGAAGAAAAGTGACGATCTTTTTAAACGTTTTTTCATTTGAGAGAGGAGGTGATAATCAGGAGACTAAGCAGGTGTTCGAGTAACTCATACCTCAAATTACGTATTTTTTCTATGGTAACGTGTAATTTGTGTGAGAAAGCATTGTCCGGCAAAAACAAAATGTCTTCAGACAATCTTTTTTCCTAATTTTTGCCTATAGATTGTTTTACCTTTACCCAGAAAATCAATTACAATTACTTCATGGCAATCCCAAATACAAGTAAAAACTTTTCCAGCAGATTTCTGGACACAGAACTTTTTAGACTTTAGAGAACCAGAGTATTTTTATTCCAATGATTCTTGTTTTGTTGCTGAATTCTGAAATATACCCAAATGCCGACTTCAACCAGCACCTTTTTGTAAACCCGGCAGATTGAGCGCGATTCTTTTATCCAATCAGAACTTTGGGGATTCATTTTGCACAAATCTTTTTATGTTTAAATCGACGTGAAATATGTAATGAACGCTTTCATATGAAATGTTCTGCGCCTAAAATATTTATGCTGGTCTAATTCAATCGTCTGGTATCATATCATGAAGTACGTCGATATTTTTAGGAATGGACACCAAAAACCAGCCCTCCATCTCTTTTCTAAATTTTAATGAAAAATTCACATATTTTGAAGCATTTCCAGTTGCATAGGGGAAAACTACCAACGAGGACATTAAGTATATCTTTGTAAATCTGCTTATCTTTCAATTTATTCAAATAAATGTATTTAATAATCGACATTTTTTAATTATACTGTATAACTGCGCTTTGTCTTTTTGACGCTGTACTTTGTTTTTCAAAGAAACTGGCCAAAGCATAACTAGATATCAATATTACGTAGTCGTCAAGACGTATTTTTTGTATTTTCATATGATGGTATGGTATTGTGTCATTAGACCTATGTCGTGCAGCTTGCTTTGTATTTGTTAACGTTCGTTCCGATATGTTCATGTTGTCTTCAGTTAGACTTCATTTTCCAATTTTTTAAATGTAATCTTCGGGTTTTGTGATTTTTCTAATCTTTGGGTAACGAATGCGGTCAGTCGACATGGAGGGTAAATTTTCTTGAACGAATTTCGCCACCCTGACCAAGTCTCTATTGCAATCTTTTTTTCATTTTAAATGTCTTAACATTTTCCCATTGTTCAAAATTAATACATTTTCAAATTCTTAAAATGTCATGAAACATTATAAAATAATTAAATATACAACGAATATCTAGAGCTGTTACAAAACATTTGCAACGAAGGAGACAGTGACAAAAAGCAGGTAAAAGTATGCATCTCTTCATATTAGCCGCCAATTTTCCTATAGTTATTAAGAGATCCCTAGATGTGTTTAGAATAATAAAAATTCTATACCCGGTATCGAAATAATAGAGAAGATATTAAATAAACATTTATTATATTTCAAAAAACTACAGATGGTTCTAATTCGATTGCATGGTATATTGCGCAATTTAAAACATTTTAATTCTGATAAATTATGTACATCTATAATTTGATACGTAGACTTTCGCGGTCGTGGTCCATGCTATCTGCTTCTGGTTTCCTGGCTCGAACCGCGTCAATTGTATATCTGCGTTTCGTACCCATTTGTATGGGACATCTTCAGGGCTGAACTACTGCACTGAAACTGGTGTAAGTCGATGGGGGACGGGTGTATATATATATATATACAATATATATATATATATATATATATATATATATATATATATATAATGGGTCATGGGTCAATGGAGCGTTACAGTTGCGGTTGGGTAGCTTGGAGGTGCAGGATTGCCAGGCGTTATGTAGCGGGTAGCCATCATCGCGGTTAAGGTTATTGGTGTGCTTAAAGATATGTATAGTTTCACGGATTTTGCGACCATAGAAATGGTTAGTGCGGGATAGGATCTTGGTCGAATTAAATTGAATATAGTGCCCGGTTTCCAGTTTATGCTCGGCAAGTGCAGAACCGGCTATACGCAGCAACCTAGTACAACGCTCATGTTCAGAAACACGAGTGCCGACAGACCGCTTTGTTTTACCAATATATGCCCTGCCGCATGAACAAGGAATCCTGTACACACCAAGTGATTCTAAAGAAACATGGCCTTTAAGGGAAAAATGTCAGATAATTTGAAATGGGGTTTGAAGATGATTTTGATGTTGTTTTTGAGAAGAACCCTACTGATGCGGTCAGTAACACCTTGTATATAGGGTAGGTGGGCTTTAGAGAGGGGGAGAGATGATGTAAGCTGTATATTAAGTTGTGGGATTTTGGGATTAAGATATCGATCGATGGTTCGCTGAATATTGTGGTTGGAGAAATTATTATTTATAAGAGCTTTGGTAACATGACTTAATTCCTGGGATATAGAATGCTGGTCAGATATGTTGATAGCTCTTTGCACTAAGGAATTGATAACGCCGTTTCTGGATTTCCCAGAAACAGGGCGTTTTATATATATATATATATATATTGGTGAAACAAAGCGGTCTGTCGGCACTCGTGTTTCTGAACATGAGCGTTGTATTAGGTTGCTGCGCATAGCCGGTTCTGCACTTGCCGAGCATAGGCTGGAAACCGGGCACCATATTCAGTTTAATTCAACCAAGATCCTATCCCGCACTAACCATTTCTATGGTTGCAAAATCCGTGAAACTATAGAGATCTTTAAGCACCCCAATAACCTTAACCGCGATGATGGCTACCCCCTACATAACGCCAGGCAATCCTGCACCTCCAAGCTACCCAACCGCAACTGTAACGCTCCATTGACCCATGACCCATTATCCATATATATATATACCCGTCCCCCATCGACTTACACCAGTTTCAGTGCAGTAGTTCACCCCTGAAGATGTCCCATACAAATGGGTACGAAACGTCGGCAGATATACAATTGACGCGGTTCCAGCCCGGAAACCCAGAAGCAGATAGTATGTACATCTATACTTTAGAAGTTTTGTATTTTGTTTGACAAAGAAAAGGCTGTATAAACCAGGCATTATCTATTTGTTAGTATTAACAGAGCAATTATATTTCAGAAAATCTTATATGAATCATAAACGTATTAATAAATATAAGAAAATTAATTCTTTTACCATTTTTAACACAGGAATCAACAATTCTTGTTTAAGATAAATTTATTTTGATGATTACAAATACTGGATTCAAATAAAATAGGTATAAACTGACATTACTAATGCAAATTCATCAACATAAAAAAATAAAACAACAAAACAGCTTAACGTCATTTTATTTCTTTTTTTTAATAAACATATGGCACTCACTCATTCTTTCAAAAATCTAAACAGTACGTTTCAAAAATCACTGAGCATAATATCAAAGAAAAACATACAATAATATTAACAATGGATAAAATTAAAAATAAATTGCAAATAACACTATACATCTTAAAACAGTGGTCATATGTTTTTCCTTTTAATAGAGTTCGTGAAATTCTTTTATTATCAAAAATATTTTATTTATGACACTGCCCATAGAAATTGTCACGATTGTTTACATCCGGGTATTCGTTTAACGGTTATACACGAAATCGGTTTTCTCCACCGCTTTTTAGAATTCTGAGTCTGTGTGCCTCCATTCTTATGCTGTTTGTTGTTTTTTCGTTTCTCTGAAATAAATATTTTATTTAAAATTACACAGTAAATAAATAATATTTGCATTAAAAATAAAATTTGTACCTTATAAAATTAGATCGATTAAAAAGTTAAATTTATTTTGTAGAGAAATCGAAAGGGGACTATATTTAAAAAAAAAATAATGAAAATCAAAAGCTTTATTTTCCTAAAATATATGTATCACTAGTGTCCATTGTTTTTAACTACTGTTCCACATCGAATCTTCATGCCTGCTACCAAATATTCAGCATCGCCAGTCGGTAAAAAACGCAATGTTATTCCTAATGTGGAAAAGCTATTTGATAGTATAGTTATGCTTGCGTTCCTCTGACGACACCCAATTATTTGAAAAGTATTTGCTATTTTCCATTTGAACTACTATCTGCTGAAATATTTCGAAACATTTTCTTTTAGCAATTTTCGTATTACTATCAAAACATTTTTGAACTGATGTTAAGAATTCCTTTTGGTATGTATTAACTATCCTTCGTGCGTTTAGATTACCAGTAAATGCGCACAAGAATCCAAAGTACAGCATATTGAAATATTTCAATATCACTAAATGTTTTACAAGCCGGTGTGTATCTGAGAGTTCTAGTTTTTTTTTTCGGCACTAGATTTGGAAATTACTCTTGTCCGAAAACACAATATTTGAGCAATTTTCGCTCCATGTTATTGTGTGTCCAAGAAAAAGCTTTTCGTGACCGGAACGGTTTTACTTTGTAATGCAATAAATAATGTTACTTTGGCGTAGTCTATTTCGGAAAGACATCAAGCTGATTCTTATATTTTTCGTCTGTTCTGCTTTTCTTTTTTACAGTATTAATTAAGTTTTTGTTATTTAGTTAATAATCCTATCTTCTTTTGATCAGCCTCGATCCGGGATATCAATTATCAATCGATTTATACCCCTTTTTTGTTTTTTATAATAATTAAATTAAGTAGTAGTCTTTTCCAATGAGCTAATGCTTCAAAATATCAAACTTAAACTTTTGACAACATGGTTCAATTAATTGATTTAGTATTACACTAATATTTTCTTATTACCTTTGACAGCATAATAGGATGAACACTTAGCTCGTTACTGTGTCTACCACTTCTTTTTTCTCTTTTACGCGGTGTATTTTTAAATAATTTTCGATGATTTTATTTGATGCATGCCATTAATGAAGGATCTCAAAATTGTATTTAAAACTTTTGTAATATTTCGATATTGGGATTGCTTGTTACCCACAGTTGAATGCCTAAGTCACGTCCAATACATTTCTTTGAATTAGATCCCCTGGTAGTTTTCTTTTGTCGAACATGTGAGTCGTTCATCTAGAGTCATGCTTAGATACTTTGCTTCATTAGCTTATTATAACTGGCGGTCCGTTAGAATAACCGATGGATATCCCTCTTCAAAGTAAATGTCATTTATACAGACTTGTTACATTAACTTTTATTCTCAATTTTTTCAGCCAGACGAAGATTTTTTGAGGGAATGTTTGGATTGGTATATGTAGAAGGAATTGCAATATAATTCGCGAATGTTGCGACTTTCATTTTTTTAGTCGCCACACAGAGGCGCACTCGCACTTACATAAACACACGAGCATGAAGGCAACACAAATCTACACGCGTATCGGTACCGATACAAAGTAGTAACCCAGACAGCGAAGACTAGCATGAGAACGACAATGGAAGCCATGTGATGAAAGGATCAGAATCCCGGAAGGAGGCGAGGTGGCGGAGATATTCCACATCATGAGCACGACATACATAGAAAGGTGTGCTCGAAGTAACATTGACACGCAGGGATGCAGAGGAAGATCGGGACGATGGAGCGGGTAAGATGACAGTGACGGAAATTCACCTTCCTCTCAATATGAAGAGACTACTGGAGAACGAATGAACGTATATTGGTGCATTTTAATAACTGTATATAATGAAGTAAATGAAGCATGTAAGAAGAGGACTAGTTCTGCAGGTTAAGAATTATAATGTACATAGATAAACGAGATGGAGGCCAGGCCCACACTTAGAATTAATTAAGAATTAGTCTAGATTTGAGCAGTAAAATAGTAAGGTTAGGACATACAGTGTAATGCCACAGGTCGAGCGCAGGATTTTTAAAGCATGTGTTGCCACATAGAACTAAGTACCAAATAAAATGTGTACTTGAGAAGGTGTTCATAATTTACTGACTTGTTAAACTGTCCTTAATTTTAGAGTAGTCCTTCATGCCATAACTTGTCGAAGGCTTAAACAACGTCTAATGTTGATACTGATACAATCGATATTTTTTCAAGCATATAAGGGAAAATAATTTTTGCCCTAATGGGTTTAGTGATTCGAGATAATTATTTATGGAATGACTTATTTTCAACACCTTTGACGTTTTATTCTACTATCATTTTAATATTTTACTTGATTTATGTAATTTTAATTAGCAATAACATAGAAAATAATAATTTTCATTAACTTCCCATCGTAAAGAACTTAATTATATATTTATATAAAATTATTAATATAAAAATAACCTGACTGTGGGCTTTAATAATATTAGATCTGTTTCCATAATACGATTTATGGCGTGTTCAAGGACTCGAAGCTATACTGCTTCGTGGCTTAGTTGGTAAGGTAGCCGTCTAGTCACCGGCAGATAGAGGTGCGAATTCTTCTCCAGCGCAATTTTTTTTAATATTTCTGTGATTTTAATTAACGATGGTATAGCAGAAAATAATAATTTTCACTAATTTCCTATTGTAAAGAACTTAATTATATATTTATATATGATTATCAACATGTAATATGTGATGTTCGTATGATTAATTTAAAATCTTCCTTGTTTTATTTGCATAAGACTAAATACTTCTTGTTAGTTTTGTAAAATAGGAAACTCATTTTTATTATTACAACTCAACTTTTATTGGTACCTAAAATGAAGCAAGTAAATAATGCTTAACAATATAAATACACACGAAAGTTAACGACTAGAGCTTACAATTGACAACACTACGGTGAAAATTATCTTACTTCATTGTTATCAATACAACAGAAACGGCTATTGCTACAATATAGTAAAAAAAATAGAATGGGATGTATTTATACAGATGTAAAGTAAAGATGTAGTGAGAAATATATTGTTCATAAGACCCCGTACTATATACTCAACGAAGAACGTTCTAATCACATATTTTATTAAAATATACATACCATTTAGTTCGCGTTCTGTAAAATATTGGATATCGCTGCCAGCATCACTCTGGCAATCATAATAATGTTCGATTAAATACGGTAAAACAGTCATAGTATGTAATTCGTCACCTCTTAGAGGTGGTATAGGAACTTCTTCACTAATTTTTGGCGGTTTTTGCAAAAACCATCTGCAATATATAACAGTATGCTGTTGAGGTTATTTTATATAAATCATTTGATTGCTTAGTAGATAATGTCTTTAATACTCACGAATGATGTATAATATCTTGTATGGAGAATCTCGTATGAGGATCCATCTTTAACATTCCTAATAGTAAATCCTTAAGAGGTTCATCGATTTCTGAAGGTATTGTAAAATTACCCGTTCCTATATTTTCAAATAACCTATATATGTTATCTCCTTCAAATGGATATATACCCGTTGTTATATTATACCTGTAACAATCAAAATTAATATTTAAAATATTTAATTACAATTTTAGGCGAAAGTATGATAAAATGAAACTCTCCAAATTATCTCTATATGACTATATTTAATTTTTGCCGAAATTTTTAATTACGAATTAAATTTTAATAAACTATATTTCCAGAATTAGTTATAATGGTAAACAATATAGTAGAACTCAGAGTAAAAGGAAACAAAATCTTTAAAATTCAAAGCTAATTTTTGGATTATACATCTAAAAAAAAAGAATGCAATTCTTGACAAATGTGAAATAATATAGGAAATCAAAATTACTACAACAAAAGTAGCTGTATATAGAAAAATATAAGACACATTGTTATGGAAATTTGAAAAATATATTAGTAGAAATTGCGCAAGAACTCTGTGAATTTAAAAAAGGATTTAATCGCAACAAAAAAAAAGGTAAATGACGAAGAAGGAACTTTAATAGTGTACGGATCTTATGCAATGAAACCAGATAGGGCCGCATATGTCACACGTAGCATTTCTTCCTTACAGCAAACTAATTTCCCATGATACACACATACAAAATAATGTGGCGGTCTAATGGAATCAACAGCTTTAAGAGGTATGCGAGCAACTTGCATTGTCTTGCTGAAGGGGCTAGTAAGTGGCATGTATGTATACGTACAAATAGTACTAGGAAAGTTTTGCAATACAGCTCTGTTTATTTAATTTTTTCAAAGTAATTTCCTCTTCACTCAATACACCTCTCCATCCTCCGAAACTAATCTTGAAACGAGTTTTGCCAAGTTTCACTAGGGAGTAAAGCACACTCGTTGTAACACGCCCGCAGAAGGTCCTTATCACTGGAAAACCGCCTCCCTTTTAGCTTCATATTCACATGCAGTAATAGTGTAAAGTCGCAGGGAGCAAGATCTGGACTGTAGGGAGGGTGCTCGAGAAGTTTCAATCCTGTCGTGGACAAATAATCGGTGCAGGCTTTGGCGCGGTGAGCTGGAGCATTATCGTGATGGAGGAACCTGGTGTCCATTCTTGACTTTGGCCGCAGGTTCTTCATAAATCCAATTACTTGAGGCAGGCACTGTTCAGTATACCACTTAGCTGTGACTGTCCCCTGTGTGTCGAAAACAACACGTTATAAAAATCCACTCGATTTGGAAAATACGGCTGTAATTTTCTTCTTTACAGATCGGGATTTTCTGACAAGTACGGGTGTGTCCTCATCATCAAAGACCCAAACTTTGTTTTGAGCTTTAGTCAGCACATCGTAATAGTACAGCCAAGTCTCGTCACCTGTCACGATGTTGTTCACATACCGAGATTGTCCCTTATTAAACTTTTTTAACATCTCCCGGCACCAAGTCACACATTGTGTTATCTGCTTCTCAGTCACTCGATGCGGCAGCCTGAAAGAACAAAGTTTCTTCACGTGCAAATGATCATGCAGAATCGAACGAATTAATTGCTGGTGCATTTAGGCCTGAAGGACCCTCTATCTGTTGGTAGATCACTCGCTTGTCCTCGCCAGGCATTTTCCTCACAGTAGTAACGTTTTCCTCCGTAACATCACCTACAAGAGTCATTTCTTCGAAACACTGGTCTATGTTTAGACCCGCACGAAATTATAACGCAAAACTGCCCTTATCTCATTTCATGACCACGATGCCGCAAGCACTTTACCACAGAACATGGCTCAACATGCAGCTTCCCCTTGTTGCTGCGTCAATTCTTTGTAGGGTGAGGAAGACTTGACCGCGAATGGCTATTAATACGTAACAAGCATTGTATAGAGTAAATACTTTTTTGGCCGCAACGCGATGCGGTATTCTTTGATATTGTTGGTAAATAAACATAATTGGTAATTATTGGGTCTGGGAAAAAGTTCGTGGCGTTTTTCCCGAGTGCATTGGTTGCCGATAACTAAAGAACAACAAGTCACAGCGACACCACCGACGGCTCGTCTTTTAGATGACCTTCGAACGTTAGTTTGAGCGTAGAAACATTGTAATCGGTGCAGTGGTTGGAAAGTTATTCGCACTTGAAAATGGAGAAGAATAATGAGAAATTTCGCTATATTCCGCAATATTATTATGATAAGGGGAAGAACGCTGCGCAGGCTTGTGATAAAATTTGTGCTGTGTACGGTGAAGGTACTTTATCGAAATCTGTTGCGCGGAAATGGTTCAAAATTTCAATGTGAAAGATGAGTCACGCTCCGGTCGTCCAATCACTGAAAAATCTGATGAAATTCTTGAAAAAGTCCAACAAGATAAGCATATCAGCAGTGTCGATATTGGCATGGAGCTAGGCATTGACCACAAAACTGTTTTGAACCATTTACACAAAGCTGGTTACAAAAAAAAGCTTGACGTATGGGTTCCTCATGAGTTGAGCGTGAAAAACATGATGGACCGAATTAACATCTGCGATGCGCTGCTGAAACGGAATGAAATCGAGCCGTTTCTGAAACGTTTAATAACCGGAGATGAAAAATGGATTACGTACGATAATCGGAAGCGTAAAAGATCGTGGATAAAGGATGGTGAGCCGTCACAAGCGTTCGCTAAGCCAACATTGACGCCAAAAAAAGTGATGCTGTGTGTATGGTGGGACTGGAGGGGAATCGTCCACTGCGAGCTACTTCCAACTGGTCAGACGATTGATTCTCAACTCTACTGTGCACAACTAGAAAGATTACGCCAGGCGATTGAAAGAAAACGGCCCGAATTGATTAATAGGAAAGGTGTTGTCTTCCATCATGACAACGCCCGACCACACACTTCTTTGATGACCCGTCAAAAATTGGAGAGTTTGGTTGGGAAGTTTTGATGCACCCACCTTACAGTCCGGATATAGCACCCTCTGACTATCATCTGTTTCATCTGTCTCTAAACAGGTTTCAAAAGAAGCCTAAAACTACTTGATTCAGTTTTTCGGAAACCACAGCAACGCGATGCGGTATTCTTGGCGAAACATTGTCGATATAATGTATGGTAAATAAACGCGCCATACCATTGGTTTTAAAAAAACGCCACGAACTTTTTCCCATATTAAGGTTTTTTGAAGGTGCCATTCTGGCCGTTTTGCTATTTTGACTATTGGTTTTAATCTGCAACTTCGGTAATGTTTTTGTTTTGTGTTAGAGGGATGACTTGGAGACCACAACTATTGGTTGACAAGTCGAGGATTGGCTACTATCCATCATACTTTCCAAAACTTGAGTTCTTGTGATTGACTCGATTTTTAAGATAAGATTACCATTTTGTGGTGTTCGCTTCAGAAGCGTTTTTCAAGAAATAGTTAGCTTCACTCGAATCGTCAACAGACCCCATTAAATATATTCTGCCGTTTTTACATTATTGCAACGGGCTATACACAACGTTGTTAACTACATTTATGAGTAGTAAATTTTTTGAATATATATCAATTTAAATCCGTTGTAAATATACGCTGCCACTATTAAAATATAAATCATAGTATATGGGTTCCCAAAATAAGAAAAAGACGCTGACGTGGAAGAACGATTTCTGAAATTTGTATTGACGAAATAACAAACAAGAAAAAGATTGAAAAATACACCCTTATGAATTGAATACGTATGATAGAAAAGATCGAAACAGTAAATTGGCGAAATTGCTTAATCCAAATAATACCAATTGTATGGAAAACGGGAATCGATGTTGTTTCATAAAAAGAAAGTTGAATAATTGCAAAATACAGGTTCGGAAGCATTTTTTAAACTTTTTAATTGTATACGAGCAACAACTTTAGTTAGTCCAGTAGATAAGCGATTTATTAAGAGGCGTTTTACTCTGACAGCAATTTGTTTAATGACTTACAATGTAACCCCCGCACTCCATATGTCTACCTTGTAGCCGGGGAAATACTCTAGTCCGTTAGCTATTTCTGGTGGTTGAAATGCTGGAGAACCTTGACCATTGTGACAAGTATCGTCTTCTGCAAATAAATCTATTGTCTAAAATAAAACATAAGTCAATATTAAGGTGTTTAGGTTTAATTATGCTTTATAATCTACAATGATCAATGAGAGCATACGAGGTTCGCCAATAGACATTACAACAAAGAGAAGTATATTCAATGTAGCACAAAAAGTTATTTAAGTATATATAAATTCCGAATAAATAATTCTTATATATGCAATTAGATGTTATAATACGTGCTAAATATGACTAATATTTATTTATCTAAACAACTATTTATAGTTTTGATAAAGATTTGTATATATTTATCATCTAAATATAAATTTTTGTGCGGTTCCGATTAATATGTTACATCAACCTTTCAAAACAAGTTATCAAGTTTTTTATTCGCATTAGATAATATTTTCCTTTTTTTTATTTAGCTCATCTTAATAAAAATTCCTTGTTTTTATCTTATTTGTGAGAAATATTTTGTAATTTGGACGTGTTTGAGATCTCTAATTTTCTGCGAATAAAATTATTCTTTATATAATCTAAGTTTTGACAGTAATCCATGTCTATCAAAAACTTTGTTAAAAGTACTTTATGCTTCACAATTGAAACTCCACACTAGTAGCAATTTTCTAAACAAAAAAATTCAAATGCCAAAGATCGGATGATTGTATTCATTAGTTCGCCCAAACAGTTTTAAATATATTTGCAATTCCAATTTTGGTATTTTCTAGCATAAGTTACGCGTTTCCTTTAGTATTCAAATGTTTAAAATTTATTGCTAAGAGTACATATTGAATTAGATTTTAACGATTATATATATGTAAGGTATCTTGTTTCTTTTTTGAAATAACTTATTTTAACGTATTTTAAATAAATTATTCACCTTTTAAAATGTTTTTTTTAAAAAGGAGGTGAGAGGTTGGGTTAATCAGAATATCTTATGGTGCTTAAGTATTCTATGGGTAGCCCGAAATGTTGATTTTGATTTTTTCATTTTTACACTTGTAGAAAAAAAAATGTAAATACATTGTGAGTTGTTGAATTAAAATATTTTCGTTTTGACATATTCTAAATACTGGGCGAGCCAAAACAAAAGACACCATGAGCTAGAAGCCTATGAAATATGAACACGTCTAGTGAGATATATATATATATATGTAATCTGGTACGTAGACTGCCGCGGCCGTGGTGCATACCCTTTTTAATAATATACAGGGCTCAACTACTGCTACTGAAACTAGTTTCAGTGCAACAAACAGTAGCAGTAGTTGAGCATTCCCATACGAGTGGGTGTCGGCAGTTATATCAGTAACGCGGTTCCAGCCCGGAAGCCCAGAAGAAGATGTATGTATGTATCGATATAATTTGTTAGTGGTTGTCAGTCAATTTAGATATAAGTTTGAGTAGCCAGCGCCAAACTAACAAGAATTTGTTATCGTTGAAAAATTTACACGCATTAGAAACGTTCTAATACACGTAACGGCTACATTGGTTGTTTAGTTACCATGACAACTAATGTGAATCAAGGAAGGTTTTCGAAACAGGTCTGCAAACAGGAATTTTGTATAACAATATTTTTGAAAAAGAATTTAGCCAAACGCCTATTTGAAGAATGTTAAAGAAAATATTAGTAATCTATGCCTTTACATTCCCCTATAGCTTAACGCCAATTACAGGAGGCTTTAGCAGATCATAAATTATTACGCCGTGCTTGTTGTGCTAGTTAAGAAGAGTATTTCTCCTATAAAAAATAGAATCGACAACGTTTAAATAATCTGGGCAGGCTTACCAGAGTTGTGTTTGTGCTTAAATGTTAGCAATTATTTACGAATGATTCGAAGTCCTTTTCGAATGTTTTTTTTTTTTTGACAAATACCTATGCTATCTGTATGGAATATATTAACCGATAGACAATTTATTTTCTGAGAATGGAGATGGCCAAACGTGATTATAGAGAAACCATTTCATAGTGAGCGTGTAACAATTTTGTTACCATCAATCAGTTGCGATGTATAGAACATAATCTAACATTATTCCTGAGAAATCTCAAAAGATTTTGTCACATTAAAGACCTTACACTCGATACTCAATGGTTTCGGCAGATTAGTCACAATGAGAGAATTTTTTAATGTGTTTAATGAGAATTTTGGGTAACTGCGTAATTACCCGTAGTACGGAGTTTTCGTATTTTGTTTATTCACATTATCTCACTCCCCTAAATGCACACGGGAAACATGGAATATGCTAAAAGAATTTTATCCGAGAGAACTCTTCGACAACTACATTTATAGCCTTTATTTTGGGCCAAATATATTAGGTGGATAAAATTTACAACTACACTGCTCCCCCGGTATTCGTGACGTAACGTACGTGTTCCAACAAAAGCTCTCGAATACCGGCATTCTAGTTTCATGCAAATGTTAGGTTCGGTTCTGTCACTGCGAAAGTAGAACTAAATCAAATTTATACTTTGACGTTAGTTATAATAATATTTAAGAAGTATCTTAAAAGTAACGTTTTTTTTAAGGATAAAGAAGTGTGAAATCTTAGGTTGTTTAGCTTCTTTTAGTTTATCATCGAGTAAAATCATATATGGAGCAAGCCAACATTCTAAGACTATTAAGAAGATAGAAGTACGTTTCCAGTGATCGCCAATCCGCTGTTGTGTCAATCTTAGAAAGGTTTTTAATTTTCAATTTGTCTTCGATGCTGACTTCGGCATTCTCCGATTTTTCTCGTGTTCCCATGTTCGAAATGAAATTTATTCATGTTGAAGATACAATTATTCTATTGACTGATAGTATTGTGTGCCACAATCCCTTCTTTTACGTCGAGTAAGTTCATCTCAGCAGAATCTTTCCATCCAGTAACCTTGCCAGTTGTAGAATTTCACTTTGTATGGCAGCTTGCAGGTCAGATGTTGACTTCATGGATGAAGGTCTGTGGTAGAATTCGGTTCAGATTTTTTCCATGCAACATTTAAAGTGGTGTTACTTGTTTCATTACATGTCATTTCCGTGTTCTTTACTGCATTGTAGATGTAAAATTTCCAGAAGCTACAAAAGGAGACACGGCGCGTTTGTTTACATCGTTTAACATCAGCGCTACGATTTTTTAATTCTTGTTTGCGAATAAGCGAGTCATTTGTTCGCGGCTACCGAACATTAGTCAGTAAAATCTAACACGCGAATAATCGAATTCGCGAATACTGGGGGAGCAGTATACTTTTTTTACATAAAGGGTAGAAATGGACTTGTCTGTCAATATCATACAATTGGTACTAACACCCTTCTATTTTATTCAGTTATAATAACATTTTCAATGTTCAACTACAATTTAGTAAATAAAATATCACAGATCTGACAGGAAAGGGTACCCTCAAAGATGGTTAAAGTTAATGATCTAGGCCTCTTAATAATACGGGGGCTAGCGTTGTCGAGAAACCTTTGCTAAATCAAACTAAGGTATGAGAGGTAGTGTATGGAAAATTGCGTTGCCGCAGGGAAGTGCAGTAGCTTGGGGCACTAGACGTGATGTTCTTGTATTCGGACTTGCTCGGTCAAGTGCGGCTTAGATTGGGCGGATTTTTATTTGCTTTGCTGCTCGTGGAAAGTACGATCAAAGTGCCGAACAAAACCGGGAAAAAACTGGAAAAGAACATGTGAGACGGTTTAGAGCTGTAAGGCACGAACCCTCTATGAGACAAAAAAAGCTTGGAAGGCGGATGAACCACGGTCATCTACACAGATAAAGACAAAGCGAGACAGTCAACATTGTAAGAGAAACCAAGAAATTCTAAAAAGACATAATGACTATAATAGATCTGAAAAAGCCGTAGCGGAATAGGTTTTATAATATCTCTAATAATCTAATTTAATCTTAATGATTTAGGCCAGAGATTTTAAATCTCTACTCACTTCCTAGGGGCTTCGCGACCATTTCAAAAAAATAAGACATAAAAATTGTATGAAATTAAAGGATAAGCAAAACGTAGAATTTAAATAAGAAAATTACATATTGATTATTAGAAAATTACCCATTTACGAAGACAGAAAACGGGCACCTTGTATATATATATATATAATCTTATTTTGTATATTTTTATTAAGTGCCTCATTTTCATAGCGAATAATGTACACATACAAATATTTATATTATTTTCCCGTCTTTTATAATACATATATTACAATTATGTATTATTTGAAATTTTTTATAATTAGGTTTTTTAGATAATGCCAGTAATATTTAAAATTAAATAATTGTTCTGCACTAAGTATAGTAGAAAAAAATGGTTTAACAGTAACACAAGTTAAAAAAACAATGACTTCATGATCTACTTGGCAGTGTTCAATTGTTTATTGGCAAGTGCTGCAGCTTTAAAAAAGTCAGATTACTATTACTTGTACAAACTGAAGATGTTATTAAGAAAAAATATGAAATATATAAAATAACAGCATTAAAAAGTTAATGTTTTTATTAGTGTACAAAAATTATTTAATTCAAGGAAAAATGACATACAAGACAAAATATGCACTTGAGAAATAAACTGATAAAAAGTCAAGTTTTATTTTTGGAATTAACACATATTTATCACAATATATAAGCATGTATAGTATTGATATCATTCTATATACACATGACTCTGGACTTGTAATAATTTTCTAAAAGAAGTAACCTTTGACACTTACTAGAGGTCATAATCAACATTCAGGCTCATTGTTAGTTCAAGATGTACCTACTAATAATACCATTGGGATTTTTTGGTGTTTTTATTGCCAGAAGAAGGTAAATAAAAATTATTTAAACAAAATCTGCTTTCTAATTTTTTCAAAATAAATTATAATGGAAACTTGAAAATTTTTTCAAACAATTTCTAATGACTAACTTTTTTAATAACAAATCATTTTTGTAATTGAAAATAAAAAATATCTATACTAATGATAACATTAAAACATAAAAGCTTAAATGAAAAAATTGTTACCTCAGCTACACCTAAATCAGAGATTTTTAAATCTCCACCTAATGTAAGTAATAAATTTCCAGGTTTTATATCCTTATGAACGATTCTCATACCATGTAAATATTCAAGGCCATTAATAAGTTGTATAAAGTATCCATGTGCTTGAAATAGTGGAAATTTTTTCAATGGTGTCGAATCTAACATATTTTGTAGACTGCCTACACAATATTCCATAACCAAATACATTTTCTGTTTTTGCTCATTGTATAATATATCGACCAGATTACATATGTTTTTATGTTTATCTTCTTTTAGAATTTTTAATAATTTGATTTCCCTAAAATTTCATATTTTTATTTTTTTTCAGGTTAACACAGCATGTATCCACATTATTCAGATGGTTGGTCGATGTTGTAAGTATATTTTATTAAATAAATTTTTGAAGCATACCTTTGTACATTTTGCTCACCATTTGGAATTCTACGTAGTTTTTTTTGCTTGAGTATTTTTACTGCTCTCCTACATAATGTATCTATATCAAGCATTTCTTTTACTTTTCCATAAGAACCCTCACCTAATAAATCACCCATAACATATTTACCTATAATTTTTAATTTTCTTTTTTTAGTTTGATATATAATTTGATCACTATCTACTCTATGAAAAAAATTGCCAATGTTAACATTTTCTAAATCATCTTCAATCCCATTATCGTTTATCCATATTTCATCCGCTCGTTCCACAGTTTGTAGTTCATCATCACTTTCAACACTAAATATTCTATTATTCAATTCTCTTTCATTTTCCGAATCGTCTACATTTTCACTATCATAACTTTTACTTATGTTACACATTTTTTTGTTCATAATTTATAGTAAACTACAGTTTATATTAAAAAAGCACTGTATAGTTTAGAAAAAATATATCTTTCTCGACAAAATATATTCTAGTTTCAAATAGTTTAAAATTTCTAAGACATTTTTAATAATTCAGGTTTATTTATTCAGCCATGCCATTTTTAAACAGCTGTGTTAGTTACTTTTGAATTGCCAACATTAGAAATGTATTGAATTTTTATCATATTTAATTTAAATAATTTCCTTATCACAATTATCTATTCATAAGTTATCGATAAAATTTATATTACGTTTTATGTTATCTGATGGTTTGGTAATAAATAAGATCTGTAATGTTTATTTTATTACTAGATTTAGAATAATACATAATACCAAAACACTATGTTCCTTCCCAATAGAACTGTTTTGTTATTAAAGTCACCTTGTGAAGTGTGTTGTTGATTCTTTAAATTTAAACTATCAATTTTCTACTTAAAAATACAATTAAAAGGTAAATAATTTATGTACTTTACTTTGTGAAATAATCTGTTCCGATTGATGTTTATTCCCATATACGATTAATTTATCTTTATAATGTACACTCACTCAATATAAATATGCAATTTTTAGTAATACATAATGTTTATTGAAAAAAAATGTTTATTTTTATTACTAAAAGTTTAAAAAGAGCAAATAATTAGTCGTGACCTCCGAACTTTGATATTTAATCAGTAATTATGCCAAGGCTTTACTTGCGGCATTTTATACATTCCATTTAGTGTTTGCTGAGCTTGTATTTTCTTAAAAATACAAGTAAATCTCAATAAATCAGTCTTAGTGTAAAAATAAAGTGTCTAAAAGTAATTTGTGTAGAAAAGGAAGCGTGTTGAAGAAAGTTCAGATGAGTTCATTCATATATGGGCAAGTGAATAAATACAAGACTTTTGTTCAAACTTGTGTATCAAATGTCGTTAAAAAGACACTAGAGTTCATACATTCTACCATTGTTTCCGTGTTATTATGGTGTACAGTAAAATTACTGACCATATCAAAGGCTTTGGAAAATGTAAGTCGACGTAAGGTACGGGTGTGCCAAATTAAAATTGTCAGTGTGTTAGGCAATGTTAAATTATATTGCATGAAAAGGGCATTGTATGTACATACATATTTAATTAAAACGAATCCGCATGTACTCATTTATAATACTCAATAAAAATATTTCTGTTTCTTAAATTTGATTTAATGTTTCGCTTTTTCATTATCTCAAGCCAAATTTGTTTGAGTGCCTGCAAATGGGCTTATATCATTAATCGTTACTGATGTTTTTACTATTTGCTTTAGAAGAACTAAAAGTATTTTTTTAATAAAAAAATCAGCCGTGTTTATTTGATCACATAATGATATAATTTTCAAAATTAGCGCTATTTTTAGAAATCTAAATCATATGAAATATTAGAAAATTTCCGTCTTTATTTAAAATTTCATTATGTTTTATTTTTTTTATTAGTCATATGATGTCCAAATTTGTTAATAAAAAATGATTTCAAATTTTTAAATTTTTAAAATTTTCTATATCCCTTCATTAATTTTAAAAGTACAAATAAGAGAAATAAGACTTTTTTCGAAATGATTTAGTGTACATAGATATTTTATTAAGAACGATATTAATGAACAAAATAAAAATCCACAAATGATGTGAAGTTAATAATACACTGACAGATCAAAAATGCTCAATACTGTTCTGGATCTGTGATTTTGTAAGTCAACACAATGTCATCACCACTTGGTCTATTAAAGCGTGCAGTTCTAACCCATTTGATTAATTTTTAGTTTTATAATTTGTTTGACATTTAAAAATAGGACTTCATAGCTAATTATGTATATATGTATATGTGGAAATATTTTGTATTTGTCTAACAAATTTAGTTCATTTATAGTAACAATTTCTAAGTTTTGTTAGAGACAAGCAATGAATTTAACTTACCATATAAACTCATTATAAGAAGTAAAATATTCATACGTATGACTTTGAAGTCATACGAATTACCTCTAAAATGAGTAAGAAAAAGTGAAATACGAAAGGTTGAATATAATAGCATTGTATTAGTAATTAGCTTTCTAAGCATTATTTTGGCGTATACTCGGCTTCTCAGTACTGTTGAATCATGAATGCTTATCTATAGACAAGTAAAATTGATCAATAATTTTTCTTTAACCATTACACCCGTAACAAATTCCAATAGATCATATCTTTCCTATCGCACACTCAGTCACAAGAGTTTATATACACCTCGTAAATGTTGATAATCATTAAATGAAAAACTAAGCAATATGGAAGCTAGTATTATTTAAAATTACAAGAACATTAGATAGGGCAAAGGTTTTTGTGTACATCACAAAAATAGTTTCCAAAATTAAATAAAAGATATTTAATATTCTCAGATTTTGTTAAACCTTATAGGTAAGAAAATAATTCTGTACAATAGAAATTTGTAATAAAAAGTTTAGTGTGTGGTAGCAGTCAACGATACATTTCGTAAATTTTAAATAATTTCGAAACTCAACAATTATGATTATGTTATCGCGTTTATTAATACACTTTCGATAAGTTGCGAAAAAGAAATCACTCACGTTTTATTATGATGTTTCACTCAGTGTTGCGAAAATGTATGTAGAATCGTTACCACAAAAAGTTTTACGATCTAAATCACAATTATTGCTCTATACTATATAAAAAAGCGAACAATGGTGTGGATAGTGTGCAATTCAAATAGCACACGAGTTTGTTTACATTATCGACCTGATAACAAAAAATATCAAGCAACTTGCATTCTCTCTCTTGCTGTTTGGGCAATATTAAAAAAAGTGTATACATTGATTTCACTCCGCAAAATAACGAAGACTTATGGAATGTGATGAACGAACTTTCACACTGCATTTTGCGTACTGTTTGCTATAGAATATTTAATTTTAATTTTTAGATTTAATATTTTAAGTAAGAGTTCCGGGAACATACCTTTTGATTTTTTTAAAATTCAATACCAGTTCAGAATGCTTGATGAAGGTGACGATGAACTTATTAAATTTAAATAAGTTACAGTAAAATTATTCTACTAACTTAAAAGCTTTAGATAATATGATGATTTGGTGCAAAACTTTAGAATTTCGAAGTAATTTATAAGATAACTATTCTGATATGATTTTATGAATAATTTATTGCAGATATATGGTTTTATGTAAATGTAATGGTCTAATTGTTTAGATCTAAATGTTTTAATTGAATTTTATTTACTGTATTTTATTTTTTTATATATAAAGAATAAATAAAATCAAACGAAAGAATGATTCCTTTATTACGCTCATTACTATATTTACTCATACAAATCACTATGCTATGAATCATAGACATGTTCCGAATGCCCAAGTTTAATTCACATAACAAGTTATAAAGACCGTTCTACATGAATTTGCAGATATATTTTTGTGCATATCGTAAACCTTTCTTGTGATACCTACTGTACATGTATGTAGCTAAATTTCATACTTCTGCGTCTTTGTCGGACACAAATATTAAAGGTGGACCATATACGTACAAAATTATATACACAGTCTGTTGCAGAGAAAACCGAACTTTTTTTAAAAATAGTAATTCTTTGTTGGCGTCATCTATTTAAAAAAATATACGTCGGTATGGCAGATCATTTGCGTCATTAGAAGCAGAGAAATTGCGCGTAAAGAAACAGTGTGTATTTGGCATTGGTCGAAGAATGAATTTCGTACAAAGAGCAAATACCAAATTCTGTTTTAAACTCGGTAAATCGCTTACTGAAACGTTTAATTTGACAAAACAAATTTATGGTGATGCGTGTTTAATATGTACGGGTGGTATAAACGATTTAAAGACGGTCGTACGGACATGAATGACGACGAACATCCTGGCGCAAAAAAATCTGTGGTTACGGAAAGTAACATCGAACTTGTGCGTGAATTTATCAGAAATGAGCCGGAATCCTTATTGCGATACGAGGAAATGGAATTAAATATTTGCAAAGATTTAATTCATCGCATTTTGACGCAGCATTTGGAACTGAAAAAGATTTGTACAAGATTTGTGCCACACAAGCTAAGTGAATTCAACGTTGTACAGAATTGATTAAGGACTCAAAAAAGGACGAAAACTTCAGGCATTCTATTGTAACTAGCGATGAGACGTGGTGTTTTCAATATGATCCAGAGACCAACCGTCAAAGCTCTGAATGGAAGCATCCAAGCGAAGAAAGACCGAAAAAAAGCCGTTTGGAGAAATAAAAAGTGAAGACAATGTTGATTTGTTTTTATGATTCGAAAGGCTTAGTGCACAAAGAATTTGTACCAACTAGTCAAAGAGTCAATGCTGTATTTTATCATGGTGTTATGAAGCGTCTTTTGGCGAGTATTCGTCGTGCGCGCCCTCAATATCGTGAAAATGGTAGCTGGCGTTTGTTACATGATAATGCATCATCTCATCGCTCGACGCTTATCACTGATTTTCTATTTAAATGATCAACCATTCACCGTATTCATCGGATTTGCCCCCCTGTGATTTCTATCTATTCTCCAAACTACATTTGCCGATGAAAGGACAGCGCTATGTCGACGGCGAAACCATTAAAAAGGCGTCGACAGCGATCTTGATGGACATCTCTAAAGATGAACTTAAAAATTCATTCGACATGTTAATTGACCGTGCAAAACGTTGTATTGAAGCCGAAGGCGACTACTTTCAATAAAATAAATGAATTTAACAAAATAGTAAGCTTTTGTTTTTATTTTAAAGTACTTCGGTTTTCTCTGCGACAGACTGTATAGAATCGTTAATTTAGTCAGATGGTAATGATGCGCGGGTAAACATTTATGAATTGTACCATATCAACAGGCCTTGCTATTTTTTCTCTTTTATTTGTAATATTTCCTGTTTGCTTGTACTTTAGAACAATTATTTCTGTATGATGTAATCGCTGTAGTGTTTATATTTAATTTATGGCTTATTTTGTTTGTACCCTAAACTCATAAAGTGGTACTTTACTATCAATTTCTGTAATTTAATAACAATTTCAAGATGTTTACATTGAATAATATCGTCAATTAGAATCACACAAAGGAACCATATGCAATTTCCTTGAAGAAGAAGTCTTAATCTTAAGTTATATGTAAAGAGTCTATATAGGAAAACAATATAAAATATGTCTTTATGTCTTTTTTGTTAGATAATTGCACGCTTGCATGTTATTACACCAAACTAATATTTTGTCTTTTGCATAAATATTCTACTTTTAATATTAGGGTTGTGAGAACAATCTTATTAGAAACTGGAACAGAAACACACACAAAAAAACATTAAAAATTGTTGTAGAATAAAAAATTAAAAAATATAAAGTAATTATTATCTATAATAAATAAAATAATAATAATACTGTACTAGTAATGTAGTGATAAAGACGTGTTCAAGTTTACATAATTATATTACTTTTTTTCTACTAAAACTGTAGGCCACCTTACATATCGGTACGTTTTTTTCAGGATAATACTTTGGCAACGGTAAAACCAATCGCTATACTTCTAATTACCTATAACGTAATAAGTAATCTCAAAACACTAATTACAAAATATCTCTAACTAACACTGATTAATAATAATCAGTGTTAAGTAATAATATCATCCATGTTCACGTATTAATGTCAATGTATGATGATCACGCACGATCTCGTTCGCTTGTACAGTACCTAGCAATGAATTACAGCCACCCTTGCGTATCAAGAAATATGTATCATCAGCAGTTTGTATTTAAATATATTCCAAATTTTCGATTATAGGCGAATTTAGTTGTTCACACTGGATCTATTCCCAGAAAGAGCAACTATTATATTAATAGAGAAATCCCCTTATTATCAGTTTTGGGTCAGGTACCGGCTATTAGGGTCTAAATATAGATAAATGAAGTATGTGAAAGCACTACGAATACCTAGTTTTAGTTGAAATTTGTTCGTACTTGTGTTAAGAAGTGTACTAAAGTGTTTTAATAGTATATATAAATTTTTATTATTAGATTAATTTTTTTGATGATTTAAGCTTTGTAATTTATTCGGAATGGAAAATGTGAAAGATATTAGTGACACGGGTAAAATTTCAATAGAGACTATTAAAAACAGGCATGTATTTGAATCGACAAATTGTAACAGTGGAAGAACTTTCTCGACATATAGTTGATCGAATAACTTCATTAACTTAAAACATATCTCTCTTTTATATGTAATTGCTTTGCTTTAATACGCTATAAGAGAGAACAGGCTTCTCTAATTATGGTAGCTAAATTACCTACGTAATGGCGTTGATAACTTTGACTTTGGACTATCAGCAGAACGTCTAATAAAAAGGTACTTACTATGGTACACCTTCAGCGATAAAGTGACAACGCGTTGCTTTTTTTTAAATTTATTTGTTTGTTTAACATTAAAATGGATAATGTTTTTTCTTTTTATTTGAAAAATGTATAGACAAATGTTGATACGTCATAATTGTTATTATGTTGTTAGACTTTCTACTCCTTGAAAACAGCTAACTATTATGAGTCCGGTTATTCCAAAGTGCCTTCCACTTTAGATACGAAAACTAGTACAGTTAGAAATAGTTCCCAATGAGCCTGGAAAGCATATTTTCTTTATCACCTGAACAATAACAAATAATAGATTATTATCAATATATTACATTATTTGCCATGTTTATTTGTACTTTTGATAATATGTTGTCCATAACAACATTATTTAAAAGGGGTTAATAGTCCATCTTTTATCCAAATTTTGTTGACGAATTTTATGCACTCAGAAAATGATAGGGGGCGCTATTCATTACTATATGTTATTTGATTCCAAATTAGTCCACTCTTTAATCATTACACTAATCATAACTTCATGATAATCTTTTGTTTCAGAATTCCGTAGGCTTTCACGGCAGACATTGCTTATAAAATTTTCTTCCGAATTTAGCTATTTGGTTATACGACGGTAGCAGTTTATATTTCAGGAATAGCAAAAATTTTTGTTATCGAAAATAGTTTTATTGCTTTTCGAAATATTCTCCTTGAAAATCATTGCATTCGTCTAAACCAATCCGAAAATCATTGCTGCCACTGTGAAGGCGGTATCTCAAAAAAAACTTTTGAATGCCTCAACTGCCTCTTCCGGTGTAGCAAACCGTTGACCACGAAGTTTATTCTTCACGTGTGGGAACACACGGTGCTAGATTAGGGCTGTACGGCGGATGGCTCATCAATTCAATGTTTTGCCGGTCAAATATTCCATTGATTGAACCGACCTGTGAGAGCTCGCATTGTCATGGTAGAATGATCTGTCGTTTTCGGTTTGTTTTCCATATTTCTTCAAAAACTTTTGGCAAACAAATAGTTGTGTACCATTCGAAATTGGCCGTTCTACAACTCTCTAAAGGCACGGTTGCATCGTGACCGGGTTTTCCGAAAAAACAGGCGACCATTTGTTTTGATGTGCTCCGACTGCGAACAACTTTCGTTGGTTTTGGCTCATCTTGGAATACCCGTACAGTCGACTGCTGTTTACTATCGAGCTCATACCTGTAAATCCAAGATTCATCACCTGTGACGACTTTGTAAATGTTCTTTGAAGCACCGCCATTGTATTTTTGTGCGTTTCTTGGCACCATCGACGCGAGCCCTTTTTTGAGCGGTTGTCAAATTATGTGGTAGCCAATGTGAACATAGCATCTTAACGGCTAAATATTCATGCAGGATCTTATACACGTTGGTGTTACTAATACCTAGAGATTCCTCGATCTCACGGTATGTCACATTAGGGTCTTCCATTATCAATTCAGACACTGCATTAATGTTTCCGACACAATAACATTTCTGGGACGACGCTCACGAAATTCATCGTCCAAAGAACACCGTCCAAGTTTGAATTCACTATACCAACGATATACTGTAGTTTTCGATTGTGCTTCATCACCATATAAAGAATTGAGCTCGTCGATGCATTGTTATGAAAAATAATTGCGCGAAAGTGTTCGCGAGTTAATTCCATTTTTTCGCTGATATAAAATTTTCAAGTTACTGTCAAAAATAGAAATAGCGACGGGACAATAAAACTGTCAAGGTAAATAATTGTCAAAAATGGCAAACTTCACGATGCAATCATCAGAGCGGAGGCAACACTGACAGTGTTGCCAGTTTCTGAAATATAAACGCCTACCCTCGTATATATATATATATATATATATATATATATACATATATATATACCGTGAATATATTTTATAATGCAACATGCACATACATACACTAGTTGCTAGAGTAACGTAATAATGAAATGACAGCAATGTATTTTAGCGTGTATTTTATTTTGCAACATAGGATGTCAAAATAAGTTACTCTATTTTTGAGGTATGTATAGTGTAGAAGAAAAACTGTTATTAGTGAACTGGTATAACTCGAATATGAGTTTGAGGAGAGTAGCAGATTTGTTTCAAATTACATATCCTGACCGTCCAAGACCGACTCCAAATACAATAAGTAGGTTAGTACAGAAGTATAAAAATAATGGATGCATCGTTCCTAATCATAAAAAAAAGAATAGGCCAAGATATGTTATTACTGACGCCAAAAGAGATGAAATTCTACAAGCAATCGAAAATAATAATATGCTCTCCACAAGAGCTTTAGCACAAACTACAAATGTAAGCAAATCTTCCGTGCATAAACTACTAAAACGAGAACATTTTAAGTCGTATCATTTTCAAAACCATCAGGAACTAATTGCGAATGATGCAGAAAGAAGAAGTAACTTTTGTGAAATCATGTTGGATAAGCTTCATAATGATGATACTTTACTACGCAGAATTTGCTTTACAGATGAAGCAACATTTTATGTAAATGGTGAAGTAAATTCACAGAACTGCCGCTACTAGAGTAGACAAAATTTGCATAGATATCATATCACAAGGACTCAGCGGCCACAGAAAGTCAATGTTTGGACTGGGTTGATTGGACACCATATTGTAGGACCATTTTTTATTGAGGGTACTCTAACAGGAGAAAAATATTTAGAATTGCTAGAGTACAGAGTTATGCCAGCCCTCCACGCTTTAAATATTGATGGTGAGATTTGGCACCAGCATGATGGCGCGCCGGCACATAATTCTCATTTTTCAACCAAAGATTTCCAAACCGTTGGATAGGCCGTAGAGGAGAAGTAGAATGGTCAGCAAGGTCTCCAGACCTGTCTCCAAACGATTTCTTTCTTTGGTCATGTATCAGAAATAAAGTTTTTCATGGAGAACCTCTAAACAATATTGACCAATTAAAAAATAGAATACGAGTTGCTGCAAGAGAAATAACTCCAGAGCAGATACAAAATACAATAAATGAATTCTACAATCGCTTAGGATACTGTCTGGCCGTCAATGGTGACATTTTTGAAAATTTGTTAAATTAGTTTTTAAATTTTGTTCAACTACTGTATTTCACATCCTATGTTGCAAAATAAAATACACGCTAAAATACATTGCTGTCATTTCATTATTACGTTACTCTAGCAACTAGTGTATGTATGTATGTGCATGTTGCATTATAAAATATATTCACGGTATATATATACACCCGTATATTCTTATATGTCGTTTTTTGTGTAATTTATTATATGCGCACAATATTGCGAGCGGTAGTATATGTACCTATGTATATGAATTCTGTTCAGATAATAACTGAACATATGTATTACACGCCAATGGAGACACTGACGTGTGCTTGGCAAAATTGTGTCCTGCATAACCATATGTTTTCGGAATGTTGACATCTCGTCCAGTTTTTGTGTTATTATTTGAGTGCAAGATATTCCAGTGTTCATAGCGATTGTTGCAATGTGTGATTATCGGGAGCAACGATGCAACATTACGTGAAATTGGGGAAAACTTACGGAAACGTCTCAGTTTTTGAAGTAAGCTTAGGTGGGTGACGCTTCGAGTCGTCCGTAATGCGTAATGTTACCAATGGTTTAAATTATTCAAAAGTGGTTGTCAATCAATTGAAGATGATCCTCGAACAAAGAACGGTCTCGAATTCAATTGATGAATGACGCCAACATTCAGAATAATACGAATCTAGCGCGTTCAAAATGGTTGTTTGACTTCATAGAACTTGTAAAAGAGGTTAGCATTTCAATAAAGTTGTGTTATGACATTTTAACCGAAAAATTGAACATGCATCGAGTTGCAACTAAGTTTCTTCGTTTTATGATGGAACAGAAGAGAGAAATTCGAGTGGATGTTAACCAGAAACTTCGTCAACAGACCAACGATGACGATTTACTTGTGTAAAAAATCATAATGGTATCGCCTCTTGTAAAACCATTATGATTGTAAACCCAGTTTTCGTCAAGTTGTATTTACTGCTACGACATTGAGACAAAAGCTCAATGGTCACATTGGCAAAGAATCTCCACCACTAAAAAAGGGCGTCAGTCTCAATCTCGTGTCAATGTGATGCTTACTGTTTTTTTCGATACCAATGGAATTTTGAATGTTTGTCTTAAGATCAAACTGGCAATCATGAGTACTATCGAAGCGCTTAAAACGATTACATGAAAAATTCACAAAAAGAGACCATAATTATGGTCTCTTTTTATGCGAGATAACTCATGGTTCCTTCATAATGACAATGCGCAATCATGACTTAGTCTTCTTTGTCAATTTGCGAGTTATGTGCCAAAAAAATCGGATAAATACCCTCCCTCAGCTTTCCTATTCGTCAGGCATTGCTCCCTGTGATTTTCTTCTATTCCTCAAATTAATGCTGAAAGGACGTTGTTTTGAGTCTATTGATGACATTAAAACTAATTCGTTATAGACATTGAAGAACAAAACAAGCTTTTCTGGACTGCTCGGCGACGTGTAAACACTGTTGAAAAAAGCGTGTGATATTCTGTAAGATTAAAAAGTTAAGAAACCAAGGACGGTTATTTTCTGAACACTCCTCGTATAGTGTTTGAAATTAAGTATTAGTTACTGGAACGTTTTTAAAGAAAAAAACGTTAAAATTTTAACGATTCTTTGATAGCATTTGTAATATAAAGCATTAAATCGTTTTCAGTTCGTAACTTCAAAGCTTAATGGATCATTTAGTTATAAATACAGACAAACTTATCATGTATACATATGCAGACATAAAGTTCTTTATGATGAATAGAATTTGATTCAGTCTATACACACACACAAACACACACACATATTTACATCTATTTTTCCTAGGATATTTCTGATTAATTCGTGTTTTAATTTAAATTAAAATAAAACAATAGAAAATATATTTGTTTTTTTTTTATAAAAGTAAACTACAAAAGCGGTATGTTGTATAATGTTTCCTCATATCATGTTGCAATGAATACAATATGAATGAAATAACTATTTTTCAGAAACTTGATATCTTTTCACAAGTTTATAAAAAGCCAAGTTACATCCTGCAAATTGTTATTTCACATTATATTACTTTCTTAAAACGTTCACTTTGGTTTAAGGTTACTGGAAATAAAACAGACGACATCGAAGTTAAAGAAGAATCTATTTCGGAAGAAAGCACGTCAGAAATTGAAGAAATTCCTTCCACATCAACACACGAAGATTGGAATCGTTCTAAGGGCGAATATGTAAAGAGCAAGAAAAAGGGTAAATCGAAACTTAATTCAACAGACGACGAATCTCCTGATCTAAACGTTGAAACAAACGAATTAGTTCTAAGTAAGTCAACAAACGAAAATATAGATAAGAGTAAATTAAATTTAATCGAAGGCTCATTAATAAAAACTGAATCGGAACACTCAGACTATTATACCGAGGTGCAACATAAGAACTTAATAAATTCTCTAAAACACATTTTAGAAATTACACAACCTGCCACCGAAAATCCAGAAGAGAATCAAGTTGGAAAATTAGAAGACAACAGCTCTGAGAAAGAATCATCTACAAGTAATATTGAATCTACAAATATTAATGAAGGAATACGTAAAGTTTCTTATAATACTAAAGAGTGTTTAGTTGAAACAAAAACATCTATTGCTGAAACTAATGAGGAAATATTAAATAAGAAGGAAACTGAGAGCGGGTTAGTATCGTTAGAAGACAAATTTGTTGAAGAAATAGTAAAAAGTACAGAAGTAAGTCACACGTCGGATATTAAGATTGGAGAAATAATTGGTGAAGTAATTGAAGATACACTTTTGGTAGTTGAATCGGTTATTAAAGTCAATTCAGGTAGTGAAGCCATCGAAAATATCCAAAGCGTTTCTGAAGAATTAGAAAGCAAAGAAGAATATAAGGGATCATCCACAAATCAACAAATTCCAGAAACACTTGGTGAGAAAACTGAATACGAAATACATGACGATTCCTTAAATTCAAACACCGAGTTAAAACTACAAGAAGTTTGTGAAAATTTAACTGTTAAAAAAGAAATTAGTACATTACATTCCAGCGTAACAGAAAATTATCCACAAAGTGAAACTGAGGATTTAAAGCAAAAAACTGATTTAGAAGATATTGAAAATTATTCGCAAACTGGAATTGAAGCCTCAATTAAAGGAACAGATGTAGAGGAGGATATTAAAAATTATCCACACAGTGAAGCTGAGGCCTTAGTTCAAACAATAGATTTAGACATTAATATTGAAAATCAAAAAGACACTGTAGAAAGCGATAAGTCGATATCCCATAAGAAAGCCGACAAGATGAGAACAGACACCCAAGTTCGCGTACTCACACTCAATCATAACGAACATCAAGATTCTGTGTTGTATCGAATAGAAAAGAATTGGGTAATACGATTTTGTTTAGGTCCTACACTTTTCGGCAGAAAAGTCTCACTTTTCTGTAACTATCCAGTGGAACCCGCCGCAAATCTAGATTTCGTGAGGAATTGCTACTATCAGTTGCCCTGGTGTAATGATGAAGGATGTATAAACTCCGATGATACTGCAAGCTATGCGCAAATTTTTGCTGAACTGTCTGGCAGTTTTCATTACTATTTCACCTATGATGATGCGTAAGTATTCTTTTATTTATAACATAACATATAACAACAAATACTAATCATATCAATGCATTCTTGATTTTATGCACATAATACTATATACTTATTCGTTAAAAATTTAAATAATGCTAATAAAGAATTTTCTGGTTATGGCATTCTTCCGTAATGACTACACATTAGTACAATAGAACAAATAAACTATTTATGCAAGAAGATTGTATTTAATTTTAATTATAGATTATTATTATATTTTTTTATTATCATTTATACCTCGTCTCAGAATAAGAAGTGGTTCAAATATCCCGCTAAAACGTGGAACACATAGCTTAAAAATGTAACTTACCGTAAAAATGAAACAAACAGTTGTGAATGTATTGGGTTGGCAACTAAGTACTTTCGGTTTTGTAGTATAAAATAAAACACTTTTCTTTAAACAAAGAATAGTTTTTAATCAATTATATATTTTCCATTTTGCTCAATGACCTTTTGCCATCTTTCTTTCAACTGCATGATTCCGTGCTCATAAAATTTCTGGTCCTTATCAGCAAAAAACTGAACCAGGTGCGAGTGAAGGTATCGTCATTTGTGAAAGTTTTACCATTCAAAGAATTCTGCAAAGTTCGAAATAAATGGTAATCAGATGGTGCTAGATCAGGGCTGTATGGGGGATGTGGCATCACTTCCCAGCCAAGCTCCAATAGTTTCCCACGAGTTGCCAAAGATGTGTGAGGCCTTGCATTATCTTGGTGGAAAACTACACCTTTCCGATTTGACAATTCTGGGCGTTTTTCTTTGATTGTTTCATCCAGTTTTATTAATTGTTGACAGTAAACATCAGAATTGATCGTTTGGTACCTTGGAAGCAGCTCAAAAAACACAACACCGTTGTAATCCCACCAAACTGACAGCATGATCTTTTTTGGATGCAATTCAGCTTTCGATGTGGTTTGAGCTGGTTTATCGTGTTTGCTCCATGATCGTTTTCGTACTATGTTACTGTACAGGACCCATTTTTCATCACCAGTGATGACTCTTTTTAAGAAAGGGTCGGTTTCATTTGGTCTAAGGTGCATATCGCAAAAGTTGATTCTTTGTGTTAAATGAATTTCTTTCAATTCGTGAGGTGCCCAAATATCAAGCTTCTTAACTAGCCCAAGACATTTTAAATGTTTTTCAATTGTTGTGTGCGATACACGTAGCCTCTCCGCAACCTCTCGAACAGTTATATGACGATCATCTTCAATTATGACTTTGATTTGGTCATCATAAACTTCAGTAGGCCGACCAGAACGTTGCTCATCTTTGAGGGAAAAATCTCCAGAACGGAATTTTTTATACCAATTCTGACACGTGCGCTCTGTTAAGCAATTAGCATCATAAACTTCACATATCTTTTTGTGAGCCGCAGCAGCTTTCTTTCTTTTACGAAAATAAAATAGTAAAATATGTCGAAAATGTTCGTTTCTGCACTCCATTTAAAATTAACCCACAACTAATAGCTTTAATAAAAATCACGCACTACTTGCTTCTGAAGTTACGTCAATGTGACTAGTATCACGCGACAAACGGTAAAGTACAGCACTAACATACGTTATACAAAAAATAAAGCAACGCTCTCTATCAGTAAAAACCGAAAGTACTTAGTTGCCAACCCAATAGTAGTTTGTCAACAGTATTAATCTTTTCCTTTATTATATAAAAATAAATGAAAAAAAATTCATTTTTATGGAAGTATGATTGTACAAACGTTACTTTTTAGATTAATATGTACAACCTATCCAAAATTAAGATTAAATATTATTAAAATAAATATATCAAGAAATTTTCTCCTCAATAGAAAAGTAATATGTATATATATATATATATATATATATATATATATATATATATATATATATATATATATATATATATATATATATATATATATATATATATATATATATATATATATATATATATATATATATATATATATATATATATATGTGTCATAAATTATTGATATTTTATTTGTGAAATTCAAGATAAAATGTAAACTACTGTTTGTTAAAATTTATTATAAAACTCCATCAAAAATACAACAAAGATTATAAATATAGAAACATTAGCAGTACAACTGATCGGATTCACTTATGCTTGACAATAAATCACTTTCATTGTCACTGTTTCAAACACAAATAATAAATGGTTCCACAATATCATCCATTAACCCATCTAAGTCACACATTCTTTACTCTCTACTTTAATCACATGGTTGATACAATTCTTCCAATTATCCATTGTAACATTTGTAATTCTTTGAGAAAGTGAAGGTAACGAAATATACACTGTGATCAAAAAGTTTTAGAAATGAGCCAATACAGAACAACCTGGTAAATATTCTGTTACATTTGTTTTTCTTATATAGAGATGTGCATAAATTGGAGCAAAATCTACATATAGTGATATTCTTCCGTCGGTTCTTAATCGAAAATCTTAATGTTAAAATGTATCATATTTGGTATGTTTTCAAGAATTACCGGAAAGAAACACGTTTGGTAACACTGTGTTTGCATACTATTGTAATAGTAGGTGCCGTAATATTTTTTGAATTTCGGGATTCAAAAGAAGTTTAAAATACAAGCTTATTGTTCTACAACGTTGCCAGATGTGTCTTTTGGGAAAATATGTTTATGAAGAAATGATGAAAACAAGCTTTGAAGTCACAGAGAAATCGTTTACGAAAATAGTATCTTATTTATTCTAAATTGCAGTTATCTGTATCAATAGATATCGGACAATAATGTTTATTCGTGGACTAAATGCCAAAACTTCAAGAATCTCATGGTACAATATTTTGATACTGTTGGTTGAGATTTTCCATTCAGATTTAACAAAGGGTAACCATGTATAGCTTTTACTCTAATTTATACACATCGATATACAATATAACATTCAAGTCCAGTTTTGCTTACTTATTATTTAAAATCTCATTTTGAACATTTTTAGGATTTCGTTATGCTACTGAATTGTAAAATTCTAAAAAATGCGTTAAATGACTGTATGGAATTATTATGCAATCTTCAACAACAGATTAAATAGTCTGGGTTTAATGAAATCACTTGAAATATCCAAAAATGCCCAGTTCTTTAGTATGCCAGAAATTCGAAGTCACTTCTATTCTCATAGTTCTTAAATCATATTTTAATTCCCAGAATGATTAAATTTAAAAGTCTAGGTGTTTAATTTGATTCGTTACTGCGATCTAATAATCATATTCTTGATATTTGTTTTACAGCAATTAGATCTTTGGCTCTCATTGTAAGATCTAATAGTTTCGCAATTTTTTACCTCTAGTCCGTTTACTTTGTACGAGTTTATGATTTGTTGTATTAAAACACTTTCTTTTCACCATTGGTTTGAATTTGTAAAGAAGAAATACTTTGATAGTTCTTAGTGGGGAATAGAGTACTAATTACTAGCAAAAGTAGCCCCCTTTTGCGAGTAATTAAAAAATAATTATGATTATTGTTTATCAACTAAAAGCCAAATTGTAGATTGGTTAAATCCTGATGAAATGCTTTTCGTGAAAACGTAGGCCTTTAAGTCAGAATTCAAGATGAACTTGTTTTTTTTTAATTTGGACAGTAGTCCATAAAGAATTTGTTTCACCAATAAATGCTGGGCTTGGGCTTATTATTGTGATATTATAAAATAATAAGCCCAAGCCCAGCATTTATTGGTGCAACAAATTCTTTATGGACTACTGTCCCAATTAAAAAAACAACTTCATCTTGAATTCTGACTTAAAAGCCTACGTTTTCACGAAAAGCATTTCATCAGGATTTAACCAATCTGCAATTTGGCCTTTAGTTGATAGATCTTACTGAAACATCAAGTGTTGTAATCTCATACAAGCCTTTGAAACAAGCTTAACACATACACTCAGTGCTCTATATCTCATTAACAATAAGTATAACTGTACAAAGTACAATATATGTAGTATACTTACACTTTTTACTTCAGGCGTTGACTGATAGGGTTACTATTATATTTAGAAACAATTGTTCGAGAAATGTTTAACCATGCTGGGTATACAGTGTTATCGTAGTTAAATTATGTATTGCTGCTTTAGAATTGAAACATATCATTTTTAAGTATTTCGTAGAAAAAAAAATTCTGTAACTGCTGATAAATTAACGATTTCAAAGCGCTGATTACTGTTGGTTATTTTCAAAGCACTTTACATTTTGTAGTTGAAAAATATTATTCTATATTATTTGCAGCGACAACCAAGAACCACAAGGTTCAGGATTTTTCTTAATAGATCCAGTACTTAAATACGGCAGAAATGAGGAGCTTCCATTGAATTGCATTCAGTGCCAAACCGTACTCGCCAAATCCTTGGGACCATTTTCTACGTGGGAAAATAAAATTCGAGTTGCCAAAGAAAGCGGTTATAATATGATACATTTTTCGCCTATTCAGGTAATTACTTCCCTAAATTTGATAACTATGTAAGTAGAAAGAAAAAAAAGAGATCATACTTTAAAAATTTATAGAATCAAAGGGTTTAACAGCAAACTAAAAATTTGTTGTTTTGTAAATATTGTTAATTAAATTTTAAATGTTAGTATTCAGGTTTGAGAACATTTCTAAGACGGCTTCTTAAGCAAACGAACTAGAATGCACAGAGTACTTATACATGCATACTCTTCATAATGCTAGTACATACATGTTAGTTATGACTGATGTACTACGCAAAAACTAATGTATTGCACTTAATAAGTTATCATTATAGGGGTAAATTTTAATCGAGACTCTGATTGATTAAATTAAGGTTAGTATAAGGTATAGGTTAATATAATCCCATTCCACAATAACTTCTATAACTTATAACGTATTCTTTATGCGATTTCGACAACTAAATTGTCATCATCAGCAGAAAATTAATCACAGTATCGCACCTGGAACCACGGCAAAGCCCGCACAGAGACTAAGTCTGTACTATACTTACACCGTCGAAAGACAAACACACACTGAGTGTGTTTGTTTGGCAAAATACAACGACTAAAAAGCAATCGTGTAAAAATTAATCGAAAGTTGACAAGATATATATGACAACATAACATAAATACAGGAAAATTTATTTCCATACCAACCCAAATTTCTAATTTTGCGCGGTTAGTTTGAATGTTATCTTTCCGAGCGCATCGTTTCGTATATAAAAAATACATTTTTTAAGAGTTTTTTTAGGTTTTTTTTTACGAAATATTGTTTACGGGTCAGTATTTATTAATTATAATATTATTACTATTAATAGTAGCAGCGGTCGTGAAAAATCTAGAGAATTTTATCTATCCTACTGTGTTGTTTGCCTATGGCAACTAGAATGAATGAATCTACACAATATTTCCTTTCAGGAATTGGGCGCATCTAATTCATGTTATAGTTTAAAAGAACAGCTAAAACTAAATCCAATATTTGATGACGTTCAGCAAACAACATTTGATGATGTGGAGAAGCTCGTCGCAAAAATGAGAACAGAATGGAAGGTATTATTATCATATATTATGTACATTTTTCACAAATTTTAATATCCCATTGCTCTTTTTAGATAGCTTCTATTTGTGATATTGTCTTGAATCACACTGCGAATGAAAGTAAATGGTTAATTGACCATCCTGAAGTTACATATAATTGCAGTAATTGCCCCTACATGCGTCCGTCTTATCTTCTGGACGCTGCTTTATATCAATTTTCGACTAATGTGAGCAAGGGATTCTATGAAACTAAAGGAATACCAAGAGAAGTCTGTACGGAGGATCATATAAATGTAAGAGAAATCTATTTATGTACAGCTCAAAACAATAAACAAATAATTTGCCTTCTTTACTGTAAATTTTTAATCCCGAAGTAATGCAAATAGCAGTTCCGGGATGGAGTTTTCACCTTGCCAAAATGGGATTTTTAGTGGGTGCAAGGCCCCACACTACTTGGTCTCTTCTCTGAGTGCGTTAGCCATCTTCCTCACTAAAAAAAAGAAATTGTAATTGGTCGCTGGCGTATTTCAAATAATAGCATTAAATATTTTTATTTAAGTTCAATGTTTATTCCTAATTTGAGAAATTACAAAATTTATAATAATATATAGAAATTATTGGGTTGGCAACTAAGTACTTTCGGTTTTTACTGATAGAGAGCGTTGCTTTATTTTTTTGTATAACGTATGTTAGTGCTGTACTTTACCGTTTATCTCATGGTACTAGTCCCATTGACGTAACTTCAGAAGCAAGTAGTGCGTGATTTTTATTAAAGCTATTAGTTGTGGGTTAATTTTAAATGGAGTGCAGAAACGAACATTTTCGACATATTTTACTATTTTATTTCCGTAAAGGAAAAAAAGCTGCTGCGGCTCACAAAAAGATATGTGAAGTTTATGGTGCTAATTGCTTAACAGAGTGCACGTGTCAGAATTGGTATAAAAAATTCCGTTCTGGAGATTTTTCCCTCAAAGATGAGCAACGTTCTGGTGGGCCTACTGAAGTTGATAATGACTAAATTAAAGTCATAATTGAAGAGGATCGTCATATAACTGTTCGAGAAGTTGCGGAGAGGCTACATGTATCGCACACAACAATTGAAAAACATTTAAAATGTCTTGGGCTAGTTAAGAAGCTTGATATTTGGGTACCTCACGAATTGAAAGAAATTCATTTAACACAAAGAATCAACTTTTGCGATATGCACCTTAGACGAAATGAAACCGACCCTTTCTTAAAAAGAATCATCACTGGTGATGAAAAATGGGTCCTGTACAGTAACATAGTTCGAAAACGATTATGGAGCAAACACGATAAACCAGCTCAAACCACATCGAAAGCTGAATTGCATCCAAAAAAGATCATGCTGCCAGTTTGGTGGGATTACAAAGGTGTTGTGTTTTATGAGCTGCTTCCAAGGAATCAAACGATCAATTCTGATGTTTACTGTCAACAGTTAATAAAACTGGATGAAGCAATCAAAGAAAAACGGCCAGAATTGTCAAATCGGAAAGGTGTAATTTTCCACCAAGATAATGCAAGGCCTCACACATCTTTGGCACTCGTGGGAAACTATTGGAGCTTGGCTGGGAAGTGATGCCACATCCCCCATACAGCCCTGATCTAGCACCATCTGATTACCATTTATTTCGAAGTTTGCAGAATTCTTTAAATTTCACAAATGACGATGACCTTCACTCGCACCTGGTTCAGTTTTTTGCTGATAAGGACCAGAAATTTTATGAGCGCGGAATCATGCAGCTGAAAGAAAGATGGCAAAATGGAAAATATATATTGATTAAAAACTATTCTTTGTTTAAAAAAAGTGTTTTATTTTATACTACAAAACCGAAAGTACTTAGTTGCCAACCCAATATTTCATATTTTACTGGTTTAAATTGAGTGATTTTATCAAACAATTCTTCTGAAATGGAAATCCATACTGTATTTAAAGTAATTTGAAAATATTATGGATCGTATCATTTTTGGTGTTCCAATACGATTTTCAATGCATACTATGCATTTTGCTTTAAATTAAAACGTTTTACTGGTTAAATCATCTTTTCAATTTGAATTGCCTATTGTATGTATAATATGTACATATATGCTTGATTGCGATAAACATAGTTATCAGTTAATTATTGTTTCATTGGTGCAGTGTATGAAAAAATATTTTGCAGATCTTATTAAGATACCTTTAGATTGCAGAACAGCCGTTAGAGCAATTTTAGAAGATATAAAGATCTGTATTAATCTAGTATTTATCTTTATTAAACAACCCTTTCTATACCTGACCCTTCTCAGACAAACTCTAAATGTTTATTATCTGATAGCACACTATATGAAGTAAACGAATTGGAAGATGAATACAAATTTTTAACAAACATATTTTGAAGTTAAAGATAGTGAGAGATAATAACCATCTCTTGGTGCAGCTGACGCTGACCGATCTCAATATTGTATACATATTTTCTTGCCTACTATTGCAAAAAATTACATTTTTGTTTAATTTAGGTATTTGAACAGCTGTGTCAGTAATACATTTAGATGCAATACGTTCAGCTTTTAATTTGTATAGGTCTCTAAGCCCCTAATTTAGGTATTTAGGTAATTCGAACTGTGTCCGAGACTTTTGTTGAACCCGTTTTTATTCTTTAACGACCATCGTATTAGACCACGAATCAACTCGATTAACAGATAAAAGCGCTTATGGGTATTACACAGGGTGATTTAAATAGGTGGACACGATTTCAATGGGCTATATTTTTCGAATGTATTGTATTTGAATTACGTAAATTACATTTGGTTATACGTATGTTAAAGTTTATAAATTTCAACGTAATCCTCTTTGACTACACGGATAACGGTAGTTGAATTCATCCCACACTCGATGCAGAATGCGTTGCGTCACTGAGTTCACTGCAGCTGTGATACGGTTTATTAGATCATTCAAATTTGTGTCAATAGTTGATACGTAAATTGCATTTTTCATGAATCTTCACAGGAAAAAATCCAAAGGGGTGGGATCAGGAGATATAGGTGGCCAGAGCTGAGATGACTTAGTCATCGCCTAGGTAGAGATTCATTCAGGAAACGTCGATTTCAGGTGCTAATGGGGTGGAGTTCCGTTCTGCTTAAAAACATAATCTACATTTTCATTAATTTGAGGAACAAGGCAGTTTTGCAGCACTTCAATACATTATTCCAGTAATTGTGTTTTCATCAAAGAAGTAAATTTAACATCGACCATTTAACGAAGAAGAGCATTTGTCCTAGGAATAAACAACAAAGGTTTATGGACAAGAAAGGTCTATAAACCTTTAAATTTATGACGAAATGTTTGCTACATCGCATTCGCAAACTCACTTTTACTGAACTCACGAATGCAAAATTCTTATGCTGCTTAGCAACCATTTTGCTTACAACTGATGCTACTATGCAGCACTGCAGTGCTCTAGTGGCAGTATTCTAGAATTTACAGTATTCTGTCAAATGTAATTAACACAATTGAAATATAGCGTATAGTGCGTGAAGTGCAATTGAAATCGTGTCAATCTTTTTGAATCATACTGTATTTTGAATTGTTTCAATTATTATTATTTTTTGATTTTTGCGAAATATTCGTTTGTGGTTTTAAGCAATGTATGTATGGTGAAATAAATATCTTATTTAGACAGTATATTTTCAGGCGATTCGTTATATACTCAACAGTGAGATCCTGGCGAGTTTGAAATTACAAGAATTGTATATATGCGATGTAAATAAATACGTAACCGATTTTATAAGCTTCGCCCGCAACAGGAGCCCTAAAATGGCGGGGAAACAGAAAGACGAAAAAGACTTAAAGCTAATTCAAGATCCCAAATACAGAAGACTTACTAGTAAAGTAGATTTGGATCTCGCCTTAGATATTTTCAATACATTCAGGTAATTAACAAATAGATGACGACATTAAACTTTTTACTTCAATATAATTTAAAAACTAAATGCCATTATAACAAGGTGTTAGGCGATTATGACAAGGTGTAAGTGAAAAGTTGCACCTGGTTCAACAAGAAATGTAAAGCAAAATTTTTTCCATTTTTTAAAATTTGTTTACGATTCAGTATCATAGATTTCAAAACCAAATTCAAAAATTTATATAATCCCACAACTTCTCCATTGCAATTAATTCAAGATGTGGTCTAACGGTACTTCGCATTGCTGTCTGTTATAAAATTTTCTATTTTTTATTCTTGGTATCATTATTTCTTTAGAATATTGAAAATATCATTTAGAATTTTCGGATTTAATTTTTCTATTCAATTATTATTTCAGTAACTTTTAATATGTTTTTTATTTAGCATTTGTCTTTACTTTGCTTGTTTTAATATTTTTTCGTTCATCTTTAGAATTCATCGAAAATTAACTGTTCAAGGTTAACTATATAAGCCCATGTTCCATACCTACATTTTGATTAATTGTTTACTAGTCTCTAGCAATGTATACGTTAGTAGATTGTAGAGTATATTATGTTAACTCTTAACTATGGTGAGGTCCAGACAGACCCCATTGCTAGAAAATTGTAGAAAAACGTATACTAGTGACACAGAATGGGTTCATATTTCTCATAATCCTTTATTTTTGTGTTGCCTATCTTAAAATAACTAATTTTTATACTTCGCCTTATTTTAATTTGTTGTTCTATAAACCTCACCAGCATGCTTTGTTTTTTCTGTAAAAGTAAAAAGCTAAATTATATATAGAGAGATCTACTACAACATACAACATGATACAGAAAAATCGCGTAAAAGAAACGTGCGTCGTAGCATGTATATTTTAATTAGGAACATTATATATTTGATAATAAAACGCATCCATTTTATACTTTAAATGAATTTAATAATAATTACAATTTCGTTAAATACAGGGTGTTTCAAAAAGAATTACGTATTTCGAATGCATATATTTATTAAACTTTAAGACATACGAATATGAAACTTTACACACATATTTACGAACGTCTCAAGTTCAGATTACAGATGTTCAATATGTCCTCCATCAGCGACACGAACAATATCACGTCGATACTCAAATTCCTCTCATACTTGGGCAACCATGTCCTTCGTCACTGATGTTATGGCAGTACGGATCCGGTTCTTTAACTCTTCCAGGTTCTGTGGGAGTGGTGGTACATAAACGTTGTCTTTAACGAAACCCCACAGGAAGAAGTCACAGGGTGTCAAATCCGGTGACCGTGGAGCCCAGCTGAGACATGCTAAGTCGCCAGCTCCTTGACGACCTATCCAACGGTTCGGTAAAGCTTCATTCAGATATTCACGCACTTGGCGACTCCACTGAGAGGGTGCCCCGTCTTATTGAAAAATGAAGTTGTCTTCGTGCAGCCTCGGAAACAACCAGTTTTGTAATATAGCGAGATACTGCTGACCGTTAACCGTGCTTCCATCAAAGAACAATGGGCCGTAAACAGATGATCGGGATATCGCACAAAACACAGATTTTAGGCGAATCTCGTACATGTTCAATGGCTGCATGTGGGTTCTGTAGACCCCAGATTCGAACATTGTGTTTGTTTACCAGACTACTAACATGGAAAGTCATCACTGAACACGATGCGTTGTGCGACAGTGTTATTGTCAATAGCATCATGAATCTCGCTACAAAATGCCACACGTTTACGTTTGTAATCAGGACGGAGAGCTTGTAACAATTGTAACTTGTACGGCTTCATAATCAACCGACGTCTCAAAACACGCCAAATTGTTGTTGTAGGCAGTTGTAACTCCCGACTGGCACGAGTTGATTTTGAAGGATTACGGTGGAAAGCAGTTTGAATTCGTGCAATATTTTCTTCAGAAACACGAGGGCGGCCAGGACTCTTTCCTTTACATACACATGTTCCACCCATTCGGAGGATCAATTTGGTAGCTCAACCTGAAACGTCTTTGCAGTGTAATCACGGAATTGCGCTTCGCAAACTCGAGAACACAAATCGATTTCTGCTGCGGAGTAGCTATTTTAAATATACGACGATTACCAAGAAAAACAATACAACTGACATCTAGCGGCTATTAAATGAACTAGATTCGTTTTTCCAATAGCCGAGCCGAGGCGCAGCAATCGATAGTTTTGACAAAATAATACTTTGCAATATGTATATTCTTTTTGAAACACGCTGTATAATGATACATGTATTTCACAAAACCTTTCGGAATACATTAAACGACTATGTCCAATACATCCGCTGCAATACGTCAACTACATACGTAGTTTATGTCAGTCTTAACAGGCAAATGCGTATCTATGAAGCGCGAATTAAAAACTTAGCATCAAAAGTTCATACGAGTAATTTAGGCTTGCCTGTATTTAAATGGAAGGTGCATTTTGAAGATGTACATGCGAATTAACAGGCTAAATACGGTTTAAAAATTATGTGCACGTGCGATTTGCATACATTTTATCCGTGTAATGCATTTGTATAAGCCAGAAGGGAAAAAAGGAAATTTGTTAGTTCCTACTAATATAATTTGTTCTTGTCTATTAAATTATGCAATGAATTACACCAAAAGGGATACACTGAAATTGAATAAACCTGAAATATCAGCCGAATTCAAACCCAGTGAAGACTATCAAGTAGAATTGAGATTATTTGGTCATACAATAGGCAAAACATTTTACTCCTATGTATCCAAGAAAAAGAAGCTGATCATACTATCAACCATGCAACAGGATCAAAAGATTAATCCTGAAAATGAAAAGCCTGATTATAATAAATGACTACAATAGCCTATGGTTATTTTCCACATAATATTAAATATTGCATTAGTAAATGGTTTAGTGCATGAAGAATTTGGATCAAACGCTCATTGAATTCAGACGAATGTAAGGTAAGTTAGGGAGATGTGATTACTGCCCAAGAAAATGTACAAAAACGCATTTGCGCAATGCTCTTCGATTCTGTGTGCAATAATTGTGTTTAATCCTTTAAATATGTACTATTTGTTATAAAATTAGGTTTGTATTCTCCATAAAATTCTAGTTCTCTAGCTTATAATGACATTTTTGTTTATAATTCCGCAATAGGTTCCGCCGGCATATCACCAGCAAAGGAATGTAATCTCAAACAGTCAGCACACCTAAATATTATTGTTTTTTTTTTGTTTTAAAATACTTTTATTTATTGTTTTACCATCTGTTTTATTAAGCATCTAATCGCGCGAGCGGTGATTAACATTAACATAATATGTAGCTTCGGTTATGTGAAGAAAAAACGTTTACAAAAAACAATTTTTATTATTAAATACAATTTGTAAGATAGTATTACTTCGCCAATGTTCACTTAGTAATGTCTTAATAACGTTTAGGCTTTAAAAGTAAGTGTGGGTCTTCCGCGAAAAGTGTATTTCATTAGGGCTTATATATTTTTTTTTGTAGGATTCAACATTATTTTCGTTCTTCCATACATACATGAACGTCGCCGTATCCGTAAGAAATAGTCATCTCCGAACCATCATTTCGCATATATTAGAGACTTTATATAAATTTCAACCATCTCCTAGGCGTTTAAGTAGACCGCGAAGGCGTGCAACTTTCCAAACTCACATACGTAGAAATGTCGTCATATGTGTACTCTGACCAGATGCTTGGATGTTTTCATTCACCAGATAGTACCCATGCTTTTCGTTGATGAGAAAAAGCATGAAAAGGTGAAGATCAAATTTTTCTTTGTCTTAATAAACACTTATTCTGTTGCTTCAACAATATTAGTTTTATCATTAAATCTAATGACGAATATTAATCTTCTGTAACCGATGATGAATAATCAAAATACTGATTTTTAAATTTATTTTATATAGCAAATAGGTTGGTTTTAATGTTATTGTTGGTGAGTTCTTTAAGACTTGTCTACAAATTTTAACTATTTTTAATGATCAGAAGTGAAATATACGTTTTGATACTAATTTCAAATCTGCTAATATTTTTTGCTGGTATGTAACAAATTTTTAAATTATATTACTGCAATAGTCTTCTCCAAGAAAATATGAAACTGCGATATTTAACAGGAAATGAACCCAACATTCTTTGCAATCATGTAACAGAAGGTTAACACTCTACTTCCACTCAGTGCGCAACACGCAGGCTTTTGTGTAGGTACCGTTGGGGTTAATGCAATACTTGTGTAATCTTCATACAGGAAATAAATATCTTTACTTATTTTTACAAAATTTTGTGTAATCATTTATAATACTTTAAAGGCTATCGACATTGGGTAGGTTTGTAATTGGCATCCGAAAAAATAACCAAATCCACCTAAAATTGTGTTGTAATGGTTTTTCTTTACAGACCAGTGCATTCACTTTGCCTTTCTGACTTGAGTTGTGAGTTTTGTGCTATCCTCCCACAAATTTTCAACATTTTGATATGTAATACCGTTTCAAATCTGACATTTGTGATTACCGTTTAATATTTTTATAAGAATTTTTTTGTAGGCAAGACTCATTCGATGAAGAAACTAGACTAAAAAAATGTGCCGAAGATTTCAAACGAAAGCTAGAAGAACTAAATGGTGTCGTTGTTGACAAATTAACCGGTCATTTACATGCAGCCATAGATAATTGTATTGCCGGTATACGTTATTTTAGGATTCAACACGACGGGCCTAGAATAAAAGAGGTTTCATTAAAGAATCCTCTCGTCTATCGTTATTTCACAGATTACGGTAACCCTAAAACCATAAAAGAACATGAGGAAATTATGTACAATGAGAAATCAAGATATTTAATGGCGCACAACGGTTGGGTTATGAATTCCGATCCGTTAAAAAACTTCGCCGAAGAAGATTCGCATGTTTATATTAGGAGAGAGCTGATAGCTTGGGGTGACAGCGTGAAGTTGCGATATGGCGAGAAACCCGAAGATTGTCCGTTCTTGTGGGATCACATGAGAAAGTATGTGGAACAGACGGCTATTATATTTGACGGTGTGCGTTTGGATAATTGTCATTCAACCCCGATTCCTGTTGCTGAATATTTGTTGGATTGCGCAAGAAAAGTGCGTCCAGATTTATATGTCGTAGCGGAGTTATTTACTAATTCAGATCAGAAAGACAATATATTCGTGAATCGATTGGGTATTTCGTCTTTGATTAGAGGTAAGAAATACATTTAATATATAAACACATTGATTGCAACTACTGCTTTTTAATAGCTAAAAGTACAATTTCATTAACAATATTCAGTCATTCATTATAATTAAATTCAAGTGAAACGCAACAATTTTAAAAACTTGATATTTAATACTCCATCTATTTTCTTTTACAGTACTATAGTCTTTTCTATCTATCTTTGTTGAAACAGTTTATATTTGCACTTTCGTTTTATTGTTTTAACATTTTACTAAACAGACGTGTTATTTTAGGTAATTTATAACGCGATGTGTATTTTCTTTTATAACGTATTGTATTCATACATTATAAAAGCATATCTACTGTATATATCCCACAGTCGATTCAAAAAAAAATCGGAGTATTTAAAAAATATCAATGATGTTTGTTTCGCCAAGAAATTTATAGTAATTTGCTAATAGTGGTCATACGAAGCCTATATTTACGCTATTAAGATTATAAAATGAAATAACGTGCGGCAAATACAGTTCTATTTTTTATAGGGTAATAATATTATTGAAACACTTGAGTTGATAAACCTAGTGCATGGGTAGGTGACTAAAAGTCGTACATAATTATATGAATGGTTTTCGCGTTTTAAGAGGTGCTTTACGTTTACAAATCGGACCGACTAACGACAAGCACTCACGACGAAAATGTGGAGCGTGTACGTGCTCTTTTTGTCTCTGATGATAAACGACGTGTAAAATCATACTAAAAAAGCTGTATTGGAAGACTGAAGTGACTATATGAACGTGCATGAAAAGTTGGGGGCAAGATAAAATTGTGCGTACAACTGGTACACATTTTCTCGCAAAAGATCAACAGACAACGTAGGAATGTAACGTGTGATTTTTACCCAATTTGCGGAAAGCAATTATAATCTTTTAAACAAAATTATTATTGGCGCTGAATCATGGGGTTTCTAATATGATCTCACACCAAACGACGAGAGTGTCGAATAGACCGATAAAAACAATAGCATTGAAATTAAGTATCAAGACTATGTTAAACACAGTCTTCGATGTGTGTGGTGTTATCCACCAAAACTTCTTTCTCTCTGATGTTTCAATCAAAGCTTCGTTCTACTAAACGGTGTGAGTACGATAGGTTCGATCACGCACTCGTCCAACTAGTGAAATTTAGCACTTGGCTTTTCTGTTCCCGAAACCTAAAACTTCACTTTGTGAGAAAACGTTTTGAGGACATTGGAGCGATCAAGCAAGAGTGACCAACAGTCTTAAAATCATCTATGGATAACTTTTCTTATGCTTTCAATAAATTCTATAAAGGCTACCGATTGTGTATAAACCGTGGTTGGATTGTTTTTCAAAAACTATTACAAATAATGATTTTTTTTTAAACATTTCAACTTTTCTTTTAATTCTTTTTGATTCGATTCTGTAGTAACGATTATTTTTAATCATCACGCATATAAATGGTGTTATCTCTACCGGATCTTGTTGTAAAAATAATGCAGTTGGTGTAATATGCTCTTGTTTCCCTGGAATGATGTCATAGAAAATATTCTTTTAAGATATATAAGTTTTAATTGTTACTACTGCTACCTACATTCTAATGTTTTTATCCGATCGTATTAATCTAGCTTTCTTATTTCTTGACTTATCACATATCTTTTTTATGTTTCGGAGGCAAGAAAGTTTTATAATAAGTCAACAAAGTATCTTATTACTGTTTATGTAGAAATCATTTTGTATTATTGTAGTAACATACTTGGAAAGATATTTTTGCGGTTTTCATCTAATTTTATATCATCAGTTTCTCTTAAATTGTATACCCCCTCAATTTATTCTTTTAGACCATTTTTTAGTCTATTTATAAATGCATTATACTTTGAATGAATACTTTATTTGTTTAATGCAATGCCTGCCAAGATTTTTTATCTTACGACCCACAAGGTAAAGAATTTATTTTGCGGCACGCTCAATATTAAATATACTTTATTAGTAGAGACGCCGGATTTCTTCTTCTCGACAGTGTCGCCGAATATCTGTGAATAAATACTGACGACGAGAGTTAATAACACTGGTTAGGAAGGTGTTTTATAGTGTCTTGTAAATAACATATTGTAGCATTAAGGCGGCGTGTGCGTATATCACGTGTATGTATATACGCAACACATCCATTGACTATTGTCTAGTTTTATCGTACCATAAAGAATATAATTAATAGGTCTGTTTAGCTGACAATACACCATTCCATTTGTAAATTATAACTTTTAAACAGGTACTTATTATTTTTTTACTCCTCATTATTATTTATTTTATTTAAATTATTACGAAGCTATGAAGGTGACGACTTTAGTGCGAACTCGAAACAGGCATCGCTATTTATTATTATGTTTATTTTACTTATATTTTCAAATCTTTTGCGTTACACTTGGAATCTTTTGTGGCACACTGTTTGGCAGATAAATTTGAAAAATAAAATATTTTTTCATTATCACATCTGAAATTTTAATTAAAATGTTCAGAACTCAAATTGCCTACATTAAAATTACATTAAATGTATGCATTAAAAGTAAATCAGATGCTCATTTTCTTAGAAATATCACTGTATTCCTAATATATGATTTAAATGTCTAAAATTTATAGAGGCTATGTCTGCTTGGGATGCTCACGAAGAAGGACGACTGGTGTATAGATATGGAGGTGTTCCGGTCGGAGCTTTTTATCAACTTAATGCTCGTCCGTTGGTGCCATCTATTGCTCACGCGTTGTTTTTAGACTTGACACATGATAATCCGTCACCAATACAAAAAAGATCGGTTTTTGACCTGTTACCCAGTTCTGCATTGGTAAACATGGCTTGCTGCGCCAGTGGATCTAATCGAGGATATGATGAATTAGTACCGCATCACGTAAGTTCTAGTAATGGCTTTGTAATATTTTTTCTTTAACAATAATAAGTAGTTCAGTTTTTTACTATTTTTTATTATTATTTCTAATGACCATGTAGGTAACTATAGTTCTTGCATTATCGAATGCTTTAAGTCAAAGGTAGTATTCTGATGTATGTTGAATTTCCTTTGTTCGTTAGAAACTTTGTCTTGCTTATAAGTATTTATTATATATCGACCGATTCAGATTCATTTATTATCCAAAAAGATTATACAGGTAGAGTTTGTACAATCAATTTGGAATTGTCAATAAAATAAAATTGAATATAGTACAATGTTAGAGATATAAAAAATATACATCATGTACATACACATATATGTAATGGGTGTGCAACTTAATTCGGTTACTTTTCAATAGAGGTCGTTAGTTATATATAGTTGAGTATAACAGTTGTTTTTTTTGTTGGAAAGGTTTGACATCTGTCAACCATACTTAGTTATATTGTTTTGAATTTTGTACAATAACATTATTTTTGAACTCATTGAAAATGTCTGAATTTGTGTTAAATAAACAATGTTTGCGGGACGTTTTAATTGTCTGCTTTAATTGGAAGGAAAGTGCAGCCGAAGCTCAACGATTGCTTGCAGAAGAAAAAAATCATGTTGTGAATGGTATCGGTGATTTCGGCGTTGAAGATAGACCGCGTCCAGGTCAACTAAAAAAGTTTGAAGACGAGGAACTGGAGACATTACTGGATGAAGATTCATGTCAAACGTAAGAAGAACTTGCAAAAACGTTGGGAGTAATTCACCAAGCCATTACAAAACGTTTAAAAGCATTGGGATACATCCAAAAGCAAGGAAATTGGGTACCATAAGAATTGAAGCCAAGAGACGTTGAAAGACGATTTTGCATATTGCAAATGCTGCTTGAACGCCATAAAAAGAAGTCGTTTTTGCATCGAAACATTACTGATGATGAAAAATGGATTCACTACTATAATCCAAAACGAAAAAAATCTTATGTAAAGCCTGGTCAGCCATCAACATCAACGGCGAAGCCAAATATTTATGGTGCCAAAGTAATGCTGTCTATTTGGTGGGATTCGACGGGTGTTATCTATTATGAGCTGTTAAAACCTGGTGATTCTATTACGGGCGAGCTGTACAGACAACAATTAATTCGTTTGAAGAAAGCAATCGCCGAAAAACAACCAGAATATGCGACCAGACATGAGTCTATAATATTTCATCATGACAACGCTCGGCCTCATATTGCAAAACCAGTTAAAAACTATTTGGAAAACAGCGGCTGGGAAGTTTTACCTCACCCGCCTTATAGCCCAGACATTGCTCCTTCTGACTACTATTTATTTCGATCGATGCAGAATGCCTTTATTGGAATACGCTTCACTTCAGTTGAAGGAATCAAAAATTGGCTTAGTTCGTTCTTAGCCTCAAAGGATGAACGGTTCTTTTGGGAAAAAATCCATCAATTGCTCGAAAGATGGGGAAAAGTTGTAGCTTCCGATAGACAATACTTTGAATAATATGTTCATTCATTTTGATTATAAAGTAAAGGCATTTTTTTTACAAAAAAAGTAACCGAATTAAGCACGCATTAAAACCAAAATTACACGACAACGCACCTGATTGACAATGCTATGTCTGCTATAAATAAATGAATACCTAGTAAACGTTGATAAATTTTAATGAATTTTATAGAAAAGGATTGAAATGATGAAAATTTCAGGAAGACATAATTATAACAATTTATACGAACATCAATAATGCGTCTATCCCCCTCTCTTTCTTAGGCATTTAGCTAGTCTATTAGATATGCTTGAAATAAACATATTGTATGTTATTCCAAGCTACTAAAATCCGATGTTGGGGATCATATATATTTTTCAGATTTGATCGTAAATTTTCATTCTCTCATTTACTATATCTCGATGTGTTCGATGGGTCTGGTGAACAAGAAGGCTGTGGAAAGTGTCCATGTGCGACACTGTGCTTAAACCGAGAAACACTTTACCTGAAGACCACACAAATTCAGTCAATTGAATTTATAATTAGAGTAGGCTGTGGATATTACAAGTTAGTGGGGAGTATTGAGTTAAATGATAAATCAAATTTTTATAAGTGACAACTGTTTACAAAGCATTATGAAGCAACATAATTTAAAATTATTTGTTAGCCTGCGATAAATATTCCCAATGGTGACATTGCTTAGTAAGCGGTGCTATAAAGTTTGTTGCAAAAGCGAACCCTATTCCAAATATAAATTTAGGTATAATTTTTTTTCGTAATATCCTAGAATGTGTGCACCATATAAATTTAATAATTATTATACAGGGTTATTCGAAAAGAATGGACCGTGGTTTCATGACGCAATATTCGAGTTCTGAACCATTGCCGTAGAACAAGTCACATCGTTTGAAAGAGGTGGTTTCGAAGTTCTGAATGTCTGTCGTACGAGTGCTGTAGGTGGTTGCATAGCACTGCTCAGTTGTTTGTTTACACTGGAAATAGTAAGTCGACAGCAAAAGGCTTTCCCCATTCTAGAATTTACGGGAGAATATTCGGTTATTATGGTGGGGCCTGCTTTTTGAAGGCAATTTGACATTACACTCCGAAGATCACACGATGATGGTTTGGATAGCTTACAGATTGTGAGTGTCTGTGTAAAGGAAAAAGTTTAAGTCGATCGTGAATTTCGAGGGAATGAGTGGAGAAAGTCCGTACTGTGTTTGAGTGAAATCCGAGACACTCCAGATCAATTTATTTTTCAATATGGAGCACTGCTCAATATGCATATGACAGTTCGAGCTTTTTTTGAATGAAGATTCGTGTATATGATTTTTTTCTTATGAGAATATGCAAAAGATCAAGTTTATGTTCTCGCATTATCTAATAACCTAGATGACCTTAAACATAGAATTCGAATTAAGACTTAAACATCGAATAACAACCGCAATCGACTTAGTAGATCATGGTATGCTACTGTGCGCTTGGGAGGAATTCTCATATCGTGTTGATGTTATTCATGGTGCAGGCGATGGCCGCATTGAAAACTTGTAAGACATGAAATAAAACTTTATTACGAACAGAACACTTGCGACTTTCTTGGAATTTTGTATTACTTTTTCTTAACGAAATATTGTAAACTTTATTATTTTTTATTGGAAGTTTCTCTCATTGGAATAATAAAACATTTAATTCTTAGTAACGATGTTTCAGGGGAGGAGATCGCCTTTTTCAAATTATTTATTTTCTTCAACCTGCAATACGTTTCACTGTTACATATTTCCATTTTTGAACAATAGTGAACAATAGTTTTTTATGTATACAGTTTTTTTATGTATGTAAATATTTGCGAATACTTACATTTTTTCAAATACATTTTTTGTATTTAATATTATAAAATTTACAATCATACAAGCACTTTCATATTAATAATCGTTTAACACGTGTGTATGCCCAAATAATAATTCTTTGTGAATGTTTTTAATGAATGCTGCGTAAGCAACATCTATTATTTCCTTTTTCTTTCTATCTCATATATGCATGTGTGTTTGTAAATTCACTTTGATGAGTGCTTGTATATACAGTGAGATGCAGACAATTTATTTTCTAAGAAAAGGTTTGAAATTGTCTGCATCTTCCTGTATATACAAGTATTCGTCAAAATAAACTTACGAACACATATACATATAGACCTGACATGAGATAAAGGTGCTGTATATGGAAAGCATTCATTAGAAACATTCACAAAGAATAAGTCTTTGGACAAGTACACATGCTAAAAAAATGTAAATTAAAAATGCTTATGTGATTGAAATTTACAATATTAACCAGAAAAAAAAACTGTTCACAAATGAAAATATGTAACTGTGGAAGGTATTGCAGGTTGAAGAAAATAATAAATACTTTTAAAAAAGAAGAACGCCTCCCCAGAAACGCCATTACTAAGAATTAAATGTTTTATCAACCCATTGGTCGAAACTTTCAATAAAAAATGTATTAAAAAAGAAAAGAATACGATAAAATATTGTACTATGAAATCGGTTTATTCTTTTAGAATAACCTCGTATATTTAGAAAAAAATGTATATATTTTTTTCGTCACATTTACATCTATCTTTCATAACAATTGTTTGTTATTAATTTATTTTTCAAGTATGTGTTTGGATGTTGTATCTAAGAAACGTACGCAATATTTAATAAAATTTATTAGTGAATACAATATAGGAGTTTGATAAAAGTTGGCAGGTTATTATAGTTTGTTAGCTTGTAGCGAAGTGCTATGTATGCAGATAAAAAAGTTTTATAGTAACAGAAACTGGTACTTTCGGTATAGTAATAATACATGAATATGATAGCTTAACAAATGCTAATTATTTTTATTTTATTTTTATATTAATTTCGTTTAATATACTTTATTAGATTCATGTGGTTGATGAAAAACGACAATACACAGAATGGAACGATGATCAAGCTATGATTTTAGAAAATCCTAAATATGTTTCGAGAAACTCTGGCATTATTCCTGCTAAAAGGGCCATAAATGATTTGCATTTTCAACTAGGAATGAATGGTTATGATCAAGTATGTAAATAGCGATTTTTTTTGAGTAATTTTTTTCTATCGTTACTTCCTATAGGTTTATGTTGACCAAATGGATGCCGATATAGTGGCTGTTACTAGACATAATGCCGATACTCATGAAAGTGTAATTCTAGTTGCATTTACAGCTTTTGGTCATCCAGACATTAATGCGGCACTTTATCAAAGAAACATAAAACCACTTGAATTTGAAGGAACGTTGGACGAAATTATATTCGAAGCAACATTGAATCACACTAGTGCCAAGTAAGATTGTGGAATTCCTATTTTAGATATTGTATAAGTACAGAACATGTTTTTATTATGCGTTTTCAGAGATAGTGGTTCAAAATATTCAATAATTAAAGACTTTGATAAAGATTCTGATTATATAAATGGCCTTACAGAGTACGAAGTTGAAATTAAACAACATATACAATTATCAGACTCGAACATATTCGAATGGGCGGAATCAGGGCGTGAGAATTATACGAAGCTCAATTTTAAAGATTTCAAACCAGGAAGTGTTGTCGCTATAAAGTATGTATTTCCATTTGATTTATTAAATATATTAAATTTATTTTTGAATTAGATATAGAGGAAAAAATACTTTTCTTCCATATTTCGACTGATATCAACAATGTATGTTAGCTTGCAGTAATATAAATTAATAACTTGGCAAATGAAAATATAATCAGTTAGGTGAATATATCTAGTACGTGTCTTTGTACGTAATAACACTACCACCCAAACAAGCTTTGTACAAAGGGTACTAGGAAAGTTTTGCAATATGACGCAACAATGAATCGTAGGAAGCTGCTTGTTGCTGCATGTTGAGACATGTTCATACGTACATAGTAGCCGCCGCGCCATGTCGATGGTCTCAGTTATTCATTAGCAGTGAGAGTGTAAAGTGCTTAGGATGGCATCGTGGTCACGAAATGAGATAAGGGCAGTTTTGCGTTATAATTTCGTGCGTTGTTTAAACATAGACCAGTGCTTCGAAGAAATGATTCTTGCACTAGGTGACGTTTGTTCACATCGTATAAATTGCTTCATCTGAATTCAAATTCGTTTAAAATCAACTAATGTTATACATTATTGATACTACATATTAATTTAACTAAATATATGTTCGATTGCCACATTGATATCTTTGGATTCTGTCATTTATGATATTTTTCATTGACAATGGTAGGAATTTTGGTAAATAATAATATATTTTATCTCAAAATGCAACCCAGAAAGTAAGAAAGTAAAGTAAATACATTGTTGGTATAAGATGGAATTATAGAAGACGTATTGATAAATTCTAGCTGCTCTATTACAGAAGGAAATTAATTTTGAATATTTTATTATTCAAAAACAAAATAGCTTTGGATAACGTTTCGCGTCTTTTGCTTTTAACTTTTTCTCCTAAAATGGTCAGTAACGTAAAACAATATGCCCTAGTAATTGTTTTACCATTAGCAAGAAAGTCAATTATGATAATTCCAGAAAATTGAACCAAGAACTTTTCTAGCAGATTTTTGAGTACTTCTTAAGCTTTGGAGGATCAGAGTACCTCCCTTCCATTGTTGTCTTGTTTCGGAGTTGTAGAAATATACCAAAGTTTTATCCATGGTAAGAACGTCGCTTAAGAACTATTTTTTCAAACCAAACACAATTTGAGCACGATATTTCATCCTTGTTTGCTTTTTGTGAACATTCGCACATTTGGGGATCGGTTTTGCAGAAATTTTGTTGATGTCCAAATGAATGTGAATTATGTGATGAACAATAGCATGTCATAAACTGCATCAATATTTTACAGAGTACAGGGCGCTCGTTTTTCAGGTTTCTCTTCATTTTCAATGAAAAATTAATTTTTTGGGGGCATGTATGCCAGTAGTTCATGGTTGCTATAATCATCACGACTGTTATTAGGCTCATCTTCGTAAATATGCTTACTTTTTATTATATCAAATAAAAGAAGGAAAGAAAATGTGCCGCTATTCTTCAACTTTTCAATTTTCGTAATTTTGGTCGACATTATTTTTTAAAAATTATGTTACATAGTCTTAATCACTCTGTTCTTCTGCATAAGTTGAAAGAAATAAGAATGGGTAGTGTTTTATAGGAGTGGATGAGGAGTTATTTATTGATAGAATTCGTAATTTTGTCTTTATGAAGGTTATTATTGAATTAAGGGTTCCAAAGGTGCTTATTTGGGCCGTTTACTCTTTACCATCTTTATTAATAATTGCACGGATTGTTTTACAATTTCAAATTATTTGTTGCAAGATTCACAACGCTGTCTGATGCAGTTCGTTTGCAGGGTGACTTTATTAGTCTGACAACATGGTGTTGAACTGAATACGACTAAACGTCATTCTATAAGTTTCAATAAAAAGAAAGAGATCATATCCTATTTCATTAACATTAATAATGATGAATTACATTGCGTGGAAACTCTTAGGGATTGGTTTGTGGTTGTTTAGAAGAGGTTCGTCATAAGTTTTCTGACTTAATTTCACTTTCATTTGCGTATGGAGCAATTATTGAATATCCCGTCACTCACTATTCGTTAAATACAGACGAATTTAATACTGATACAGAGTTTAATAAAGAATGTAATCGATTGTTCGTATTTGTGGTGAGGGTGGGACAGCCGAGGCAAGGGCGGTCGAGACAAGGAATCAGAGCATGCCATTTCACAGGACTGGTGTTGACATATCTTGTGCTCTTAGATCTGTTAACAGTGTGTTGGGTGATTGCGTTAAATTTTTGAGGTACCTTTTTCTAGATTTTAAAGTGGTTAAGGTCCGTTCTATAGGATGTCTAAATATGTTTGAATTCTTACGAAAAACGGATTATGTTCGGTTAGTATGTAATGGGTGGATACCATGCATTACGCAAATTCAATCAAAATTCTTCCAATATACCAATAAATCGGCTATTACATAATAATAATTATTATGCATTTAATACATTTTATGCATGTCATTATTCTTGAGAAAATATTTTAGGGTTTCGTTACCAAAGATAATTCAGGAGTCCGTGAGAAAAATTCGTGATGTTGTGGTTTCATTGGCGAGAAATGACAATCGTGAATTAGCTCAAATAATAAATAAATTGAGTCTCGCCGACTTGAATCGAACATTATATCGTTGCGATCAAGAAGAACAGGATGAAGGATATGGTTTTAGCGCTTACCACATACCTAATTTTGGATCATTATTTTATTGTGGTTTGCAAGGTTTCATGTCTTCACTGGAGAATATCAGACCGAAGAACGATTTGGGTCATCCGATGTGTGGCAATTTACGTGAAGGAAATTGGATGATAGGTGAGTATATATATATATATATATATATATATATATATATATATATATATATATATATATATATATATATATTGGGTCTGGGAAAAAGTTCGTGGCGTTTTTTCCCGATAGATGGCATTGGTTGCCGATAACTAAAGAACAACAAGTCACAGCGACACCACCGACGGCTCGTCTTTTAGATAACCTTCCGAACGTTAGTTTGAGCGTAGAAACATTGTAATCGGTGCAGTGGTTGGAAAGTTATTCGCACTTGAAAATGGAGAAGAATAATGAGAAATTTCGCTATATTCTGCAATATTATTATGATAAGGGGAAGAACGCTGCGCAGGCTTGTGATAAAATTTGTGCTGTGTACGGTGAAGGTACTTTATCGAAATCTGTTGCGCGGAAATGGTTCGCTCGCTTTCGTTCTGGAAATTTCAATGTGAAAGATGAGTCACGCTCCGGTCGTCCAATCACTGAAAAATCTGATGAAATTCTTGAAAAAGTCCAACAAGATAAGCATATCAGCAGTGTCGATATTGGCATGGAGCTAGGCATTGACCACAAAACTGTTTTGAACCATTTACACAAAGCTGGTTACAAAAAAAAGCTTGACGTATGGGTTCCTCATGAGTTGAGCGTGAAAAACATGATGGACCGAATTAACATCTGCGATGCGCTGCTGAAACGGAATGAAATCGAGCCGTTTCTGAAACGTTTAATAACCGGAGATGAAAAATGGATTACGTACGATAATCGGAAGCGTAAAAGATCGTGGATAAAGGATGGTGAGCCGTCACAAGCGTTCGCTAAGCCAACATTGACGCCAAAAAAAACCTACTTGATTCAGTTTTTCGACCAGAAACCACAGAAGTTTTTCACCGATGGGATCATGGATCTACCAAAAAAATGGCGAAACATTGTCGATAATAATGGAGCATATTCGGTTTAAATGAATTCGTCCACGCGCCATGCGGGGACCAGTTGAATTTTACTGAAAAAACGCCACGAACTTTTTCCCAGACCCAATATATATATATATATATATATATATATGTATATATTTTATCTTATTAAATCTTCGACAATTCACCATATACTCTTCATGTACCTAATTCTTAAACTAGTTAACCCTTCGCACTCCAGCCTAGTAACTCATAGAGGATACCAAATACCTCCAGCACAATATTAGTTACAAGTATTGGGTTGGCAACTAAGTGCTTTCGGTTTTGTAGTATAAAATAAAACATTTTATTTTAAACAAAGAATAGTTTTTAATCAATTATATATTTTCCATTTTGCTCAATGACCTTTTGCCATCTTTCTTTCAGCTGCATGATTCCGCGCTCATAAAATTTCTGGTCCTTATCAGCAAAAAAACTGAACCAGGTGCGAGTGAAGGTCATCGTCATTTGTGAAAGTTTTACCATTCAAAGAATTCTGCAAACTTCGAAATAAATGGTAATCAGATGGTGCTAGATCAGGGCTGTATGGGGGATGTGGCATCACTTCCCAGCCAAGCTCCAATAGTTTCCCACAAGTTGCCAAAGATGTGTGGGGCCTTGCATTATCTTGGTGAAAAACTACACCTTTCCGATTTGACAATTCTGGCCGTTTTTCTTTGATTGCTTCATCCAGTTTTATTAACTGTTGACAGTAAACATCAGGATTGATCGTTTGGTTCCTTGGAAGCAGCTCAAAAAACGCAACACCTTTGTAATCCCACCAAACTGACAGCATGATCTTTTTTGGATGCAATTCAGCTTTCGATGTGGTTTGAGCTGATTTATCGTGTTTGCTCCATAATCGTTTTCGAACTATGTTACTGTACAGGACCCATTTTTCATCACCAATGATGATTCTTTTTAAGAAAGGGTCGGTTTTATTTGGTCTAAGGTGCATATCGCAAAAGTTGATTCTTTACGTTAAATGAATTTCTTTCAATTCGTGAGGTATCCAAATATCAAGCTTCTTAACTAGCCCAAGACATTTTAAATGTTTTTCAATTGTTGTGTGCGATACATGTAGCCTCTCCGGAACCTCTCGAACAGTTATATGACGATCCTCTTCAATTATGACTTTGATTTGGTCATCATCAACTTCAGTAGGCCGACCAGAACGTTGCTCATCTTTGAGGGAAAAATCTCCAGAACGGAATTATTTTTATACCAATTCTGACACGTGCGCTCTGTTAAGCAATTAGCACCATAAACTTTACATATCTTTTTGTGAGCCGCAGCAGCTTTCTTTCCTTTACGGAAATAAAATAGTAAAATATGTCGAAAATATTCGTTTCTGCACTCCATTTAAAATTAACCCACAACTAATAGCTTTAATAAAAATCACGCACTACTTGCTTCTGAAGTTACGTCAATGTGATTAGTATCACGCGACAAACGGTAAAGTACAGCACTAACATACGTTATACAAAAAATAAAGCAACGCTCTCTATCAGTAAAAACCGAAAGTACTTAGTTGCCAACCCAATATAATGTAAACATAATAAACATATATATCATAAACACAGACGATTTTGCTTACCTAAGTGTTAAGGGCGCTGAGTGAGTAAAATAACCGTATCGCCCTAGCCGCGACAGTGGATTTATTGTTAGTATTTTAATATCCGTAAATACGGCGACAACGGAGTGCAAAGGGTTAAAAGTAATAGTATTACGAAAACAATTTGACGAGAAGTGAAAATCGATTATCAGCACTACTTTTTTGAAAAACTTAATATCTTATTCTAAGTTTGCCTTATTGTATGCTGACAGGTGAAATTTAATATTTAATGTAAAGCGTCTGAATATTTATTTTTAAAGAACAAAAATATCTGAAGTTTTGACTGGTATGTAACAAATTTTATGTGACAATACTCCTTCAAAAGCCACAATTTGTTGCTGTATTGCGCAATTTAAACGTGGTTTTATGAGCATCAAAGTAAATGTACGACCATCAAAACTGCAATTCTGGAAATATTCAATAAAATTTATGATATATTGAACGGTCAAAGAAATGATATCACGCAGATAGCATCGTGAACATATCGACTAAATGCGTATATATGCGCATATTTTGCATACCGTGCATTCATTTTACCTCGCTACGAAAACTGTACCACATTACGTTCGGGTCTAGCGGCCGAATACCGATCAGAATGTAAAGTGGTGGGGCGCGAGTCATTTGAATCACGACTATAACTGACTACTGATCGTACTAGCTGCAGCCCCACTACTAATTTGACTGTAGTCGACCCGAACAACTACTTAATCTGTAGTCAGTCGCTGTGATTCGACTGACTCGCGCCCCACCACTTTATATTCTGATCGGCGTTCGGTATCTAGACCCGAATATAATATGATACGGTGTTTGTAACATTTTAATATGAAAGCAAGGTATAGAACTGGGCACGTCCAAACAGTTAGCATTGTAGGTACCGCAAACCAAAAAACGCGAACGTCAAGTAATAATTAGATGTTTAGCAAGTACTAAACTAATTTTTTGGGAAGATTTGTTACTGATAATGAAACCTAATTTCACTATTATGTTCCTGAATCCAAACGACAATCTCAACATTGAACACATCATGGTGGCTCTCTTCCAAAGAAAGCCAAGGCATTTTCATCGGGGTAAGATAATGGCTACAATTTTATCTTGTAATAAGCCTAACCTTAACTATGCTGCTCTACTAGACAAATTGAAGACAACCATTTTTGAAAAACGATCTCCCTATCGATCAAGTTGTTCGTGAATAATTGAATCACTTAAGATTTTAGGCTGTACTTCACCCTCCCTACTCGCCAGATCTATTTCTTAAGTGACTTCCACTTATTCTCAAAATTCCAGATTATGCTTGCCTGAAAGAAATTTGGGTTTGATGAAGTACTTACTATAGCAGTCTTGCGAACAATAATTAAAAAAATAGCATAATGGCGCTTCAGTATCGTTGGTTCTAGTGCGTTAAAGTTAAACTTGTTAAAAATAATAATAAGAAAAACTGAATGCCCTAACTCATTTGTTTAATTTTCAGTTACACTTTTCGATCGTATTATTCTCATACAAACAAACGCATTAAATTAATTCAAAGTTCTTGAAAGTGACATCGAATAATTGATTGAATAAAAATTTAAATAAAAAATACTTTCAGATTTGTAGACTTTGCATGATAAAGCATATTCCTTTGTTTACTCTTTTCCAAATAATTGACGAAATCAAATTAAGGGCAGCAAATTGCTCCTTATCATATATACTCTGATACTGTATCTAACAAAAAACACTATTTATTCAAAATTTTTATATTTATTATCGAAAATTGCATTTGTCAACCTTTCATTGAAATTGAGAAGTGTGCATATGTAATTGCCAAATTTGATACTATATTTTTGGAGATATCTTATTCTATATTACATGAACATAATGCCTCAAAGATAAATTTCATTTGTTGCGTCTTTTTGTTATTCTTTGTTTGATGTAATCTATTGATGATATTTAAGAGGCGCATTTCACTTATCTGAATCAGTCCACAAGGTGAACATGATCACTTGCTATGAAGCATAAAACCAATGCCAGTATTCTCACTGGTAAAATTTTTATTGAAGATTCTTTAAGACTTAATGTTTAAATGTTTTTAAAGTTTATAATAATTCAAATAGAGAGCATTTTAGATGTCAAGACAATTTGTTGTTGTAATGACCTCTGAGCTTCAATTATGCCAAAATGTTATTTAACGTATAAAATGCAATTACAGAAACAGTAAACTTAAATGAATATTATCAGGCGATTAGTGGTATATAAATATTTTAGACTTTTTACTTTTGTATTGAGATTTAGAAAGTATTATACTTTGAATTACTTGATTTCTTTTTTTTTGTAGACTATATATGGCAGAGACTACAAGTCAATGAAGGTACAAAAGATTTAGGAATATGGCTAGAGGAAAACACCAGACCATTAAAGAACGTACCCCGATATATTATTCCCTCATATTTTGATGCTATAATTACGAAAATATATCACATGCTATTAGATCATACTTTCGATCTTATGTCAGAGTAAGGTCCAAATATTTTATAATATAATAAAAAAATGCAAGTGTTTTTTAGTTTCGTAAGAAACGGTTCAACGTTTGTAAAATTTCTCGCTCTGGGATCTGTACAATTTGGAGCTGTTATTAAGTCGGCCTCTTTACCACAATTGGCCGTGAACGTGTCGCCTCCAAAACCACCACAAAAACGAAATGAAAAAGGAGATTTGGTTCAGGCATGCGTTACTCTAGCGGCCGGTATAGAAATTGTTACAATCAATATTATAAGTGTACAACTTGTTTTCAACAGGGCTTCCACACTTTTCCGTTGGATACATGAGAAATTGGGGCAGAGATACGTTCATAGCATTACGAGGATTGTTTTTGCTTACTGGTAGATACGACGAAGCTCGTTACATTATACTAGCTTATGGTGGATGCCTTCGACATGGACTCATCCCCAATTTGTTAGATGGAGGAAAAAATGCTAGGTAAAATTCACAATTGGAAAGAAAGATTTCATAGAATCACGTTACAAGTTAAACCTTAAAAATATACAATATAGTGTATATACATAATATATATATATATACAAAATAATACAACAACATTTCCACCTATTTGACATAATTTTTAAAAATTTTATAAATTAAGTCTTTATTCTCCAATAATTCGTGCAGCCTCGGAAACAACCTGTTTTGTAACATAGCGAGATACTGCTGACCGTTAACCGTGTTTCCATCAATGAAGGATGGGCCGTAAACAGATGATCGGGATATCGCACAAAACACATTGATTTTAGGCGAATCTCGTACATATTCAATGGCCGCATGTGGGTTCTGTAGACCCCAAATTCGAACATTGTGTTTGTTTACCAGACTACTAACATGGAAAGTCGCTTCATCACTGAACACGATGCGTTGTGCGAAAGTGTTATTGTCAATAGTATCATGAATCTCGTTACAAAATACCACACGTTTGCTTTTGTAATCAGGGAGCAAAGCTTGTAACAACTGTAACTTGAACGGCTTCATAACCAATCGGCGTCTCAAAACACGGCAAATTGTTGTTGTAGGCAGTCGTAACTCCCGACTCGCACGACGAGTTGATTTTGAAGAATTACGTTGGAAAGCAATTTGAATTCGTGCAATATTTTGTTCAGAAACACAAGGGCGGCCAAGACTCTTTCCTTTACATACACATCCTGTATCTATAAACCATCTGCGAATATTCCACCCATTCGGAGGATCAATTTGGTAGCTCAACCTGAAACGTCTTTGCACTGTAACCACGGAATTGCACTTCGCAAACTTGAGAACACAAAATGACTTCTGCTGCGGAGTAGCCACATTAAACATATGACGGTTACCAAGAAAAACAGAAGACAACTGACATCTAGCGGCTATTAAATAAATTAGGCTATGTATTCGTTTCTCCAATAGCCGAGCCAAGGCGCAACGATCGATAGTTTGGACAAAATAATACTTTGTAATATGTCTTTTTGAAACACGCTGTATATCGCATTTTAACTGTGCTAATTTTGCATTTCTATACTGTATTTAGTATATTTCCATCCATATATAGCAATTATTCTTAAATTGCAGTGGACTACGTGCAACATTCATCTATTATCATACCAAAAACTTGTAACATTTTTCGGCGCAGTATTTGAAATGTTATTCAATGTTATCTGTTCTGAAGCTTCAAAGTTGTTCTATCTGATCCTAACAAATCTGAATTTTTATGAAGTTAGGTTATTGAGTGAAAACCAATCCAAAATTTTTACAAAAGACGTCGTCCGTTTTTGTTTCCACATGTGCAAAATCAAATTCCCACTCTAAGAAACTAGTTGTATCTTTAGCACCTGGAACTTCACTTGGACTATAAATATTGATCACGTAGATGATTGATAAAACAGAAGACACGTCCTTGTGGAGCGCCTGGATTGCCGTATGCCATTTCGGATTGATAAATTATTTTGCCAAGTTTCTACTTTTTGCTGTCATTGTCATTGTGGAATTTTATCTAAAATATATCCGCGTTGTAAATTACAGAGCAACTTATTTGTATCCATGAACTTTAGAAGTTGCTCGTACGTTATTAATTTAAACAATTTGGAAACATTACACAATAAATTTATTGGGTTATAATTGTTTAGATCCGAACGAGTTCTTGTTTTATAAATTGCTTTAATAATGGCAAATTCACTAACTAATAATGGCTAATTTACTTTGTTAATTTCTACTACGTACTTTTCTATCAAACTTGTTGGAATTTAGCCATAACCAAAGCTATGCTTATTTCTAAGAAACCTGCGTCTCTGTTCTTGGCGTATTCAGCGATTGTGTTTCAAGTAAAATAGGAGAAGACATTAACTTATACCTTAATAATTACACCATCATGTCTGGACTTAGATAAAATAAATCTTGCTTGTAAAAAAGTTGATTAAACTGCGAGTTAAGTATACGAAAACAATGTCTCGGGCCAAAAATTTGAGTGGATATTTATGTGAGAAAAAAATCAGTTACAATAAATTTCGTACACTTTTAATAGACACTAAAAAGAAGAAACGTACATATGGAATATTTAAAAAGCCCGATTTAGATTTCGGGTCATCGGTAATAAGTGTTGGCATAGTTAAGCTGCCATAATAATAATAGCCAACAGATTTTGCAATACAATTGTGAATTAAAGCACATCAAACATATGTATCGGTGAATATATTATTGAATAAAATAAATGTGTATATTTTAGATACATTTTATATTACTCTTTTAATGTAGATACAACTGCCGTGACGCTGTGTGGTGGTGGTTATACTGTATTCAATGTTACGTGAGAGAAGCACCTGGTGGCATAAACATATTAAATGATCACGTCGCACGACTATACCCGACTGATGAATCCCGTGGCGATGACTTTATTCCTGAAGAAAAATTACAGGATGTCATACAGGAAGCTTTGAGAGTTCATTTTCAAGGTCTAGTGTTCCGAGAACGCAATGCTGGTAGACAAATTGATGAACATATGTCTGATAGAGGCTTTACAATACAAATCGGTGTACACCCAGAAACAGGTGATTAATTTAGAATATGATTTATTTAATGTTGCACGAAGCATACTGGTAATAGAAGTAATGATTTAAATGAGTAAATTAATTATACAATCTAGGCAAATACTTTTAGTACTTCTGACGATAATTATATGCTATTTTGTCTATTAATACGATTGGTAATTCCCTAAATTGAAATAACTTTTTATTTTTTAAAGGATACCTTTGTTTTTCCTCAATATTTTATAACAAAATAATTCACAACATTATTTTAAGAGGTTTCCTGTTAACATTATTATTAATTAGGTAATGTATGCTAAGGATCTGTAATGAACGTGACTTGTATGAGAATGAATTGATATGTAGGTCTCCAACTCTATAAAATAAGAATAAGAAAAGACAAAATAATAAAACCAGTCTTAAAATGAAGTAAATTTTTGTGTTGATGCAATTGCGAACAGCAGCCCGAATTTCACTGTCTTATGAAAAATATTCACCTTTCAATACCACTTTCAATTTTGGAAACAACTAGAAATCTGAGGGTGCAAAATCAGGACTGTAAGAAGGGTGCAAATCAACTGTAAATTTCAAGCTCGTCAGTGTGTTCGTTTCGTTGTTGAAACACGGTGTGGCATTGTCGTAGTGTAACAAAAAATTCGTTCTTTCTAGCCTTACTCTACGGATTCAATTCTTTAGTGATCGTAAAGTTTTGCAGTTCTTATTGAATTAATCGTTGATCGCTTCGGCAGATATTCAGTATGAATAACTCATCTATACAATTTACATCCCAGAAAATGGTGAGCATGACCTGCGTTGACGCAAGAGTTTTCACGTCGAACATTCTTCGTTATACATCCAATCATTGCCATAAACAGCTTTCAAACGCCTGTAAACTTTGATGGACATAAATATATAATAAATTTTGAAAAAATCATAAAAATTGAGAAATTCAATGGTCAAATGGTTCTCGTATGCAGTTGCTTTAAATGCTATTGAACATATTAACGTTAAAATTGAGATATATGTTATTATGTTAGAAAAAATCAATATAATTTCTGTAGGTTTTGTATTTGGTGGAAATAATGCAAATTGCGGAACATGGATGGACAAAATGGGTTCATCAAATAAAGCAGGCAACCGAGGAAAACCAGCGACTCCAAGAGATGGATCCGCCGTTGAAATTGTAGCTCTATGTAAATCTACATTATCTTGGTTACATGAACTAAATCAAAATGGTCAGTACCCGTACAACAGTGTAGAAAGACTAGGAAAGAATAATGTAAGAATAAAATGGACATTCGCCCAGTGGGCCAGCAGAATACAAGATAACTTCGAGAAATATTTTTGGATCAATACTGAACCCATTAAGGGTGAACTGAGACCTGATCTAATTCATAAACGCGGAATATACAAAGATTGTCACGGAGCCTCTCAAGAATGGGCTGATTTTCAATTAAGATGCAATTTCCCTGTCGCAATGAGTGTTGTAAGTAAAATGTTTTAAAAAATATTTTGCAATTAATTAAGAAAATAAATTATTATATTTTAGGCACCTGAGCTATTTCATCCTCGACATGCGTGGATTGCTTTGCAAAATGCAGAGAAATACTTAGTTGGTCCACTTGGAATGAAGACATTAGACCCTGACGATTGGGCTTACTGCGGTGATTATGACAACTCTAATGATTCAGATATAATGAAAGTTGCACATGGTTTTAATTATCATCAAGGTCCTGTAAGTATTAGTATAACGAGTGAGCAACAATGATTGACCTAATCTTTTTATTACTTTTCGCACACCCCATATCAGTACTTACTTCCTTTTTTTTATTTGAAGTTAGCAGTTTAGGAATTTCTAGTGAGTTTTCCTACTCTATGTTTATGTCATTAACCTTTCATTGACGTGCAGTGTACAGAACAATGCATTTCTTTAATATATATGTATATATATATATATATATACATATATATATATATATACATATATACATATACATATATACATATATACATATATATATATATATATACATATATACATATACATATATACATATATACATATATATATATATATATATATATATATATATATATATATATATACGCATACACTTTAATACATACCAAATGTATTTTTATCAATATTACAGTTTAAAGTAATTTGCACAGTAGTGTGTCATTAACCTTTCATTGACGTGCAGTGTACAGAACAATGCATTTCTTTTATATATATATATATATATATATATATATATATATATATATATATATATATATATATATATATATATATATATATATATATATATATATACATATATACATATATACATATATATATATATATATATATATATATATACATATATACATATATACATATATATATATATATATATATATATATATATATATATATATATATATATATACGCATACACTTTAATACATACCAAATGTATTTTTATCAATATTACAGTTTAAAGTAATTTGCACAGTAGTGTTTGTTGTTTACATAGTAGCTAGCATATTTTTATTATAATTATTAGAATTGCGTGAGACATTGTCTAATTTCACTTTTAAGAGGAAGTAAATATTGAGGTGACATGTACGGAAAGAAGTGTGGCATCAGGTCACTCATTGTTGCTCACACTGTATTACTTTAAACTGAAATGAAAATTACATCATAATACCAATATTATACATTTTAGCTTGCTTTGACGTGGTTTTTTGGGCTTCGGCTCACCTTTGATACGATATTCGGCCGATTGATCGTCTGTTTCCGGATCATAAGCATAGATCCAAGTCTCATCTCCAATTATGATGCCTTTCATTTTGTCTTGATAGTCGGAAAGCATTATTTCACAGGCGTCAACGCGGCGCTGTTTTTCGAAAAAATTGAGTGATTTTGGAACAAATCGTGCTTTCACTTTTCTTAGACCCAAATGATCTTTCAAAATGGTTTTCACTGATCCTTCCGATATTCCAACGATGCCAGTAAGGTCTCTGACTGTTAATCGTCGATTCTCAAGCACCAATTCCTTGATTCTATTGACGTGTTGATCATCAGTTGATGTTGATGGCCGTCCAGGACGTGGTTCGTCATCAACGCGTTCTCGACCCTCTTTGAATAATTTGTACCAATCAAAAACACCTTTTGCAACATTCTAAACGTTTCGGCACCAGAAATTTGATTCCGTACACAAAATTTAATGGAACTTCTTTGTTGAATAATTTCACTCATTGTAAAAATCGCCGAATGCACTTTTTGTACTTCAGAAAGACAAGCGTATACTAAACACTAATGATTATTTTGATGTGACATTTGGCACAGATGTCACTGACAGTCATACCAACCTAGAAAAAAAATATTTCGACGAATGGGTTTTCGCGCGAAATTTAAATTAAAAAGTCTTACTATTTTTTGCCCACAGTCGTAGTAGGAGATCGTGCATACATAGTTGTATACAGTCAGTCTTGGATATTGCTTCTCTCTCTCTCTCTTTTCTTTTCTTATATGAGCCTACTGGTAAGCGAGTTTATTACTGTTCCCTTTGTACACCATACACTAGTAGGTTCCCTATAGCGGGAAAATTCGAAAATAGGTAAAAAACTAGTTAAATTAAACTAAAGCTCTTTTGGTGACGGGGCTTGGGTGACACATTCCAGACTCAGAAATGGAACCTTGAAAGACATACCAAACTAGACTTAAGAAAATATATGAGATTAAGAGCGAAAAATATCTAAATTTTAATTTTATTTCTTATTAATTTATTAATAACAATTTAATGAAGAGGAAGAAAACCAATCGTTCCGCCATTTGATCCTAAGATTAGTTCTTAAGACTGGAAAAACGTCTTTGTAAAATACCTTCATATCATAGATCGGTTTAAATCTACCTAATTTAGCTAATGAATCAGCTTTCTCGCTGAAAAATATTCTTATGTAACTGGAGATGCAGCAAAAATAAGTATTAATTTTGTTAAACAGCATCTAAAATAGTTTCCCATTCATTAACCATATGAAATGCGGTTAATTACCTGTTTTAAAGAATAAAAAACTACATTTATTGTCAGAAAATTTCATTGAATTCATATATTACAGGATACTAGTTCGACAGTATAAATGGTATTCTGTCGCGGTTATACGTTTCTTGTCAAATTGCTGTTGTATCGTTTTTCACAGGATTCTTGTTGATAACCCTATTTTTTATTTCCGTCAAAACCGATAAGCACATATCAAACCAGAGATGAGATAGATTTTTATTTGTACTGCATTTCAGTATTGTTCTCTGCGGAAATTTATATTTGTTTAATATAGAATCAGTTTGACCTGTATAGGGCATTTCTTATATATCTTCCTAATCAGCTTTTATCTTAAATATATTCTTAAATTTAGCCTATAATCCTATCTGTTTTCAAAATACAATCAGAAGTAAGTATATATGTTGTGTATCTGTAGCACTTTTTTTATTCTGTCAGTAATTTCCTGAAGATAATGTACATAAGCATTTTTATTACTTTCTCAATTATTTGACACTATGCTGTCAAAAAAGAATTTTTGCCAACATACTTTATCTGAATTGGTATTTGAAGAATCCAGAGAACTTAATTCTAGTGTGGCTGAATATACATTGTATTAAAAAAGAGAACCTGATTGTAAAAACAAACAATTAAAAACATTACCATCTTTAGTCACTTAATATTTTAATTTTACTTTGAAAATATTTTGTTTTAGTTCGAGTAGGCTATGTTTCTCTCAATTCTTGTTTTGTCACAGAGTTGTTGCTTATTAACCAAAAATGGTTATAATGTGAACATTAAATTTTTGTTATTAAATGGATGTACGATAACTGGATAAATAAACATCGGTAAAGACATTTTCCACCATTATTTATGAAGACTTGCAACGTAGAAAAATTTATTCACGCTTGGTTCTGCGTTTTTCATCCTGAACAGAAGGAAATGTGCGTAAATTGTTGTTACTTTACTGGAACTGCAGACAATAATCCAAATGTTATAAAAACAATAGTTGTACAAAGGGTACTAGGAAAGTTTTGCAATATAACGCAACAATGAATCATAGGAAGCTGCTTGTTGAGACATATTCATACCTGCATAGTAGCTGCCGCCCCATGTCGATGGGCTCAGTTATTCATTAGCAGTGAGATTGTAAAGTGCTTGCGATGGCATCGTAATCACGAAATGAGATAAGGGCAGTTTTAAGTTATAATTTCGTGTGTGGTTTAAACATAGACCAGTGCTTCGAAGAAATGACTCTTGCACTAGGTGATGTTTGTCGGCATCGCACAACGATATTCAGGTGGTACAGAGAATTCCAAAGGGAAAATTTAACTGTGGAGGATGCTGAGAGGCCGGGAAGGCCCCGAACGTCAGTTACGGAGGAAAACGTTACTACTGTGAGGAAAATGCTTGGCGAGGACAGGCGAGTGACCTACCAACAGATAGAGGGTATTTCAGGCCTAAATGCACCAGCAATTCGTTCGATTCTGCATGATCATTTGCACGTGAAGAAACTTTGTTCTCTCTGGGTGCTGCATCGACTGACTGAAAAGCAGATGACACGACGTGTGACTTGGTGCCGGGAGATGCTAAAAAAGTTTAATAAGGGACAATCTCGGTATATGAACAACATTGAGTGGAATTGTGGAACGTGTCGTTTTGGACACACAGAAGACACTCACATTTAAGTGGTATACTGAACAGTGCCTGCCTAAAAGTCATTGGATCTATGAAGAACCTGCAGCCAAAGTCAAGAATGGACACCTGTTTCCTCCATCACGATAATGCTCCAGCTCACCGCGCAAAAGCCTGTACCGAATATTTGACCACGACAGGATTGAAACTTCTCGAGCAGTCTCCCTACAGTCCAGATCTTGCTCCCTACAACTTTGCACTGTTCCCGTATGTGAAAATGAAGCTAAAAGGGAGGCGGTTTTCCAGTGATGAGGACCTTCGGCGGCCTTGGGACAACGAGTGTGCTTTACTCACTAGTGAAACTTGGCAGAACTGGTTTAAAGATTGGTTTCGGAGGATGGAGAGGTGTATTGAGTGTAGAGGAAATTACTTTGAAAAAATTAAATAAACAAAGCTGTATTGTAAAACTTTCCTAGTACCCTTTGTAAGTGATGAAATATGGTGTTTCATGTACAATCTGCAAACAAAAAGACTGTGTAGGTGATGTCTGCTGAAGCAAGATCAACGAAGCTCATCAACAAAAATCAAAAACAAAGAGTATTTTTTGATTCTTCAAAATTAATTAACGATGAATTTGTAGTGCTTTTTGACCAAACAGTTAATTTAGAATTTTATTTAAAGATTTTAGCAGGATTTCTAAAGCGAATGGCATGCGTCAGAAAAGATTTTAATACCTCTCTTTCACATCAGTGCAGATGCTTATATCATTACAATTATTTCACACATCTCAGTCAAGCATTAAATTACAGTGATGTACTACCCACCGTATTCCGTGGATTATTTTTTTTGTTCTATAGTAAAAATATCTAAACAAAATTAAATCTCAAATCCAAAATTTTACATTTTTTAACCTTCGTCATGGAACTTTTTAGACATACTGTGTACATTTTTCACCTGAATTTATAACTACTTATTTTTTGAAGGAATGGGTTTGGCCACTAGGATACTTTTTAAGGGCAAAATTGCATTTTGCAAAGATGAACGACCATTTAAATTCCACAATTTCTAATATTAAAGTGATATTATCGAGACACTTCACCGAGATACAAACATCTGTATGGAAGGGACTACCAGAATTAACAAATTCAAACGGAAGTTTTTGCAAAGACAGTTCAAGAACACAAGCTTGGAGTATGTCTGCAACTTTGGAGGTAGAATCTTCACTTCAAAAATAGCTATGGTTCCATTTGTTTTTTTTTTTGCAGGTTCTATATGATTTACAGAAAATTGACGGGCAACAAACTTATATTCCGAATTGACTCAACGTATGTCAAAATGAATCTCGTCCTTACAGAAGACGTGTAGATAAATGTACGCTCTTTAATTCGTCCACAAAAGATATTTTTTCAATATCTGGCGGCAAAAATTGTTATGACAAATTTTCACCAAAATTAACAAAACAAAAAAAAATTTCATTTTACGAGTTTAATATGTTTAGAAGAAAAAGATTTAAATATAAGTATAATGTAGAACGATTGACTTATCAAGGTACTAAGGATAAATCTGCTATTATAAAAAATAAGCTGTTCGAAAAGCATTGTGGTAATGCATTATTCACAACAATGTGCTACAGTGATCTTTATTTCAAATCAAAAAAATCTTTATTCGGATGTATAATACAGTATGAGGATATATATTATACAAATAATATGTCATTCCAGCATATTAATATATTCAAATCTGGTAATAAATTTAAATATATGCCGATATATAGGAAGCAGATACTGTGTAACTTCCCTGGAATTCTTTTCTTAGACTTTTGTACCTTAATAAGGGGCTCCAATGTGCATGCCAATGTCAAAATCGACGAACTTTCCTATATGAATTATGTGCCAATGATTACTTACAATACTTTAATTATAACGGAATATTTTCCTAGGCGTAGTATATCTTTTAAAATTTCTCGCGTATGTTATGGGCCAAATAATATTTTAACTAAAAAGAAAAAAAAAGATGTCAATTTTGATGAGATATCACCTGTAGAACATGAAAGTGCTGTAAAACACTTCATGACAATTGATGATATAGAAAAGTCCCTGATCGATAAAAAGAAGAAAGAAATCAAAAAACAATCCGATAGGAATATGCTATTGCTCGAACCGTTGTTACTACAGGATGTTTCTTCTAAATATTCGGAAAAGTTCAGACAAAAGCAACAGGATTTTAAGAAGAACGTGAGATTAATGATAATGTACTCTTTCCTGTGTTTTATCCTGGCTATTATTGTATTTCTTACATTATACTTAACATAGACATAACCGAAATTTTAATTTAATCTATAATAAATTAATTTTAAAATGTTTTATGTCATTTGAAGGCGAGAGTATGTATGTTATGTGCGAATAATTGTGATTATTTTTTGTTAATTAATTGCAGATTTTTAACCTGTTTGTTATTCTGTAATGCAGATTTGAAATTGTGATTAGAATTAAATTATTATATTGTAAATGTTATCTGTATTTAATGTTTATTATTACAACGAAAAATTGTGTACTGTGATTAGGTCACGTTTCTGCTGAAACAAGACTGTTGACATGGGGTATTTGACTATAATTAAAAAAAAGGGACATTGCAACTTCAGAAATTATGTTAGATTCGAGTAATAAAGGACGCAGCAGAGATTACTTTAAAAACATTTTTTAAAAATTTTCAACAATATATCATTTTATTACGTCGGCCGGTTAAATGTAAATTGAAATTTTATTTTAATTTCTGGTTAAATTACTTTTTTCAAACGTATGTAAGCCTGTGTATGAAAATAGCAGTGGTTAAATAAAAATATTGCTAAAGTGTAAATGGAAGCAAAAGAAAACTTACATTTAATTTCATTGTAAAATCTTTATTAAATATCTAAAATAAAAAACCACTAAATTTACAAGACAATACATGTATTTTTAATATTAAAAAATTGTCAATTCATTAAAATAGCAATTATATATAGCAGAAAATATGAAAAACGTCCGATTTCAATCTTTTGAAAATAATGTTCAATGCATTTTTGATTAACCCAATATTTTAGGTTTGTCCTTTATTTTCAATAACTTTTTCATATATGTATAGCATCGAATATTGGTAGTCATTAGCAACTTTCTACAATAACAGATTGTCACTCTATTTATATAACTTTTCGTAGCTGCGCTGGATATTTGGTGATTTCCTTTTAACACCTATGCAAAGATGTTCTAATAGGTTTAAGTCTGGCAATTGTGACCTCCAAACTTTTACCTCTATGTGATGGTCCTTCGTTCTGTGTGAAAAATGTTTTGCTTCATTGTCTTGCATAAAAATTCATCTAAATAGCATCTCATATTCACAACATAGTATATATTATTTGTATATCCATCTGCACGTAATATCCTCTTATATCCACAGTATTGTACTAGTTTCCTACAACAAAATTGTTCCAAATTATGACGTCTCCTGCGTCCTTTTGATGGTCTTTTTAATAATTAGAATTAAATCCCCTCCTCTTTCTCCTTAGGTTTTTGAACATATTGCTGAATTATTGGAATATAAAATTGTAATTTTAGACAAACGACTCCTTTTTTTTTGTTTTTTCCCTTATTTATGTTACAATTTCTAGGGCATTTTAGAGCATTCTACTAATTTCTGAATAAATTTGTTAATTTTTTCTTATTCAATTAACTTTTCATTAAACACTTCTCCCCCGAAACAGTACTGTCCTAATTTCTATTGTCATAAACTAAGATGTTTTCTTATCATATAAGTATTTATCAATAAATTTAGAATTCTTTAAGTGAATATATGTACAATAGTTCTGATTTCTTCATGTCGCAAGTTTCATGTTCAAGCATTTTCTTCCTTATAGCATATTTTTACTCATTTTAATGGAGCATTCTATTTATTTCTGAATAACCTCACATACCTCAAACGTCATCTTTTGCGAATTTCTATTGCTATAGTTAAAGTAAAATTTTACTTTCCCAACAAATTTATTAATAAAATAATGCTGTACAGTTGCAAGATTGAAACGAACCTAGCTTCTGTATTTACGGAGAAAATTAAACATCGCTATATCGTTCTAATATTAGTATATAATTCAGTTTCTAAGGATATTGCAGAAGTGAAATAATATACAGAAAAAATTTAGTAAATAACAGTTATAGTGATGTAATTTTGCTTGTATATAATTCTACTGCAAAACATTCGCCATCGATAAACTAATTTTCATTTTTTTTTTTACTGTTAAAAACTAACCAAGTATATCCGAGTAAAATTTTATGTTGTTTCCCATATCAGTATTGTTTTTTGTTATTTTCTCAAAGCGTCCTTTATAGCTCAAAAAATATGAATCATATGATGACAATTTACGGATAAAATTATTTAGTGTAATTGCAGTAGATAGGTGCAAAAATGGAACACATCAAGTAGGAAAAAGGAGAAAACTTTGTAATAGTCTAAAATGTGCAATAATACAGTATGTCCCAATTAATTTCTTAAATTATTCGACCCCATGTTATTTTTTATATCTTAATAATGATTTAATAAACTTTATTTGAATCTAAATTGTTAAATTATAATTTTATTTGTAATTAATTAACTTATTATCGTAACTTAAGACTTGTTTTAAATTAATGAAACAACTTTTTTAACAGTCACACTCATATTACTAATTAAATCAATAGATTGCTTTGTTAGGTTAACTTCTTGTAGAATCGCTGTCTCTAAACTTTCTGTTCCCGCTCACATATTTGCCACTGTACTATTATATTTTTATTTTGATTCTTCTATTGTACAAATGTTTTTGTTTCAACATGTATTACATGCAATACATCGTATGTAATATATCAGGTGATTCAATAAACAGCATGTCTGTTGTTATTAAACCTAAATTAGTTTAAGCAGTGAACAAGTACTGATATGTATGTACTGTATTTAAGTAGTACATTAAAAGTTAACAAATGACTTCAATTTAGAGTCACCTAGACATGGAAATTTATTGAATCACCTTTTATCATTTTAACAGATACCACAAAACGAAGCAGATTCATCATTAACAAGTTAATCAACATAGAAAAAAATTGCTGCATATTTTTTGTGTGTTTGACATCATATTACGTATGTAATAGTAATAATAGGATATACAATCAATAACAAGTGAAACAAGACAGAATATAATGCTTATATAATATTTTTATATTCTATTAGTAAAAACACAAAACATATTAATTAAATATTCAATAAGCAACTTGCAGTTATACAAAATTACCAATGTAAATGGTAATCAAGAAAAGAAGTGATATGAAAATAGCGTAACATTAACAGAACTTACTTATTTTTCTTTTCTATTCATTTGTTTCAACTGTAGTTATTTCTGCATTAAAACTAGAAAAAACAAAAACATATTGAGTTCAAAATTTCAGATTATTTTCTCTTTGACTAGTGATAATTTAATAAAAGGTTGTATGTAATATTGAAAGGGACAGGGCCTTTATTCAAGCAGAAAAATAAATTCTTATTCGATGTTGGCCCGCGCAAACCGTGTAATTAGTTTAAAGAATCTTGGACATCTTACTATAAAAAATACTACTTAATTACAATAGATTATAGTACATAGTGGTCAGTAAGATAAACGGTGATATGGTGCACTATTTGTAAGACATATATATACCTATAGAAACTAAACTTATATTACAAGCTGTATATGTGATAAGCTTATAAATGTAATTTATTCACAGTCAAGTAAAACTGAAAGTGTGGCAAAATAGTGACCGCGATCATGAAGTTTTTCATAACATTTGCTATCATTACTCTGAAAGAATGTATAAGATAATAAAAATAAATTTTAAATTTGCTATTCCTTAGAATACAGTTTAGAAAAAATAGAAATTAAATTATTAGATATTTGAATATATTCTGTTGTCTAATTGTAAAACGAAAATAGTGCATTGAAAATGTATACAAACTTAATAAATTTATATATTGCTTTAATAAGTATCTAAGACAACATTTTGTAATCTGTTTTCCTATTATTGTTAATAGTTACAATTTCAAGCTGGCGCTTATGGTATGGATTGTTAAAATGTGTAAATATCGAAATTAATAAAAATCTTTTTAGCTATGGAAAATCGTTTAATTGACCAATTTTTTTCCTCAAAACTAGTTTATAGTTTCTAAAAAAGAAAGAACTTTTTAAACTGTAACCTCAATACGAATTATTGGCTTTTCAGTAAATGGCGATAGTTTTATTTAGCCTATTGTGTGGTACACGAACTTCAAAAAGAAGTATGGAATAGATCATTACAGTTTGTTCTGTTATTGATAAACGCTATAGGTAATTACAAGAGCTGTATTAATAATGTGTACTAACACCACATCGCATATTTCTGCTAGGAAATCAACATTTACAAATACGTTATAAAATATTGCAATATAAGTGAAATAAGGGATGCAAAATCAAATTAAAATCTGTCTTTAAAAATAATTATAGGTATTTGTTAATATTTTAAATGTTTACTTAAGAACAAGTTTACCAAACATTCAGTATATATTGTCCAGCAGTGATGTTAAGATTTTGAAATTGATTTCTCTGCAATTAGAAAAAGAAATTAATTTTTCATATGCTTATATATAGGAATACTCTGTTCTTTAATAGTTGTCAGTAAAGGAATGTTTAAGCATAATTCTATAAATAAAAATTGAACATTATTTTAAATGATTGCTGTTGTATTGCCAACAACGCCACTACTGATTAAATTTAAATGAAAATAATTCCTATCTGAAATCAACTAATTGTGTCCAGTTATTTTGAATGGTTGATTTTGGGTAAAAATAACTTAACTTGAAAATAAATAGGATATTTTTAGAAAATGTATTTTATAAACAAAAAATTTGTTATTTTATGTCATCTTTGATAATGTAAAAAAATGCAATTTAAATGCAGTACGCTTCTCTCAAAAAATACGGATCGACTAGAATGTGAATTACAGCTCTCACTGTTCTACCAGCAACATTCAAGTCTTTTGGGATGGTTACATAAGGGCTCTCTCAGTCAATGCTTGTAATACACGCGGACGATAACGAAAATTCAATTTCTTCAACATGCGACAAAAACTGGTTTTACAGCTCCACTTGAAGCTTCCGTCACTACAATAAAGGGGCGGCCACTATGTGGTGCTTCTAACACCGATCTAGTTTCTACGAATTTCTTGCATAACTTGTACATCATCTGTCTCAGGCCTAGACATATTAGGATGTCGCTCTACAAACTCTTGACGGATCATGTTGTAGTCTGCATTGTAAGGCAGATATCTGACAATAGACAAATACTATCATCCTTCGTGTACTTCCTAGGGAGTTCCGCTGCCATGGCCTGTGAACGAAACGGACGGTACTCGTATACTAACATTTGCCCCACTGCGTACTCTATATTTCATTGTACCCACGACAACAGTCGCTAATAGTCTTTAAACAAGGTTCATTGAATTTTGCCATACCCCTTATATAGAGGACATATGTATAGTCAGAATCAGCATCACACCGAAAGAATAAGTTTATTCCTCTTTTCGTCAGCTTGAGTGGTATATACTGCTTCAGGGAGGAACTCCCTTTAAATCTCAAGCTCCCACCAATGCTTTGCCAAGCACGATCTTGACGACATTTTGAAAATGTGTATTTCAGGTACGATAAAAGCTCATCAATATAATAAGATTTCTATGGATGGAGTGATTTTACCGGTGGAGCAAAATAGAATTTCGAAATTAGAACCATGAATTTATCTCGGAAAGTCGTTTTTTCGGAGAATGATCTAAGGAAAGCTGTAAATATAGAGAAATTAACAGTAAAATGGTATCAATTCAAAATATTAAAGTGTGAAGTACATCGTAGTGCACTATTAGTAGCCTGTGGAACTAAAATTTAATTGTAGCCTATTTAAATCTTTTCGGTATGAAAATTTCTAATTAATTTTAAATGAAGATAACAATGAGTTAATTGATACAACTAAATTGTCATTTTGGGCAGTAACTAAACATAGTATTTAACACGGTTAAGCTACACAGAAAAAAACGCGAAACATTTTACTAAACTTCCACACAAACACTGCAATTAAAATCTCATTTAGGCCACTTTCTTCTGTATAAAACTAGCCCTCTTATTCCCCTTACGCTCATCCCTGTCTTCATAGTTTATCCTTTGTACTAGTTGTTCCTTTTCTATGAATTTATATAAAATATAACATGATTGTGTAATCGGTAATTTGTCACACGTACAGTAGCTGTTCTCAAGAGTTTTAATTGCTTGTTACTCATCCAGCATGTACAGGAGACGTGGTTTAATTGTTAACAGTCTAACGTGTTGTATATTTTGTTGCTGCTGAAGGCTTTAAAGGGTTGAGCAAAATAAAATTCCTTACTTTCTTTTGACATTTGTTAATTTTACGTAACATCTACAATTTATTGTTCTACATCTATAATTGACTGTGTAACAAAGCTGCCCAAGATTATATTAAATTTCTCTAACATACGATGATAGTATCATACAATTTATATATACCAATATAAAAAAATATAGTGGTGTAATAGAATAGAAGAATCAAATGTTTGTATGAAAATACATAGTTAAGCAGGTATTTGTCACAATTTATTCAACCTTCTATATGTCGAATTATAATTAAAAAAAGAATACTTTTTGAATTATAAAGTGCAAAAATTGTTCAATCATGAGATGCAAAATAATAATTATACATAGAATATAAAACAAATGACGGTGTTTGAATTCATCAGAAGATACTGTATAAACTACTGAAATTTCTATTTATCACAGACAACAAACTTAGAACAAATCTTTGATTCCTAAAAGAACATTTAAATTTTAAATATTTTTATTGTGTTTATGAAGCATATGTTGGACAAAGTCACATTTTCGTTCAGTCATTTTATTGCAATAATTACATTTGTATAATTTCCGCTTAGATTTTGCATGAGTAGCACTATGATTGTCAAGAGATATTTTGTTCTTGAAAGTGGCACTACATTCACCACACTTAATTTTTTTAATGTGACTAGCACTGTGTCTTGTAAGACAACCTTTGTTTTCAAATATAGCACCACATACATTACACTTAACTGTTTTAATTGATTTCTGTTTAGGCTCTGCATGAATAGTTTTGTGCCTCTTCAAAAATTCTTCCCTCGTAAACATAAGATTACATATGTTGCAATTAAATGGTTCATTTGTATCATTTGTTTTTTTGATTTTTAATTTAACAGGATGTTCTACTGTATTCACATGTGTATGATTACTAATGGATTCTGTAGTTGAATATGTAAACCATTTAGTACATGTTTTGCAGTAGTATTCCTTATGAGCAGAATTGGAGGGTTTCCTAAAAGCAAGAGGTGACATTTAATAATTCGATAATTACTTAATATTAGGATATCACTACAGATTACCATATAGGCGTTAAGGTTTATAAATTACTGTCAGACAACAATAAGTCTATCTATTTTTGTCAGATTTCACAAAGGCACTGTGTGATGACGTTGAAAACACTTAATGAATGAGCAGGAGCGAATTCCTAAATTCAATATCGTGGGCTAAATTTATACTTCAACCTATGCCAATATCATTAAAAAGGCAATCATCATGTCGATAGATTTGTTAGTTGTTCTATTTTTATAAGTGTTTGTTGTGGAAGTTGGAAGGAGGGGGGGGAGGGGTGATAGATTGTATTTGAATGACTCTGGAGAAGCTCTCTCTGTATAGTGTAATATTGTTCACCTGTCAGTGTATTCCACAGTACCTTGCAACCAAATTAGAGACACCATATACATTTCATTTTTTATAATAAATTACACAAAATAATTTCTCAGGTGGACAATATCACATTACACACACGCATGCACGCGCCTCCCCACCTTTTCTAGAGAAAATTCAATGAGTTCCTGTCCCACGTAAACGAATACATTCCACTATTCGCCCAGGTATGCTTCTTATAAGATGTTTTATTGACAGCTGTGTAAGCTCATTCCAAACAACTTGTAGACTATCATATAGATGTTGTAAGTTAATTCAGGAGTTAGGGTTGCCTATCTTTTGACCTATCATATCTGAGACATATTCTATGGGTGATAGGTCTGATGATTGCGCAGGCCAATTAAGAATATTGATATTAGCTTTTTGCAGGAACCGTAATGTATTAGTTGCAACATAAGGACGGGCATTATCTTGCCAGAACGTGACATTATTTAGCTCTTGGATATATGGTAAAGGGAATGATTACAGAACTTCTTAAATTATCTTTGAGCATTTAAGTGGTTTTGAAGAAATACTAAAGGAATCCTACTGCCTATGCTAACTCCACCCTAAACCTTTACTCCTCTAGAAAGTACAGTCTCACGTTCTACATAAATATTTAAAAATTGCTTGTCTTCTCTTTGACATTGTACTCGTCTACGAGCATCATGGGCCCACAAAACAAGAACAAAATTCATCTGAAAAAACGATAATGTTTCACTCTTCATCCCAATTTGCCCATACATCACCCCATTCTAATCTAAGGTCGACAGGAAATCCCCCTAAACGAACGAATACGACGATATAAGGAACTCTTTGTTATTCTATGACCTATGTGTTAAGTCTTTTACAACTAAATATTCATGTGGTCTTGATGAAGTACCTGTTCATATAATAAAGACTTGTATAGAGAACATCGCGCATCCTTTATGTTATATAATCAACTCCTGTTTTGTCAATGGTGTTTATCCGAGTAATTTAAAAATAGCTCTGGTTAGGCCCATGTTCAAAAAGGTAAACCCTTATCAAATGGTTAACTACAGGCCAATAAGTTTATTAAGTGCATTTAATAAAATATTCGAATACCTTCTTTTTATTCGGTTCAATAACTTTCTGATAAAGTGTAATATTTTTAACGACTTCCAACACGGCTTCACCAAAGGCAAATCTATCGAAACTGCACTTTTTTATATACAGATAGAATATTGACAATACTAGAAAAACGTAAATATGCTTGTGGTATATTTCTAGACCTAAGTAAGACTGTTAAGATGTCCCCACCTTTTATCTAAGACGCCAGTGTGGTGCCTGTTAGTCACGGCTACATGGGCTCCGTTATGGTGTATAAATTCCAGTATGCACAGTGTTACCGGGGGAAGTTTTGGATTATGAATGATGTCTTTTTTCCCTTGTTCTCTACTTTAATATGGCTATTGGTCTTTGAGGGCGTTTATTCTCTTAAAGTCCCATCAGATATTTTTTCTGCTTTCCAAAACTTCTTACATTAAATTTCGGAAAGCTCATTTTTCTGCAGTTCTGGTGGATCCGTTTTGATGATGGTCTGTTCTCTCATGTCGTGTTTAATACAAGTCTCTGTTCATCTTATCCCCACTACTCTAAACTTATGACGTCGTTCTTTCGAAGTGACCATATACAATGAGGTTCACACGGTGTTCTAAAGTACTTACCTTTAATGTTATCTAGCTCAGTGTTGGCTATCCATTCCTTTACCTTCTAATTCGTGACAGACCGGTTGTCTCAGGTTTGGAATTTTTTTGTTGTGGTCCTTCTTACATGCGGTTAAGCCAAGACGCCCGTGCACCTTCGAAGATATATTCAGGTTCATCGAGAACTACTGCGAAGTTTGCAAATCCGATTTACAGTATGATTTATAAGTTCAGGTTCCAATTTTAGACTGAGAGAACAAACGTATAACAGAGTTCATCCTTTGTGCTCATATGACTCCGTTTAAACTCGGAAACGTAGTTTTTAACAATTGAAAATGAAGGAGTGCACCGTAGTGCTACTTTAATTTCGGTTGGTGATAAGCTTTTTACTATATATATTCATACAATCAATTAAATCGGAGTACATGTAATCAGATTTAATTATTGCTTTTTGTTTTATGTATGAGATTGTAGCACAGTAAATATATAATATAGTGTGAAATTTAGACAGTGTTTTATTTATTTCATAGTTTAATGGAATTTTACAAAGTAACGACCTTAATAATCAACTACAAGCTTTTTAAATGAAAGTATTTTATCGCTTCTCGCAATTTACTTTTTTCATTGTTAATAAAATCACACGAGAAGTCTCGTTTGGCACACTGTCCATCACAGTGTGCCAGGATTATCTTTGTATAAATATAGTGTACGCAATAATTTTATTTTCCTTTTTTGCATTTCGTGTTTTAAACATTTAAATATGATATTCATGTCTGGTGAGTAACAATGTACTTTAATGTTTATAAATTGAAATATTAATATAGGTTAATTTTTTTACAGAAATTATAATTGGGTGTACTTTCTTATTCTGAGGCAAGACATTTTTAAGAAATTTTTTATTTTAACATTTATACATTTATTTCAGCTATGAATAGAGGTTTCTTCAAACTCCAACTAATATCAAATATATACCAAACTATATTTAAAAAGCACAACGTCATAATTTTAATGTTAATGTAAGTAATTAGGTTTCAACATACTATGCCTTCAAAAACTAATCTAACCCACGTGACCGCCGTAATTTCGGTAACGTATATATATGTTAGTAATGTATTTCTAATTACAAACTGTATCCCGTACAAATTCCAAAATAATTTATATATGTCGGCTAAAGTTTTGGCAATGATGTTTTCATTAGAACATATTGTTTTCATTTTACATCTCGGCAGATCTTTTGTTAGTGATTCAATAAGCATATAAAATAATAATGCCAATATTAGCAACCTAACAAATAAAATCTTCAGAAATAGATTACATAATTTTAAGGAGTTACAAGAAAACAAATTGCCTCTTCAGGGGTTCCAGTATGTGTTTGAAAATTTAAAAGAAATTTAAAAAGAAGAGTAGGTACTTGCATTGGCTTAGAAAACAATATCATGTCTGTAATTATTTACAATAATCCATGCTTTCACAGCTCCAACGACTTAATACCAATTATATGAGGCTTTGGCAGACCTTTAATACACCCGCGCTCGTGTGCGGCTTAAGATCTTTGACAGCCTTCGTTTAAACGGGAAAGATAACCACGAAAAATTTTGTTGGACAACAGACTATCGAACTTGAATTAGAGATCCCCGTGTTATTTGCCAGTGACATACTACTGTCCTATCAGTCGGGAAATTTATAATAAACTTTAACATGAAATTTTTCGGTTCTTCTTGTCTTTTAATAAAAAGAAAATATATATCTCTGTATCAAAATATATCGTTAATGAAAAATAAAAATTCAAAATTTACAAAATCTCAATTTTGTTTAAGGAATTTGCTGTTATTGACTCGTTGCAATGTTAGTCGTATACTTAAAATAGATCACATGAGTTATAATTATTTATGAAAGCTCTGTAAGTAAATAAAAATAAAAGAATATAAAATTATGAATTTATTCATTTTGTTCTTGTTTTTTATTTTTCTTCTTCTTCTTTTTAGGTGGCTCTTCTACAATTTCTTCTCCAATACCATTTTCTGCAGCATCCCCATTTTCTTCCAAAGCTTCAAACTTCCTCTTTTTCTTTTTCTTCTTTTTCTCAACTTTTGTTTGAATTTTCTCAAATTCTTCCATGGCTTCTTTCATTACTTCCTCATTTTTCTTTGGGATGTCCCCAGTCTCATAAAACTTTAAACGATCTTCCACCTGCTGTTTCAATTTCTCTCCAAAAATGTTGGTCACTGACTCAGCAAAACAGTCAATTCGACTTGCAATGGAGCACTTGTTTGCTAAATATCGTGAAATTCTGCCTTTATTTCTTGCTCCTGCGCGTCCTATAAACGTGGAATGGAAAAGTAAACCATATTTTGGTGTATTTCCTAAAATAAAAAAATATTTGAGTTTTCATATTTATTTATATTTATTATAATTTTTGTTTTCAAGATCAGAACCTATTTCATTTATTTTAATGAAAACTATTACTAAATATAATTTTTTCAACTATATCCATAACATTTTGTAACCAACAAATATTTGTAATACAAACCTTTAGTTTTCAAGGCCCGGAATAATGCTTTCTCTGCACCTAATATTTGTACGGTTGATGCAGGATATTTAGCCAAATTAGTCAAAGAACCTGCATGTGAAATTAGTCTAGCTCCTACTTGATCACCTATTAGTGTTGCAAGATTTGGAGCAACATCATTCATTTTTGTTCTTAGATATCCTGATAATTCTTTCCTGTAATCTGCTAATGATATAACTCTACCCGCAAATAATTCTATGTTTAACAAATCAACTGGACTTATGTCCATTCCCATACTTGATCTTGATGCATCAAGAATTGCTTGTGCTTTAGCAGAATCCATTGTAATTTCTTCTAATTTCTCCAGTGATTCTTCAGAAAGATCTTTTCTATTTTTTATGAACTGAGCTAATCGAGCATATGAATAATTTTCAGGTACGATTTTATATAACTCTGGAAAATGATATGAATACCACTCACGGATTCTCATTGCAAATGTGTTTATATCTTTGTCTAACTGATCTAATAATGCAATTGATTGAATTATCATATTATCTACTCTATGAACATTAAATTTGACTTTTGCCCTGGAATAAGAGTGGCCTAAAGCAAGTTGTGCTACAGCGGAGGTTCTTGTTGAAAATCCTTTAACTAACTTGTGAAAATGATGACGTATTCCTAAATATATAATGTATATGTAAATGTGATTAAGAATAAGTGTCTAACAAACCTCTTAATACTTCTGGGACAGCACCAATATGAGTACACTGAATACCCAAAACTTCGGTTATTGTTGCTCCTAGTTTACTATCACTTACTCCCAGTGTTACTTTGCGTTTTTTGCCTTTTGGAATAGTAACATCCAAAAATTGTTGCAAATCCTCTGGCACTATACCCTCTGATATTGCATTGATATTTTCCAAAGCCGATACAGCTGTTTTAAAAGGACAAAAACCAACAATTTTTACAATACTATTAAATCTGCTTAAATCCGATACAGCGGCTTCTAGCTGTGGCAAAAACATTCCAATTTCCTCAAATTCTTCTACTTTGAATACTGCATATCCTGCAGCGTGTTCAAATAATACAAATAACTTCGTCTGAAAGTAAGGTTATTAAACGTGTTTATTTTTTTTAAAAATTTACTATTAGCAAATTTAAAATTACCATTGTCGTTTTATTTGTTGTTCATATGTAAAATACAGATTAAAAAAAAAGCACTACATACACATAAACTACTAAATTTCACGAATACATAACCACGCGTTGAAAATGGATGAAAATAATAATTGCAGGTGGCGTTCATATATAAAGTAAATGGTGGCGCTAGTGTTCCTAAGTTATTTTGAGCATTTTAATTTAATGACTGGTGTAAAATATTTAATAATTTTATTGATTTTATTTACGTACTAATTTTTGGTTTATAATAAGCTCGAGGAAGATTTTAAAATTTTTATTCTAGTGTGATATTCACCGTATTTTACATTTCGATACAATTTAAATTTGAAACGTATAAGTTATACAACCAAATTGACATTGTTGGGTTTGTCAACAATGGGACTATTAAAAATTGACAATTTCAATTGGTATAATGGCTGGTGTTGTACATACTAAAAAATCCGCATCTGGTCGAAAACAATGGACATTACATGGTAAGTATTTATTAAACTAGTTTCTAAAGTAATATTTCTGATAAGATGTTTAAAAAAACAAATATAAATTTAACATAAACAAGCCACTAACCTCATAAAAACAAACATTCTTTGGATTTTAATTATTTTTAGATGGACCGCGATGTTCTTTAAAAAGACTTCGAAGTCAGTTAGCGAGCGATGGTTGCCCCGAATCGCAAGTAGTTTTAGCGAAACAGCTATTAGAGGAACATTGTGGTAAGAAAATAAATGTATTGTAAAATGTAAGTATGAAATTCTATATATTATAGAATTTGAAGTAGACAAGAAAGAAAATGCAAGATTAGGTGTTTATTGGTTAATAAAAGCCTCTGAACAAGGGAATATAGAGGCTACAAATTTATTAAAAACATGTTTAGAATCTGGAAAAGGTATTACAGAACAGAATTATATGGATGTAAAATCCTGTATAACTATGACACAGGATGAAAAAATAGCTCGAAAAGCAGCAAGAGAAATGTTTGCCAGGTAACTTATGCAAAATACAAGTATAATACAGAAAATAAGTGAATATTAATGATACATTTTATATATTTTTTTTCATTATTTCACAATAAATTACTATAAACCAAGCTTTACATAATGAGGCTTCAATAAATAATCTGCAGTTAAAGAAGAAACATTTATATTGCATCATTTTTTTTAAATAAATTAATGAATTAATTAACACATAAAGCTCATTCAGTAACTTAAATAACTACCTTAGAAATATTTATATACATGTTGCCATGAATCATATTTGCATTAGATTGATAATTTATAAGTAAAATAAAATGTATTACATTACAAAAAATAAAATCAAAGAAAACAGCATTTCAGAATATGAGATCAGATAGTTTCTGCTATCTAATTTTACAAAAACACTTTATTTGTCTTTTGGAGACTAATTAAATGACTTGTACACATCAGATACTTATAGTTAGTGAAATCCTGAATGCTTTTCATTCAAAATATTTGAATTGTGTTGATCAAACTAGCAATGTTGGTTATATGTATTGATTGTCTGAAAAGACTCTCCCCAGATGTTTCCAACAAGATCCCGCATCTTGTTTAGCTGGAAACAGGTGAAATTCGCCTGACCTTTTAAGAACAGTCATGATATGCGGTCACACTCAACAATGTCAAGAAACGTGGTGGCCGCGAAAACATCAAGATGAGCATACATATAATACAATATATGCTTTTATTTCTAGTTTATCGAATGGCGAAGAATATATCACTTCCGAGCAGCTTCAAAGGAAAATGTTAGCAATCGATAAAAGCGAAAAATTTGACTTAATGGATGAAACAGGTTATGAACATGTAAATGGAGAATTAGTCAACAATTACGAGGAGCAAAGCAGTGAATCAGAGGAAGATAACGATTGGACACAACGAGGAGATCACAATGAAAAGTTAACTGAAGATCACTTAGTTGCGGCAGCTGTTCATTATTCCCATGGGCAATTACCTATAGTCAATAGAATCTTATGTCTCACAGAACCGAATCTTAAAGCGCTAGATCGTATTCCCGTAATGCATCGTCCCATATTACATCCATTTTTAGCCATACAAATACTTTATTATAAATTGATAAAGTTCCTAGGACAACTTTCCTTTTACGATCTCTTTCCCGTAGCTAAATCAGATTTTCAGTTAATAATTCTCATGTTTCTCTATTCGTTTGTCAGCACTGAAAATATGATTTATTTCTTTCCTATGGTTTTATACTATATAACATTTTTCGCAATGACTTTGACCACGTTTCAGATGCTGCAGGCGAAGAGAGAATTTTATGATTTTCGTGTCTGGTCTGGTTTATTCATTACGTATTCCGGTGGCAGCATGAACGCGGAGGAAGCAGAATTTCAATTTATAAGAAATAATTTAAAACCATGCTGGCAATTCTTTATATCGCTCCTCGTCAATCTAATGCTTTATCCAATTATTGCAGAACAGTACATACTCCAGTCAGAATTGACAGTTGTTGCATTTTCATTAACTTTCATGACTTTATTTGGATTTATGTATAAAAAGAAATCCAAAATCGTCTATGACGGCTTGATTTTGTTTAGTTTTGCAATAAATGTTTTAGCCAAATATCCTTATGAAACAGATCCAGTTGTAACACAGGGCTGGAGATTCATTGATTTGAAAATACCGACTTTCGCTAGTTATATTATTGGAAATGGCATAGAGTTCTGTATAAATTTCAGAGTATTACTTTACGCTTTCATACCAGTATTTTTTTTGAAATTAGCCTACAGGCAAAAATGGCGGGGTACTTATATGTTCTTTATTCCTCATTGCGTCACATTAAGTTGGCTGCAAATAGTTATTATATCTTCACAAGGTGCAACAATGTTTGGTTTATTGCGTAGTACTTTAGCATTGGTTGGATTTGTATTATTTCTACCTTTAGTGGGATTAACTACTGTTTTTTTACCAGCGGCAGCTTTAACAAAATGGATCGTATCCACAAATTTTATTTATACCGTGAGTTTATTCTGCATTTTTGTCGCTGTTGGTCTCCTCATATGCTCCTTATTAGCTAAAACTGTTTACCAAAAATATACTGCGATGTTTCAAACAATATTCTCGGCCATATCGTTTTATTTCATACTGAGCTCTTTAATTGAAAACAAGTTCGGAATGACGGACTTGGCAATGCACAATAATGTAAAACCACTTACCTATGATCAGTACCAACAATTTTGTCATCAACAGGCTTGGGAAAATGAAAATATCCTTGCAACTCAAATACGGTGCGGCCAACTCGAACATTTACCTGTTCATTGGGATGGCTATGTCCATGACATTAAAATTACATCTGTATCTAACACGTACAAGTATTTAATTGATAAACTGCCACCACTATTAAGTCAACATTTATATTGTTTTTACGGTGATGAAGTTAAAGATAACTGCGAATTGAATCAAAGTCAAAGTTGTCATTTATTTTTCGACGCTATAAAATCTTATTCTAAGTGTACCCTGGAACGATACGACATTTATACGTTTAATATAATAGTTCGAATGCAATCTGGTATCTGGGGGAACAGTGAAGAAGTAGTGATCGAAGCGTACGATTTTTTCAAGAATTTCACACTGGATCTAAATACAAATGACCATGTGTGGTTTAAGGGTTCTTTAAGGAATGTTTATATAGATGGAGACAATGCCAGTTTGAGACCTCACATTAGATTAGAAGAAATTGGTTGTTTAGCTTGTCATAATGTTGAACTAACAGAAACAAAGATAGTTGTTTATACAAGTAATTATAATTACGAGAAGCTCTTGAAGGATTTCTATATGGGATTAAAATTTGTTGTAAATGTCTTATTTAATCCAATTGTTGTATTTAAGTAAATGTTTTTGTATCTTTTCCTTTTGTAAATATATTATTGTTTTATATATCATTGTATTTTAATTTTCGATATTAATCTCTAACTATCCATAAACCTACCCTCATCTACTTTTACAATGTAGAGCAGGTATGGGCAACCTTTGACATGTTGTGGGCCAAACTTTAATGTGCAAATACGTTCGCGGGCCGTGTTTAAAAGTAGTGTTCATAATTTTTAGCGATAGATATCGGGTATCAAATAATACGACGAATGTCTCGCGGGCCGGATCAAATCTTACAGTGGGCCGGTTGTTGCCCACATATGATGTAGAGGGTAATGCTGAAGTAGGTTTTTCATTCTGTATGGTTTTTGCCACTGCTTTGGTCTCTGTCCAGATTAAGTTCTTTTCTTTTAACATTTGACATTTCATTATTTCATGTTCTCATTGGCCTAGTATATTTTTATCCACTACTGCCTTCCATATATTTTTGATTTGTCTTTGACCATTCATGTGCACAATGTGTCTGAAGCACATAAGTTGTTTGCTGTTAATTTTATCGATCACGGGTACAACACCCGTTATCTCCGTAGTTTTTAATTTATCATGTTGGGTGACAGCCACTGCAACTCAGATAATGCATCTCACCAGCTTTAATTTTATATTCCAAATGTTCAGTTAAAGTTTAAGCTTCACATCCATTACAAGTCAACACAAGTATATAAATGGTGCTAAATATTTTAATTTTTGTTTTGAGGACACTTCTTTTTCTGATGAATGATGAGTTTAATGATTAATGGAGCTTGTTGGTATTAGTAATTCTATTTATTTCTGGTTCTATGTCTTCTTGTGAGTTTATTATTCATCCTCAAATATCTAAAACCGTTAACTTGTTTAATTTTCTCAGTACCCATGTAAATGTTTATCGCCAAATCATCTTCATAAATAAGGTCAGTCACATATATCCGTTGCAGATTGTAGACTCCAATTAGTATACACTGGAATGCTTTTATACACTCATCTATCTAAGCAATAAACAGTAGTCCGCTATTGTTCATGGCAAACTCCTTGTCTTGTTTCATTATTTGTAATAAATTCCTTTGAACTGAAAACCGAAACATCTTTTGCAATATGCTCCATATCCTGTCGCTAAAGACATTATTAAAGTATTTTAGAAATCCACAAAGCAAACACATGTTTTGTTATATTGTTCTCTATCTCTCTTTCTCTCACCTCCCCCATCACCCCTGTCCCCAATCTCCCCCTCTCCCAAACACCCCTTATCTTCCCCCTCAACCACTCTCTTCCCCCCTCTCTATGTAGTCTTACCACTTTGATTGTCCTTGAATATATGTTCAACTGTTATCTTTTAATTTTGTTTTAAATATAATTTTATACCGCTACACATAATATTAAGGATCGAATCTTTTCTACTTACATACTGTTATTACTTTGTTGTGCACACATTTTCCCTTTTTAACATTTCCATTTTTGAGTTTAGCGGTTTATTTTCTTGCTTTTGACTTCTTTTTTTGAGATATTCGATTTATATTTTTGAACTTTGCTCATTTCTATCAATCCGCTGGTCTAGTCGTGGCATAGGTGGAATTGTATACTGGAAAGAAAGTGTATTCAGAAAACGAGGAGAATTTTAGAAAAAGCCCGATATAACGGAAAAGTAACATGTAAAAATTTTTCATTAGTGATGTTAACGTGGTTCTGACAAGTTGAAAAGACTTTGGACACAATTGGGTACTCGCTACTAATTAAGAAAAAAAATAGTTATCTATTGTAAAGCTTGAAAGTGGATTTATAATGGTGTGGGGATCTACAGCGGTGGTTCATGGGTATTTATTGAACAGACTATAGATCGATAAGTAGGCTATGATGAGTTTTGTCCTTACTTGCGTTTGTACGTAAGCGTTGGGACTCCTGCCCGTTAGTTAGTATAATTGCTGTCTATTTCGATTCAAGAGTGTAATGCAGAGTTGTTGCTGTTATGAATATGGCTTGTATTTAAATGTAAGGCTCTTAATTTTTTAAATTGGTCAATAAATTATAAAAGAATGAGTTAAATCGATTTCCAAAAGACTGGCACCTGTTAGAAAAACCAATGGTGTCCAACAAAATATTAAATATTTTTTAATTAATTTAAGAAATTATTTTTGATATGTGCTTGAAAACTTTTGTAACATTCAATAATAGAAAATTAGCACTATCATTAATTACACTAATTTCTGTCAGCGTACTACAAATTTCTCAACCAGAATTTGTATGGGTCGCGAAATGATTGAGAAATTACTTAAAAAAATAAAACAGTATGAATGCAAACAATACCCTTTTATTATAATTAGTTCCATTTTGTTAGGTGGCAAAGTATACAGCATGTTTCAAAAAGATTAACATAATTTAAATTGTCTACACTTCTCGCATTATACGTTATATTTGAATTAAATGTGAAAGAGAATTCTGTAAAATTTCGAATATTCACACCGCAGCGTCGACGATGGATAGGTTGCATAAGGAATCAACCTCGCCCATCTGTTCTGGTCTCCTGATTTTACATCTGCGATTTTCTTGCGAGACGATTCGTGAAAGATACAGTTTTACTTATCTATTACCACAAATTTGGATTATCTAAGAAACTAGCGACGCAGCACATTCTTCAACGAGAGTGGGATGCATTTAGCTATATAATATGTACGAAAATAAATCATTATTGGTTATTTAATTTCCTCAAATAAATGTTTATTCAATGTGGCTTGCAGGTTTATCCCAATAATAAATTAAACATTTTACAGAAATCGTTTTTAACAGAAAGATGCAGATCGAATTTTTTATAATAATATTTACATGAAATAAATAAAGTAAAAATTAATATACTTGGTCAAGTCAACGCAAGTTGTTGACCTTTCAAGCTAATTTTAATTTGTTATTTTTAGATAAAGTAAATATTAAAATCCGTGTATTGTTAAACACATTAAATTTTAACAATAATGATTATTTATCATCAAACTTCCTGTTTATTTGAAAATTTATTTTAAATAAATAAGGAACATAACGGAGTGATAAAATACAATTTGGCGCTTTTATTTTTTCCTTTTTAAGTGGTTTTCTATTGTATTACAATATTTGGTAATTAAATTGGCCCAGGTCTCAGTTATGATAAATGTTTTAGTATATTTTAAATACATGTTATTATACTCTTCCTAGAAGATACATGGGCAAGACAGACTGTCATAGTATTAAGTTTTGGCACCGCTAATCTCACGAATTCATAATTTTACTTGCGCTCGTTAAATTCTAGGAAGGTGACAGAGTGGTATAATGCGTTTATACACGTAAAGTTTATTCAGAATTGTTAGAACCTTGGAAGAGTGTGTTTATGATAACTTATTTACCGTTTTCAATTTAGTGTTTTATAGGTAGATTAGTCGTAGTAGTTATGTGCCATGGGCTGGACGAAAGATATTAAAAAGAGTGAAAAAATTATAAGAGAAGCTTTATTAGGGATTGCTTTGTATTCTTAAAGTTAGATTGATAGAAAAGTACAAGTTTTACGTCGAACAGTGGTAAGAATTGCAACACAAATAACACAAAAAAAATTGCCTACAACATCAAGCGGTCGACAACATTGGCACCTGTCACGCAAAATCACCGAAAGGGAGGATAGAATAATTATTAATATTATTTTGAAAAATAGATAATCTTCCATCAAAGAGTTGTTATATCTTCTGCAGTCCTATAATATAAAGGTATCGGAGCAGGCCTTACTAACTCGATTATATGATGCTGAATTAAAATGTCGCCGGCCTGTGAGAAAACTGCATTTAATCGAAACAGTGAAGAAAAAGTGTCTACAATTGGTCAAGATGCTTCAACATTTTACTGTTGGAGAATGAAGAAAAATTATATGAAGAATTTCTTTTATCAATCCGCAGATAGCGATAATATGGAGAATTGGATATCATAAAAAGACAACTCCAAGCATCGCCATTGCCTCTGCACAAACTGGAAATCGGAAAAGAACATTATAAAAATGAATTACCCATTTTAATCGTTTGGTGCAAATCCAATAGAAAATGTATGAAACAAAAACTACGTTATAAACAACATTAAAACGTGGCAATTATAATCAGAAAACTAAGCTGAAAATTTAATAGATAACATGGATAAAGACTATCAACATATTATTGATAGTAAAGGTGATTAGTTATATTTAATCTTTTCTGTGTGCTTCATTCCCTGCATTCACAATATCATTGAATCTTTTTCAATTACTCTGCAGACATGACATACATATGTATGTATATGTGTAGGTTTTACTGGAAGTGATTAATGCACATTATACCTACTTATTTGTTAATTGGACTCAATTGTTTGCTGTCATTTGTGTTTGTAATTTGCCCGCGTTTACAACTTCATTCTTCTTTCATTTTTACAATATGAATGCAATTAATTTAATATATAAGATAATTATTGTTAACTACTCTGGACTTTCGAAGTGATAGGTATCAGTATAAATATTTTTTATAAAATAAAAGTTTTGAATGTTGATTTTTATTGTATGTACATACCATTGAATCAGTTACATAATATTAAATTTAATAACAGAAAGAAGAAATTTTGTTGTACTGAAAGATAAGAGTCTGGTGCCATGTACTTTAAATACATTTTATGAGGGTATTTTAAGAAATGTCATTTACTTTATCTCGCGGAACTTTGTTCTTAAAATACTCTTTGATTATATATAAATTATATCTTAGTATTATATTTTTAATTTGAATTCAGAATAATTATTTTATCTTCAATAGATGTCCAGTTATTAGAAGTTAATAACTAAGAATCTATAGGTAAGTTTGATGGAGCCTATGGTTGATTCACTTAATCACTGAAGGTTGATATAAAGGTTTTCCAATAAGGACTGGACAACTTTTTTCAAAATAAAATGCAGATCATTTGAGATATTTCAAAAACTTTATTATCGGGTTTAAGTACAATCAAAACATTTATGAATGGAACTCGACTTCGTTCATATGGCCACCGCGGGCACGTTGCAGCGGCCGATTCGTTGGACCCAATTTTCGATGACTCGACCACACAATTCGGCCGAAACGGCTGCTACGTCGCGTTCAATGTCGGCTCTGAGCTCTTCCAACGTTGTCGGCTTGTTGGCATAGACCAATGACTTGACGTAGCCCCAAAGAAAAAGGTCTAGAGGCGTTAAATCGCACGAACGAGGCGGCCAATCGACTGGTCCATTTCTTGAGATAACACACTCATCAAACTTACTCTTTAATAAATCGATTGTAACGTGTGCTGTGTGGCTTGTGGCACCGTCCTGCTGAAACCACATGTTGTCCAAGTCCATATCTTCCAATTCGGGCCAAAAATAATCGGTAATCATGGCGCGATAACGATTACCATTCACAGTAACGAGACGATCATTATCGTCGACTAAAAAATATGGCCCTATGACGCCGCCGGCATGCAAACCGCACCAAACAGTTATTTTTTGTGGATGAAGTGGTGTTTCATGAAGCACATGTGGATTTTCACCCGACCAATAACGCATATTTTGCTTATTGACGAACTCATTGAGCCAAAAATGAGCTTCGTCACTGAAAATGACTTTGCGATGAAATCGATCATCTTAGCGCATCTTTTCCAGAGTCCAATCGGAGAACGTACGTCGCTTCGAATGGTCTATCGGCTTCAATTCTTGAGTCAGCTTGATCTTGTATGGGTGTAAACCAAGATCTTTACGCAAAATTCGCCATAAAGTGGTCTGGGCGATGCCCAATTCTTGAGAACGCCGTGGAATTGACTGATTTGGATCATTTGCTACGGACGTTTCAACGGCAGTGATATTTTCGACACTTCGACCAACCCGTTGTCTCACTGGCACGGCAACGTCACACAACGAATATGTAGACTCAAATTTTTGCACTAAACTTGTTACTGCCTGTCTACTAGGGCGAGAATTACGACCGAAAATCGGAGTTAACGCTCTTAAAGTAGCGGTCACCGACTCCGAATTTCTGTAGTAAATTTTTATAATTTGCAGACGTTGTTCGTTCGTGTACTTTACCATGATGAAAATGTTAAGTTTACTGAATAAATTGACAGTGACAGTTCGACGATTAGTGAAAGGGTGCGTTCACAAATTGAATTATAAGTTGTCAAGTTCCTATTGGAAAACCCTTTATACGCCCTTGCCACATTAATTTTGGTATTCTGTATACGTATTTCGTATTGAGAAATGAACGACGTTTTAAATGATCTAATGGCTTCAGTTCCTGTGTTACTTGAACCTCATATGCCTTCTTGTGTAAAATACGCCCCGTTATTGATCCTCTAAATCCAAGTTGTTGTGAACGTCGTCAAATAGACATATCTGGATCTTCAGCAACACTTTCATAAACCAAACCAATATTTTCTTGTGAACGACCACTACGACTGTATTTTTCACTTTTTTGATCTTCCACGGAACCGGTCTTTTGAAATTTTTTAATAATTCGACCAATAGTGCTTCCAGATGGACGATTATGTAAACCATAAAATTCACGTAATTTTCTAAAAACTCTTTTCACAGAACGCTAATTTTCATAAAGTAATTCACAATTTGAACGCGTTGTTGTACCGTGTACGAAGCCATTTTTATAAATGTTATACATCACACTTTTTAAATGCCCACATACCCAGACAAATTCAGGGCGCCATCTATATTTTATTCATTGTTTAAAAAACCGCGCAATTTGAAACACTCTTTACATATATATGTATGCAATTGCATATGCATTTAATAATACTTACTGCGGGTTCTCAATTAAAGAACTGTTTCCAATAATGATATTTATGTCGTATTTAGAGAATCGAATGTCTCAGTTCTTGATAGCTCAATGGTAGAGCATCCGCCTGGCAAGCGGACTACTGGGATTAGATTCTTCACCGAATGGAAGAAAATTTTTATTAAAAATTATTAATTAATTATACCTACATATGTAAAAAGCAGAAAATTACAAGTTTTCATTAATTCACATCATGAAATGTACGTAATTGTGTATATACACATTTAAATAAACACTTTTATTCTCTATGGGAATGTGCCATCGTCATTAGATCACCGAGGCAGTTAATTCAAGTCCTTCTAATGTATCATAAATTAAATTATGAAAACAGTTATTAAATGAAAATCCACACTAGCTTATTAGTTGCATATAATTAAACGTTTTTAAGATGCTAAACTGAAAAATTGAAAAAAAGATAGCAAATTTCTGGAGACAACGAAATCGTGGGTTCGCGTCCTTCACAGAGAACAAAAATTTCAACATTACATATACAATGTACGAAGCGATTAAAATTAGAATATTCGGTTTAGCATCGTAAAAGAGCATAATTATATGCAATTAATAATAACCTACCATGGGATTTCATTTAATAACTTTCTATAATGAAATTTATGACACATTAGAAGAACTCGAATTAACTATGTCTGTGGTCTAATGGTGATGGCACATTCCCGGAGAGAATGAGATTGTGGGTTCGAGTCCTATGTGGAGAACGGAAATTTTTAAAAATTTCTACAACATGTACGATGTATAAAACAGTTAAAATTAGAATTCTTCAGTTTGGCATCGTGAAAGTGTATAATTACTTGCATGCGAATAATACGAGTAACATTTGAGAATTAATGAAGAAAACGAATTGCCTATATATTTCGTGAACGCCTCGTAAAAATTTACATACTTTAAAAAAACATTTTTTTAATAAATAGATGAGTTTATCCTAGAACAACTCAGGTAGAAATATTTTACGTCGAGGTTGAAAAAGGGGTACATTCTCTTTGAAATATTCCCATTAATTTCCTTTTATTTCTTTTTTTTTCTTATGATTACACCATCAACATCGTAAAGATGAAGAATAAATCTTTACGATATTGATGGTGTTAAAATACTATAGAGTAAAGTTCCATGCAGATATAGTTTAATAAACACATACGAGTCCTCACTTGGTAATTAATAAAGTATAAAACTTTTGACTTTTGTCAGTACTGTTTAGTTTTGCCGCGGTGTTGTTCGTAGAACAGTGTGTGCATATCATTCAAGCAACACTACCTAAGATTCTTTTATGAGAACGTGAGTAGATAGATTTTTAATAATTAAGTAATGATTATTATAACATTATATTTCAATATATATATATATAAATGTACTAACTAAAAATAAATTTAATTGTTTTAAAAAAATTTTTATTTTTTAGTTGGTGATGTTTATAATTTAAAACTTATTTCTTTTTCTTTTATTACTAATTTTTGGTTTGCATTTCTTTAGACCTTTCGCTGTTTTTTAATTACAAAAATAAAATAAATATTTTGTACATATAAAGTTCGTAATTTATATTTACTTTATATTGAAAGGTTAAAATTATGTTTAAAATTCTTTATATTCCATTTGCTATGTATAATATAAATTCATATATGTATTTAATACAGAATTAAGGAAAAATTCAGTCTTAAAAATTAATTTTTTTAAATTCATTGCTCCACATTATACAAAAAAGAAAATGTAACACGTACTTTTAAGCTGAAAATCTAATAAAGAAAGGTCAACTACAACGAAATATCCTCTTTTCTTGAATACATTTTTCAACAGAATTTTGAATTTTTCTGCCGACTCGTCCATGATATATGTAGTTAGTGTTCCGTTAATTTTTAATATTAGTACATCTATTAATTATGTAGATAAATATTTATGTACTTTTTGAATTTATAAGCTTTTCTTTTGTATTCTAAATGGTTTACGGTTGTTGCAATTGAAGTGTATCCATTAAAAGTTGGATAATGAGTTAAATGATGATTATTGGAGGATATGACAAAGTTGTGATAAGCACTTGTTAATTTGATCCAGAAGTGGTTCAAATCATTCTACAATAACACTTGAGTTTCTAACACTTAAAACTTACTCCCTTCATTTGATAGTAAAATTTAAGTTGGTTTATTTGTTTCTGCTTCACGTCGAACCTAAAATGTAATTTTTATTCTGACAATGTATTGGTGCCATAAATACGAATTATATTTATATAAGTCAAATTTTAATATATAATATTAACAACTATTCATGAGTGTATGCAACTGTTTGCTCCTAATCTAAAGTTGGAAATCTAATAGGCCTTTGTGATTTATGACCCATAAGTATCTTACTCATATTTTCAAAAATCCTTGGAAAGGCAATGGTAGCACAATTGAGAGTATCCCTCTTCAAAAAATTTATTACTGCTCGTGCGATCTGGTTTTCGTGAAGGGTATAGCGGCCAAACTACTGCTGTATACGGAAGAACAATGGCTTGCAGAATCTTGTTCGGACGTCTGTGGGAAGTGATAGTAATGTTTCTAAGATATAAAGGAGGATGCATCTTTCTATACGTATCCCTGTCTGCGCCATTACTCCGTCACTCTCATATTGAGACCCTTACCAAACAAATTGAAAGTTATTGTATGTGCTGGATTCACAACATATCAAAATCGTAAATCCGAATTTCCCACTCATAATACGCACTGATATGCTCATTCGTTTACATTTTACGGGATCTTTTTATGCTCTGCAGTAAGAGAAAAATCAATGGTTTTCGGGCAAATAAGCCAGATGCATAGAAGCGATTTCTTGTTGTTAGCATTGATAGTAGCCGTCTAGTCAAATTAATTTCGTATCTGACTTGTATCAAGAGCGCAATTTATTTGTCAGTTGCGGACAGATATTGATCGTTTCTTAATATTGATCGTTTTGTTAATGTTGGCTAACCATGTTCCTGTCTTCGTTGAAGACCTTCAGTTTCCAAACACTTTAGCAACACTCTGTGGTGTTCTTTCATTTTCCTATAGACCTATAGTCCTTCAAGACTTAATCTCTTATAAATCGTGACGTACGAAGGTAGCCGTTTATATTTCGGGAACAGCAAACAAAAAAAATTTATTATCGAAAATAGTTTTATTGCTTTTCAAAGTATTCTCCTTGAAAATCAATATACTTTTGCATTCGTTTAAACCAATCCGGAAAGCATTGCTGCCACTGTGAAGGCGATATCTCCAAAATATGAGTTTTGAATGCCTCAACTGCCTCTTCCGGCATGTAAACTAAATAATTTGTCGCAATTCTATTAAAATGTTGGGAAAATAAAATATTCTTTTGAAATTTTTAAAGCAAATATTTGAAGCTAATTATAATGTTAAATAAACGTAAATATATTTTATGATCACATCTCGAATTTCTAGCAAAAAGATCTTCCACCTTTTCTTTGTAAATATATTTTTGTTATTTTTTGTTGTTGTTTAATCGTTGCATATTTACAATATGATTTTTATTGTAATTATTGTTTCGAACTACGAAATAGCCTTGAAATTTGATAAAAATAATAATTCCTATTTTGCATGCATTTAAACATCGAAAGGAAAAATAAATATTTATTAGTTACATTAATTTGTAATGTTTATGTCTACTTATAAATTTTATATATGGAATTTACACGATGGTAGCCGTTTACATTTCGGGAATAGCAACCAAAAAAGTAATTTTATTATCGAAAATAGCTTCGTTGCTTTTCAAAATAATCTCCTTCAAAATCAATGCACTTTTGTATTCCTTTAAACCAATCCGAAAAGCATTGCTGCCACTGTGAAGGCGGTATCTCCAAAATATGAATTTTGAATGCCTCAACTGCCTCTTTCGGCGTAGAAAACCGTTGAGCACGAAGTTCATTCTTCACGTGCGGGAACAAAAAGGAATCACAGGGTGCTAGATCTGGGCTGTACGGTGGATGGCTCATCAATTCAATGTTTTGCCCAGTCAATTGTTTGAACCGACCTGTGAGAGCTCGCTTTGTCATGGTGGATAATGATCTGTAGTTTTCGGTTTGTTTTCTTTATTTCTTCAAAAGCTTTTGGCAAACAAGTAGTTGTGTAGCATTCGGAATTGACCGTTCTACAACTCTCTAAAGCACGGTTGCAACGTGACCAGTTTTTCCGAAAAAACAGGCGACCATTTGTTTTGATGTGCTTCGAGCACGGACATCTTTTGTTGGTTTTGGCTAATCTTGGAATACCCACACAGTCGACTGCTGTTTACTATCGGCCGCATACGTATAGATCCAAGATTTATCACCTGTGACGACTTTATAAATGTTCTTTGAAGCACCGCCATTGTATTTTTTGTGCATTTCTTGGCACCAATCGATGCGAGTCCTTTTTTGAGCGGTTCTCAAATTATGTGGTACCCAACATTAACATAGCTTCTTAATGGTTAATGTTCATCTAGGATCTTATGCACGCTGGTGTTACTAATACCTAGAGTTGTTGATGTTGGAACATCTAATGTTGATAATAATTCATGCCTTCACATATCCAACAACTTAATGCCAATTACAGGAGGCTTCGACAGATCATCAGTTATTATTACGTCTGTGCTTGTGGGACGGTTTAATGTTTTTGTGTGTCAGCTTTCGCTTAAACTAGAAAGGGTAACCACGAAAAACTCCCCGGGCAACAGGTTATCGTACTCGAACCCGTGTTTCGTGGTTTTAACAGTTTCCTTCTTACTAAAGCGGACAATTTAGTTGTTGAAATACGTATATAGCTTTTCTGTAAGTTCACATTTCAACACTGTTTCTTTTCTACTGTGGAGGCCTAGCAAGTGGTTCGCATTTTTTCTGTGTAACTTTACCTATTGAAGATGACAAGTTAATTGTCCAAATACGTGTTAAGTATATAATTAATAGTTAGGGGTTTTCATTACCTTAGATATTATATATAGAATTAAAATTCATAAAGTGAACTTGTTCGTGCTCGCAAACGGTGTTGTAGCACGTGCAAATTCAAATCGTTAAAGTTTCGGATCAAGTAACCTGGTTGTCGTAACTCATCTGATTCTACAATATTTATTTTGTGCATGATTTTATCACTTCATTACACACATTTGTCACTTTTTCGTAGTGATTGAAGAATTGCCTACATTGCGAACGATAAATGACACAGGAAAACATCTTTGAACGGTGATCGTAGAGAAAATCTGTTTAGTTCTTCCAAAAACTAGTAAGAGAAATATAAAGAAATATCCTCAAATATTAGTTAAAGTTCCTAGATTCGTCTCTTTAATTCAGAAGCGTTCTTTTAATATACTAAAATTTGCTTAGCTGTAGCTTCTGATTTTATTAATTTTATGCTACCTTCTTTAATTTTTTTAGTTGGCTTAAAGTATTTTTGGAGATATCTGTAATATTCTATATTAATCTTAGAATGAAGTAGTTATACCTATTTTTTTTAAAATTTTTGTGTTGACCTCTATATATAATAAACTAACATCCACAATATTGTCCGACTAGTAGGTTAAAGGACAAAATTATTTTATTAAATAAGTGAAAAATTTGTAACCTTGTCAAATTACTTTACATATTTCAAGCAGCAACCTCGACTGTACATTTACTTGAATGGTCGTTAAATTAAATAGTATGATGTTTCTAGAATTAAGCATATAATAAACATACATTTTAACTACAATAACTGTCAAAAAAAAGAAAATGTTTTCAATGGAGATGTAAAATTTTTATTATGTCTAATTTTTAAAATATTTGATTTTTAAAAATTTAAATACTTTGTCAGCCATCAGTTTTTCGAAGTGAATGATGTATACTGCTCTGTGTACCAGCATGTGTGATAATTAGCCAACCGTAGAAGTTAATATCAAGGTCTATCTTGCCACAACTAATTATACTTTCATTTACATAAATAGTATGATAAACTAAAATATGACATTTAGAGATGTAACATTTAGAAATTAGATTTAGATATAAAAGCTTACGAAGTATTCAAGCTTCACGTTAGCTTGCCAAATGTTATAAAGTAACGATAATAATAATAATAATAATAAGCTTTATTTTACCATCAATTATAATACAAATAAGGAGGTAACGTCATTGTCTATGATTTGGTCTGTGTGTGTATGTACGTGTATATATGAATATATAAATATATAAATGCATATATATATATACCATACTTACTGTATTAATAATTATGCTCAGTATTACTTTTATATTGCAGAATCATGTGATCGTGCTCCGCTCCAGTATATAACTTTCAATGCCATATGAAAATCAAAGTATAATCTAGCATTTAAGCTTAATTAATTAAATATTTGAAAATTCTACATTAATACTCATATATAAAAGTAATTATACTTTGAAATTTTGTATATTAACTTAATTTTATTTTAAATTTCTTTTATTTCTTATATTTTTTTTAACAATCACAACAATATAATTAATTATATCCTCAAATTAAATTTGTTTTAACTTTGTGCAAACAGCAAACTATTTATTTCAATTTCAATTTTATTCAACACGATTAATGAAATTAATAACCTTTACACTTATATATTTTAACTTTCTGTTTTCACTGTTTAATGTTTACAGTGTTAAATAAGTAAACAGTTGCACCTTAATAAAAATCTTCATATCCTGTTTACAAACGATCCGTAATTGTATCATTGTCTTTTCCGTCAAGAGATGTCTTCAAAATCTTGCCATCAACTGTATTAGTAATCTGTGGGCAGCTTTACTATTTTTTATCTTTACTTTAGTAAGACCTGCATCTAAGGTTTGTTTTTACATGTTTAATAACAATGATACACAGTTATAGTTTATTAAGTGATGATGATTGTTTTAATAATTTATAAACGCTTCCAATTAAATTGATAAACTTATTTAAGTTTATTATATGATAATAAACACATTAATCAATATATTGAACTGGATAATCTCGTAAGTATTGGCATAAGTACCTTTACATTAATTTTCAGACTACCATTTGTTTATTTTCTAGCAAAACTTTTACATGTTTACTATACCACTGACGAAATAATCATCCTCTCATTTCAACAATAATAAAACCACAGAAATAAATGAATGATAATATTTTTATATTAACGGCTAGTATTAAAAAATAATTTCATTATAAATTACAAAATAGTAATCATTTTTGGACGCTTCAATCTACGTTTGCTCGTATTTCCAAATAAAAAAATCCATTTCATGGATGTCAACATAACTTTACATTACAATCAAATAATCTTACATTTTTAACATAAATTCCTTTATAAATATTGCTTCTTTAATATTACATAGCTATATATTCCTTGAAAAAAAATAACCACAAAACCTAAACCCAAAACAACCAAAAGTTACATTCGGGAATCAATACGACGGATATCATACTTCAACGCAAAAGCGATATTGTTCTGGTCCGACGTATAACGCAAAGGCAAGGCAAAATCAAGACTAATCAAGATAAAAGAGACGAAGATGTTGCCAGAATTCCCAAAATAACAATAGATGAGTCCGACCTAGTCGATAGTCATAAGCGGAAATTTACAACAACCATAATCTCAAGCATAACAAAATCGAATAACTCAAATCCGAGAATCAAAAAAGTTACAAATCAGTAGCTTCGGTGCAGATTGGGTTTCCAAGACAAAATGCCAACGTGGGAAATTAGCCGGTAGCAGTATTCGCATGCCCTCGCTACAAACAAGATTACAGGAGCCAAAGTAAGATGTCGAAAATGGACGTGGGCAAGACTGATTGGTCGCGTTTAATGATGTGGAGATTATCGTGAAGAGTATTCGCGTACCCTCACCACAGGTAGATTACATATGAGACGACAAAGGAATATAAAAAAATTGAAGGTAAACTAGGACAACGCAAAATCCAAACCCACGAAAGAAAGTCGTCAACGGAAGGGGAGCCGAAGGCATCATTTAACGTCCGGTGGATGAGCTCTGACATCTTTGAACTTGGAATACAACTCCCTTGACTTACTAGGTGCACAAAAACCTTACAACTCCCAATATTATTTAAAACGCTAGATATTGATAAATCCACTAAACTGACCTGTTTACCAACAAAGAAGGTAGTACCTGTAACTTTCTCTATTGTTCGTACAACAAACAAGTTCTACAAAAAGAAATAACCTAACATTTTTCAAAATATACCAGGTGTTCAATTTTTTCCATAAACACCTAACATTAGTTCCAGCACATAATAAAAAATTCTCAATTCAAAATGAAACAAATTTAAACAAACTATCAGAAACTAAAAAAACTATTGAAAACTTGATACGGTTTTTCCTTTTTAAACTTAACAATTTCTTCACAACTTAATTTATCAGTATCTAATGAAGCCTCTCCTTATCTTTCTTGATTATCTAATTTCGCCCTTAAATTTAAATTTTCTTTCATGGGCATCTTTATACGATTTTCTGCATTCTTGAATAACGTTCCAAATCTTTCCTTTTCATCGAGACTAGTTTAGTTCACTTTCACGATTTCTTTCTTGACTGCTGCTTCTTCTTCACCAGCTATAGTAGATTGATGACTCATCTCTACTAATTTTATTTTATGTGTCTTTTAAAATGTCGAAGTCGTTTTTCTACCTCTAATCTACCCTCTTGCCTGAACTATTCTTGCTTTTCAGGCGGGACATCTTCTTTCCTTTCTTTCCCGAAATCGTTGTTTCCATTCTTCCAATTCTTTTGCTTCTTCTTCACACTGAGCCTTATATTTGTCAGCGGCTTTCCTAACTTCTACGAGGGTAGCCGTTTATATTTCGGGAATAGCAAACAAAACAAATTTTTTTATTATCGAAAATAATTTTATTGCTTTTCAAAATATTCCCCTTGAAAACAAATGCACATTTGCATTTGTTTAAACCAATCCGTAACGCATTGCTGCCACTGTGAAGACGGTATCTTCAAAATATGAGTTTTGAATGCCTCGACTGCCTCTTCCGGCGTAGAAAACCGTTGACCACGAAGTTTATTTTTCACGTGTGGGAGAAAAAAGAAATCACAGGGTGCTAGATCAGGACTGTACGACAGATGGCTCATCAAATCAATGTTTGCCTGGTCAAATATTCAATTGTTTGAACCGAACTGTGAGAGCTCGCATTATCATGGTGAAGAATGATCTGTCGTTTTTGGTTTGTTTTCCTTATTTCTTCAAAAACTTTTGGCAAACAAATAGTTGTGTACCATTCGGAATTGACCCTTCGACAATTCTAAAGGCGCGGTTGCAACGTGACCGGTTTTTCCGAAAAAACAGGCGATCATTGGTTTTGATGTGTTTCGAGCGCGAACAACTTTTGTTGGTTTTGGCTCATATTGGAATACCCATACAGTCGACTGCTGTTTACTATCGACCTCATACGTATAGATCCAAAATTCATCACCTGTGATGACTTTATAAATGTTCTTTGAAGCACCGCCATTGTATTTTTTGAGCCTCGAGATGCCTCGATCTCACGGTATGTCACATGACGGTCTTGCATTATCAATTCAGACACTGCATTAATATTTTCCGACACAACAACATTTGTGGGATGACCTTCGCGAAATTCATCGTTCAAAGAACGATGAATTGAACTTTAGTTTTCGATGGTGCTTCATCAGCATATAAAGAATTTAGCTCGTCGATGCATTCTTGTTGAGATAATCCACGCCGAAAGTTATGGAAAATAATTGCACGAAAATGTTCACGAGCACGGCAAAAATGAATTAGCAATATTTGTTGATTAATTTGGTAGAAATTCTAATTTCGTTTATTATTTCGGTGAATTCAGAGAATATCGAAAACTTGTTTGAAGGTTTATATTAATGGAAAGAAAAGGACGATGCAGATACCTGAAACTTTGGTTATGAATGACAAATCCTACTCTTTACCATTTGATAGTATTACTTCTTAGCTCGGTATGTATATGTGTTAAAGGGTTAAATGTCCCCTTAATTAATCTAAATAAATAATAAAGGTAATATTATTTATTAGTAACTATTTATTTGTATGTGGTGGATAGTAAATTTATTACGAGCGCGTGTTCGGCTAGCTGAAGTGCTGTAATAAATGCAAATAAAAAAAGAAATTGCAGGAGTTAATAATTAGTGATTGTGTACAATGAGCATCAAAAGTCCAGGACGTGCGCCAAGCTGAAAGAAAGGTTATTAGTGGAAATAAAACAACAGAATTGCCCTTAAAAATTTTATTCACTAATTTAATTTAATTCTTTAAACTTGAGTATATTAAATAAAGATAATTAATAAGTTCGAAAGCAACAGATAAAACAAAATTAACGTAATGGAAAAGCTGCAATAAAAGTAAATCTAGAGATATAAAGTAGTTTAATAAAATATGTAAATTAGATTAAAATATGTATTGAACGATACGTAAGGTACTTGCGTGTGTATATACATATGTATATACATATATCCTGGGCCAGGATGCTATGTATATTTGCGGTCGCTAAATAAACACGTAGACACAGCATGTACGGGTAAAACTTAAATTCACAAACTCGTAGAAGGAACGCGTGTAGCCCTGTTTTTTCGTACAAGCTGGAGCTTTTAAGAAAAGAAGCGGTTAGCTGAAGGGTAGGATGCTGGTTATGTTTGAATTAACCAATGAGACGGGAGAAGAGGCACGCTAAAAATTAGACGCGCCAAAAAATTAGCATAAATTAAAAGTGCGATATCAATTTCAATATAAGTAGCAAGCTGGTAGATATCTAGACAGAATAGTAAACGCGTATTCCGTGTGAAAAAAGAAGGATTCATATTTGAATCTCTAATTGCATTTAGAAATTAATAAAAATGGAACGAATATTGAATGTGAGTCAATGGAAAGTTACTAAGACTATTCCCAGAAAAGGTTTGAAAAGTTCTAGGTATTTGCTTCCTAGAAAACGACGATGGTTTGTTGTATTACAGCCTGACCGTACTGACCAAAACAAAAGACTTCGCATCTGAATATATATATATATATATATATCAGTTTCAAATGTAAATTACTTGTGTAACATGCTCTGACCTTTACCTACCACTGACACTAGTGCAATAGTTTATAATTTTATTTGTTAGTATTTAGTATGACAAACCACATTTGAATGTTTTTTAAAGAATTTTTTAAATTAATCTAGTTTTTAACTCCTGAGGAAGCTATAAATTTATAGCGAAATATAGAGGACAGAACAAATGATTAGTTTTTTCATTTTTTAATTTTCTTAACAATTGACCGAATACCCAATTAATTTCATTGATTTGGATTATCTTACAACGGTCGACCAAAACACTTTTAGCTAGTTTTATATATATATATATATATATATATATATATATATAACACAAAGAATGTCAAGTAATAATAATTTATGAATTCAAAATCGAATTGTATTTAAATTAAAATAAATTAATTTAAACACGTGTAGGTATATTACGTGTACATGTACTTATATATATGTATATATATAATGAATTTGTAATTCATGTAGACTGACACGTCACATTGGTCAAATAAAACAAAATATACATATCTAAAGTTTGTGATTAAAAAATGTTCCTAGAAAAAATATTATGTGGAAAGTATTTTTTCCATTTGCTTGATTTCCAACTTTTGCACTCGAGGGAAAAGTATTGCGCACTTGTTGCATATACAAAGACTACTAGGAAAGTTTTGCAATACAGCTTTGTTTATTTAATTTTTTCAAAGTAATTTCCTCTACACTCAATACACCTCTCCATCCTCCGAAACCAATCTTTAAACCAGTTCTGCCAAGTTTCACCAGGGAGTAAAGCACACTCGTTGTCCCAAGCCCGCAGAAGGTCCTCATCACTGGAAAACCGACTCACTTTTAGCTTCATTTTCACATGCGGGAACAGTGCAAAGTTGCAGGGAGCAAGATCTGGACTGTAGGGAGGGTGCTCGAGAAGTTTCAATTCTATCGTGGTCAAATATTCGATGCAGGCTTTGGCGCGGTGAGCTGGAGCATTATCGTGATGGAGGAACCAGGTGTCCATTCTTACCTTTGGCCGCAGGTTCTTCATAGATCCAATGACTTTAGGCAGGCACTGTTCAGTATACCACTTAGCTGTGACTGTCTTCTGTGTATCCAAAACGACGCGTTCCACAATTCCACTCGATTTGAAAAATACAGCTATCACTTTCTTCTTTACAGATCGGAATTTTCTGACAACTACGAGTGTGTCCTCACCATCAAAGACCCAAACTTTGTTTTGAGCTTTGGTCGGTATATCGTAATATTACAGCCAAGTCTCGTCACCTGTCACGATGTTGAGCACATACCGAGATTATCTCTTATTAAACTTTTTTAGCATGTCCCGACACCAATTCACACGTCGTGTCATCTGCTCTTCAGTCAGTCGATGTAGCACCCAGAGAGAACAAAGTTTCTTCACGTGCAAATGATCATGCAGAATCGAACGAATTGCTGGTGCATTTAGGCCTGAAGTACTCTCTATCTGTTGGTAGGTCAGTCGCTTGTCCTCGCCAAGCATTTTCCTCACAGTAGTAAGGTTTTCCACCGTAACTGACGTTCGTGGCCTTCCCAGCATCTCAGCATCCTCCGCAGTTAAATTTCCCCTTTGGAATTCTCTATACCACCTGAATATCATTATGCGATGTGGGCAAACATCACCTAGTGCAAAAGTCATTTCTTCGAAGCACTGGTCTATGTTTAAACCACGCACGAAATTATAACGCAAAACTGCCCTTATCTCATTTCGTGACCACGATGCTATCGCAAGCATTTTACACTCTCACGGCTAATGAATAACTGAGCCCATCGACATGACGCGGTGGCTACTATGCACTTATGAACATGTCTCAACATGCAGCAATAAGCAGCATCCTACGATTCATTGTTGCGTCATATTTCATACTTTCCTAGTACCCTTTGTACTACTGTTCTTATTATATTAAATTTGAGTTTTTATAATTTTCACTATTTGATTTTCCATTTTGATGTTGTTGAAACTGTTCTAAATAATGTTCATTAGCATGGTTTTACTAAGTGTAAAATGTATGGTACGGTATGTTTAAGTTTACTTATTTTTATGTTAAATGTTTGAATAAATAATAGAAAACGATCTTCATTATTTACTTCAACTTGTATAAAAATGAAACCTAAACTGAAAAAAAAGTTTTGCTAATTTAAATTTACTAATGTTGTCTTTCCACAATTACGAGATGTTGACATTTTTTTGATATACATTGATTCGGACCATATATGCGTTCAAGTTAGCAAAAATCGATTTGTTTACACCATGCGGCCTTCGATATTCGTATAATGAAAATTCTTATTCACGTTATCTGGAATTTCCGGTACCAGAAGTTCAAGTATTGTGCGTCTACTAGATATTGAAATTTCATTGAAGAATGCCTTTCGTCGTTAAATCTCTCTAAGGATTCTCCGATTATAATTCTGCATAATTGGTAATATTTCAATTACTTTAAAGTAAATTTTGTTTGTCCTTTGCACAATTCTACAGTCGCTAACTATTCAATTCTTTATGTAGGTGTGTCATTGTTCGACAATTTTTCTATTTTTTTTTTGCATTCACAAATTGGTCCGTGTATGTATATGTATTTCTTTTTTTTTTATTCCAGGTAGTTTGTCCTTGATACCGTTGAAGTAACGTTAATTTAGTTCCATTGAATCCTACTTGCACATTCTTTTTTATTAATATTATAGTACATATTACATCAGTTACAAACATGCAATCGACCGTTTTAGTTAAATATTTATTAGTGTTAATTATTTAATACGTATATATGTATTACTTTAACTCCATTTATTATTTATTTATTTTTCTTCTTACCGTGATAGGACACTCTTGATATCCTATTTAGTTTTAAGTTTTTAAAAGCGCAACACTATATCTACTATAATATCTTCCACCACTTAATACTTCTTTCCTACAATTTATTCATTAAATAATTTACATACTTGTTTGTACAGTACATGTCACGGTGTTGTTATTTCACTTTTACCATTATTTATGGCTGCGATCATTTTTTTAACATTCATTAACCTTCATAATATTAATTAAGACAACTTATGTCACTACGTATTTTTATCGCAAATCGTGTATATTAAAGATGTATAAAAACTAGTTTTCATCGCATTAATAAATTCAAATTTCGTGAGGACCTTGCATTATGTGACGTAATTTAACATTTCGTGTGCTAAATTTCGATAATTTTGTAATATGCTGATATAATACTTGATAATTCTAACGAGTACGTAGAGGACATTTGCCAACAAGCAGGCATACAGTGTATGCAATCTATACAAGAAGCGTCCATTAATCTATAGGATTAATATGTTTTAAGTAGACCAAGAATAACTCCTGGTCGATCTAGTCCGTTTCTTTAAGAACGTATACTTAATATACGTTAAACGTTATATACGCATCGCAATCATGGAAAGTCGTCCAATATTGTAACTGGCCGATTGCACCATAAAATCTTCACTTCTACATAGTCTGTCTCAGAGAAAACGAAACTTTTTTAAAATAAAAACAAAAGCTCATTATTTTGGTAAAATTCACTTATTTTATTCAAAGTAGTCGCCTTCGGCTTCAATCCAACGTTTTGCATTGTCAATTAATATGTCGAATAAATGTTTAAGTTCGACGTTGGCATAACGCTGTCCCTTTGTCAGCAAATGTAGTTTGAAGAATAGATAGAAATCACAGGAGGTCAAATCCTGTGATGGTTAAAATGCCATTTGTAGTTAGAAAATCAGTAATAAGCGTCGAGCGATGAGATGGTCCATTATCATGTAACAAACGCTAGCTACCATTTTCACAATATTGAGAGCGCGCACGATGAATACGCGCCAAAAGACGCTTCATAACACCAAGATAATATAAAGCATTGACTATCTGACTAGTTAGTAGAAACTCTTTGTGCAATATGCCTTTCGAATCGTAAAAGCAAATCAACATTGTTTTCACTTTCGCCTTCTCCAAACAGCTTTTCTTCGGTCTTTCTTCGCTTGGATGCTTCCATTCAGAGCTTTGACACTTGGTCTCTGGATTATATTGAAAACACCACATCTCCTCGCCAGTTATAATAGAATACCTGAAGTTTTCGTCCTTTTTTCGGTCTTTAATAAAATCTGTAAAATGTTGAATTTGGAGCAAATTTTTGATCATCAGTTAGCTTGTGTGATACAAACCTTGCACAAATTTTTCTCAATCCTAAATACTGTGTCAAAATGCGATGAATTGAATCTTTGGAAATTTTTAATTCCCTTCCCACGTATCGCAGTCAGGATTTCAGCTCATTTCTGATAAATTTACGCACAAGTTCGATTTTGCTTTCCGTAACCACAGATTTTTTTGCACCAAGATGTTCGTTGTTATTTATGTTCGTATAATCGTTTATACACTAATACACACTCATACGTGATAAATACAAATCACCATACACTTGTTTCATCAAATTAAACGTTTTAGTAAACGATTTACCGAGTTTAAAACAGTACTTGATATTTACTCTTTGTTCCAAATTTATTTTTCAACCAATGCCAAATACACACTATTACTTTAAAAATAGGACATCTTCAGGGCTCAACTACTGCTACTGTTTGTCGCACTGAAACAGTTTCCGTGCGTAGCAGTAGTTGAGCTCTGAAGATGTCCCATATGAGTGGGTACGAAACGTCGGCAGTTATACCAGTGACGCGGTTCCAGCCCGAAAGCAGATAGTTTCTCTGGTAATTTTTAAATATCGAATTCGAAATCTCTTTTTAAGTCTTTGTAACAAGTTATAACTGATACTAAATTCTACAATACTTTTGCCTTTTCTTTTAAAATATTCCTGCTAACCATAATATTTTAAAATTTTATTCAAAAACTATTCTTATAAGCTTTTCTCTATTTTCGACTGTTTACGTCCCTTTTAAGTTATTCTTTTACCTTGTCTTATATGAGTAGAGGTCTGTCCACATAAAATTAATTTTTATTTGTTTTATCTTCCCAGAATTTAACGAGCGTAGGTAAAGAATATGAGTTAGGTATAAATAGTTTGTAAAATGTTTTCTAACTTCTTCAGAAAACATCTTATAAATTGCTAAATATACATTCTATCTAGCTCTTGTTATGTGTAGCAATATCGCGCGTTTTTATTGCAATAAGTTGATTTTTCTTGGTTTGTATGTAAAATAATTTTGTCTAATATTGGATCTTCATTCGTGAATGTACAGATCTATTTTTTGGCGAATCTCGTACCAAATTTTTAGTAAATTGTGTAAGGTTTGATGATAAGACTATTAAGCACCATGCAGATATATTCGCACTAACTCGAGAAATATATTTTTTTTTAATTTAAATAAATTGTTACTAGTCGTTATAGACTAACCTACAATTTTGCTCTATAATCTTAACAACTAGGTGCTCGTCCAAGAAGTCCCCAGTGTAACATCTCAGTTCATTTAGTTCAACGCTTTTATTAACGCGTTATACACAAAGTCACTATGCTCTGCTTTTTCACCGTCACTACGCACTACACAGTTCCAATGGTTTGATCCTCTTAAGCCTTCTGTTCAAGTCGGTGTTATTTAGAAGCTGCAATATTTCGGTATTTACATGGTTGTGAAGCCTTTCCACGTACTTTTCTGCAAATCTCTTGATTTCTTCTCTAACAGTTGGTATTTTTAGATCTGTGTGAAGATGATCATTGCGATAATATTGGGTCTGGGAAAAAGTTCGTGGCGTTTTTCCCGATAGATGGCATTGGTTGCCGATAACTAAAGAACAACAAGTCACAGCGACACCACCGACGGCTCGTTTTTTAGATGACCTTCCGAACGTTAGTTTGAGCGTAGAAACATTGTAATCGGTGCAGTGGTTGGAAAGTTATTCGCACTTGAAAATGGAGAAGAATAATGAGAAATTTCGCTATATTCTGCAATATTATTATGATAAGGGGAAGAACGCTGCGCAGGCTTGTGATAAAATTTGTGCTGTGTACGGTGAAGGTACTTTATCGAAATCTGTTGCGCGGAAATGGTTCGCTCGCTTTCGTTCTGGAAATTTCAATGTGAAAGATGAGTCACGCTGCGGTCGTCCAATCACTGAAAAATCTGATGAAATTCTTGAAAAAGTCCAACAAGATAAGCATATCAGCAGTGTCGATATTGGCATGGAGCTAGGCATTGACCACAAAACTGTTTTGAACCATTTACACAAAGCTGGTTACAAAAAAAAGCTTGACGTATGGGTTCTTCATGAGTTGAGCGTAAAAAACATGATTGACCGAATTAACATCTGCGATGCGCTGCTGAAACGGAATGAAATCGAGCCGTTTCTGAAACGTTTAATAACCGGAGATGAAAAATGGATTACGTACGATAATCGGAAGCGTAAAAGATCGTGGATAAAGGATGGTGAGCCGTCACAAGCGTTCGCTAAGCCAACATTGACGCCAAAAAAAGTGATGCTGTGTGTATGGTGGGACTGGAGGGGAATCGTCCACTACGAGCTACTTCCAACTGGTCAGACGATTGATTCTCAACTCTACTGTGCACAACTAGAGATATTACGCCAGGCGATTGAAAGAAAACGGCCCGAATTGATTAATAGGAAAGGTGTTGTCTTCCATCATGACAACGCCCGACCACACACTTCTTTGATGACCCGTCAAAAATTGAGAGAGTTTGGTTGGGAAGTTTTGATGCACCCACCTTACAGTCCGGATATAGCACCCTCTGACTATCATCTGTTTCGATCTCTGCAGAACTCTCTCAATGGAATTAAGTTGGTTTCAAAAGAAGCCTGTGAAAACTACTTGATTCAGTTTTTCGACCAGAAACCACAGAAGTTTTTCACCGATGGGATCTACCAAAAAAATGGCGAAACATTGTCGATAATAATGGAGCATATTCGGTTTAAATGAATTCGTCCACGCGCCATGCGAGGACCAGTTGAATTTTACTGAAAAAACGCCACGAACTTTTTCCCAGACCCAATATCATGGAGCGTCCACAATACTCGCAGTACCTTGTTTTGGAATACTTGAATTTTGTCTATATTGCTTTTGGCTGCACACTCCCAGACCTGGTTTCCGTATGTCCAGAGAGGTTTTAGAAATTGATTGTGTAGTAACAATTTATTATGCACAGAAAGCTGTGATTTCCGCCCGAGCAACCAGTACATTTTTTTATATTTGAGGTCGTGTCGCCTCTTTTTCGAGAAATATGATACACTTTTATAAAGAACAACACGAACAGCTACTTTCCAAACAATTTTTAAGTTTATATTTCCTCTAAACAAGATATATATGAAATAAAATTAGTTTGTAACACTCGTTCTTATTACATGACTAGTGCAGTACTATATGTTGGAAGAGAAAATCTCGATAGCGATCAGCCATTATCTACTTCCTTAGTGAAAAAGCATAACACACATATATATCTAACAATGGACAACTGGTTTACCTCGACCCCATTGGTACAAGGAATTATAAATGATTTTGGATTAACGATTGTGGGTACCCTATGACAACAAAAAAGGAATTCCATTGCTATTTTCACAGAACTGGGATTGTCGATTTTAATATGTATCACAGTATGCATTTAACGTCAGATAACTTTGGTGTCTTACACATCACTAAGGTGTAGAATTGGCCGCCTTTATTTAAAATACATTGAAAATAATGTAATGATTCATAAAAATTCATAAATACACTAAAAACTTTCTCCGTTACCAACGTCTTTTCATAAAACACTCTAATCTTAACAACATAGTTGGTGCTAAATTTAAAAATTCTTAAAGTATACTACGACGGCAGTTTTATTATTGTCTACATTCCATTTCTTAAAGACTGTTGACGAAAGCACAAAAAAAATGAAATTAGACACTTTTATAGTTCCACAAAAAGACGTGTGTATATAAAATAGAACATTATTATACTATTGCTAGAAAAACTAGTCGGATGACTTTTACGATACAATATGTTAAACCAAGCATGCATACATTCCTTTATAATGTGCATACAAAACTGTCATAAGCTCCGAAAAAATTATTCGATCAGTTTTTGGACAATCTAGGTCTCCAATTAGCTTGACGACACATGGAAAGAAAGCTTCAGAAGAATCAACTGAATAATGTTCGTTGAGATATTTAAGACATATTACACTAGGGAAACAGAAATTTCGTTGATCTAGACTTGACACCTGTTTTTGACTAACTTTTAGCATCTGAATCCTATAATGGCCCCAGTTTTTGTCTGTTACGTCAACTTTTTAAGCTACGGGATACCCTTTCTTTGTCCCAAAAGTCATACAAAATGTGCGTACAAAGAAAAATAAAGGAAAAAATTACAAAATATACTGTTCGCAAAGAATAATTTTATTCATATAAAGGGTAGGTTGTTTAATAAATTTTGCAAATAATACAGAAAAAATCAATTATTTTAACCGATTGTTCTAATTGTTTTTCGAAATATTCGCCTTTATAATCTGTGCACTTCTGCAGTCGGAGGAACTAGTTCTCAAAACATTGGGTCCATTGTTCTTCAGTCACCTCCCATACGAAGTTTTCGTAGACTTTCACAGTCGCTTTCAGGGTATTAAATTCAATCCACGCATGTTGTATTTTATGTATGGGAATAAAAAGAAGTTACAAGGTGGCAAGTCGGGATTATGAGGCAGATGGGTCATCAATTCCTTTCGCGAAGCGGTTAAAAACTTCGTTTTCTTGGTCGTTTCTCGCGCACTTTTTGGAACACGTTTGACAAACAAATGGTTGTATACTATTCAGCATTGACTATGCGGCGATCGTCTAGCGGAATAGTAGCAAGATGACCGGTGCGTCCGAAAAAGAAGCCACCATTTTCTTATCAGAGCTTCGTTCATTGAACCGATTAAAAATAAATCCAACTTTTGTCACCTGTAACGATGTCGCACATTGATTTTGCGCGCGTTTTTTTGAACTTCTGTTAAATTGTGTGGAATCCATCGAGCGCAAAACTTTCTGACAGCAAGGTGATCATATAGGATAGTTCTGATTTGGGTCGTAGCTATGACCAATAATGCCCGAATATCTCTGTACGTGCAGTAGTTGTCTATCTTTATCATGTTGTACACGATGTCGATGTTTTCCGGAGTGACTATAGTGGCAGGCCGTCCTTCACGATGCTCGTTTTTGAGCGAAACGCGTCTACGCTGAAATGCGTTGTATCACCGTTCAACAGTCGCTAAGGATGGTGATTCATCGCCAAACAGACGTTTGATTTTTTACAACACTCATGTCAAGTAAGACCGACTAAAATCGTAGATAATCATGGTTCGAAAATTTTCACTCGCTAATTCCATTTTTCACAAAACTCACTTTATTTAAAAAACAACTGAAAAGAGACATCAGTATATGCTAGCAATCTGTAAATACTATTCATACTAAAAAAATCTCAAAGAATACCAAAAAAACATTTCCGATAGCACCACCTTACGGAAAGTAGCTGAACCGCAAAACTTTTAAAGCAATCTACGTATAGTTTCTGTAAATTAAATTGTGTTCATACAAGTAGTAAAGTTCTTTTACCAAACGGTAAATATACATATTATGGCAAAAATGTTCGCTTATAGCTTTTCCTGGAATGTTCAATCTGTGGATAATCTCGCTTGATGCTCCAACAATAGCTAGCCATACATATGTACTATAATAGAAGAAAATTAACTACAGCTTTGAAATCAGCATGAATATTTAATATCAAAACAGCAGAAAAATCGAACTCAACAGAAATTTTATTAAAAATTGTTCCTCAGTGTTGTTGATCAGTAATTCTATAAATGATGAACAACGGTCGCATCCAAAATAAACAAAATATTCGAGATGTCATACGTGCCACGATCTTTGGACAAAAAATGTGAGACTATGCTATGTATGTAATAAAAATATGTGTAACATACATCGCCTTGACAAATGTAAAAACTGTAAATTATAGAAATATTTTCGTAAAGTTTAAATAAAGTTTCTTTGACATTCAAGAAAACTATTCTTGTTTTCGCTATCAGGTAGTTGTTAACTACACTCATTTATCTATTTACAAGTGTGAGTATCACATAATTAAAATTATATTTAAGGTTATGACGAGTTAACAATTAAAAAATATGTATACAATTCGAATATCCATGTACTCGGACTAATATTATAATTCTAAACGTAATAGTGTTAAATTATGTAATACATATGTACTATAAACCACGAAAGTTTGTGGGTGTATCAATAACGCTGCAAAATATGAACATATACCGGCGGCCTAATTCATTGGTAGTCAAATGTGTTGAAGAAAGAAAGAGCGCAAACGTTTTTCTAATAGAGCTACGCGCTAAGTCTAGTCAAGAAATCGTGAAGAAATAGAAACAGACGTATGCAGAGCATGTATTTATGCACACGTGCGTCACGTATAATACAGATAAAATAGTGTTTTGACTTCTAACTTATGAAGTTTGTCTTTTCTACGGTTCCAATATTATTATATTTCTTGTATTTTGCCGATGTTATTTGTTATTGCTCTAACAGCTAATTTATCATATTTATTTCATCATCCATGTAAGTTTCACTTAGGTATCCTACGTAGGCAGCTTTTACACTTGTTATTTACAGGTTAGGTATATAGTACATTATCACATCTGACAGCAATATAAATATAGTATTTAATTTGATATCCTCACTTCTTGTCGACATTTTATTTCATATGACAGTGATCACGTGATTGGAAAATATTCCTGATTTAAACTATATCTATTGTAAATGCATATATACATACAAAAGAAACGTAGCCACTTAGCATTACAAACTATGTATGGTTAAATTTTTAGACATGTTACTGTTAAGAATTTAATTTAATTTTGGTTTGCTAAGTACTACTTAACTACTTACATAAGTACGTGTAAAAGAATTCGACAAATGTGTTTTTTCCTGTTAGCAGTCACAAAAGTTGAAACAAGTCTATTTTTTGTTAAGAATATTCAGGGTTGCCATTAATTTCATTTATAATTGCTTCTCTAAAGCATTGTTGTCGTTTGCTTCAACACGCTGAATTAATGTAATTTTACAAGTGAAGGACGCCGGCGGACGGATATGTTTAGTTTGTGTTTAATATTATGTGTGTACTTCTTATTAATTGCATTTCAACATTCTAAAGACAACATACATTTTTGCAATTACTAATTTGTAATTTAAACAGAAAATTTTATGTATTGTATTTTCATTTTATTCGTCAATATACAGTGTGGCTAGAAAAGTGCGGCTGGACCCAGAATAATTCAATGTGTGCCGACAATCTCAATTGAAAATTTGGAAACGAATACGGAGGGCCACTTGGATATTGATAAAATATCTAATTTTGGTGTACTTGAGGTCGAAAAGTTCGAGAATTATCAAAATTTCAGCGCGAAAACGGTATATATCTAAGATACAATATATGCATGTTAATAATTACATATAAATATATAATTAAGTTAATCTGGAACGTAGACTTCCGAGGTCGTGGTCCATACAATCTGCTTCAGGGCTGTAACCGCGTCACTGGTATAACTGCCGACGTTTCGTACCCACTCGTAAGCGACATCTTTAGGGCTCAACTACTGCTACTGTCTGTCGCACTGAAACTGTTTCAGTTTCAGTACGACAGTTATCTCAACAAGAATGCCACGCCGAGTTGGTTTCTGTTTTCAGCAATGAAGTAGCACATCAGTCAACAATTTCTCATTGGTATGGAGAATGCAAACGTGGACGGATTAGTCTTAGCAACGATCCAAGAGCAGGTTCGCCAAAAATGGCGGTCACTCAAGAAAACGTCGATGCTGTGCGCAAGATCATTAATGAAGATCAACATTTGACATATCGCCAGATTGAAGCATTATTGGGGATTTCGAAGACCTCAGTTCAAAAAATTTTGCATAAAGAATCATGTATAAAAAATTAGTTTGCTGTTGGATATCTGTTGACGGAAGAATAGAAAGTAGCTAGGGTGAATTGATGTCGAAAAACTCTAGATTGCTTCATTATCGGAAACTCTAAAAACGTGTACAACATTGTCGGTGGTGATGAATCTTGGATTTACTCATACGAGCCAGAAAATAAACGCCGATCGTCTGTTTGGGTGTTCCAAAGTGAAGAAAAGCCGACAAAAGTCATCCGTTCTGGAAGTGCCTCCAAGAAGATGGTTGCGACATTTGTCTCTAAAGCAGGTTATGCATACAACCATTTGCTTGCTCCAAGTCATCGCTAGCTTTGAAAAACAAACCTTGAATTGATTAATCTTCGTGCAGAATACTTCGAAAAGCAATGAAGTCTTTAAGAGCTATAATATATACTGTTTTATTCCAGTTTTACATGCAAAACTTAAAAGACAACTCACGTATTGCGGGTTAAAAAGAAAAACAATTAAATAATTAACTAAGTGTTTTACCATTATTAATGGTCGAAAACACAAACACAGAAGAATAAAATTTATTAATTGTTTTAATTGTTATTCGAAAACACTGACAACTAAATATTGGGACAAGAATTGATTTTTCTCAATAAAATGGCTAGTAGCTGTTGAAATAAAAAATATATATTAACATTGTCCTTAGTGTTAAGTATGTTGATGTATAAGTATTATTGTTGGTGATTATATATTTGTATATTCTCAAAAATTAAACAATGTGCACGATTGCAAGTAAATTTATTATAAGACGTGGTTGGATATGACGCTCTAATTAGTAAAATTATCACTTCCCAAAATAAAGTAGAAACGATAGCGGATAAACGAATAACATTAGCATGAAACGCGAATTTTAATGCAAGAGGAAGTTCAAAACAAAATAATCAAATTATTCAATTAAAACAAGTCGAATGCGATGTAAAACATTATAGGAATCATTTGGCTAATACTGAATTGCAAATTGATGTTTAGGCGACTTTTAACTTGATATTCCCGACAGAAGCTAATAATACGTGAATATGTTTATTACAATAATAGATGCTTTGTTATTTAACAAATAACACGTTTTCAATAACAATTGGTGAATTAATGCAAGAAACAATAGGATTCACACGAGCAAAATGCATTATTTAATTAATTTAATTGAAATAAAAACTTACATAAAAGAAGATCCCCCCAGTTTATTTATCCATTTAGTAAAAACAGAACCGTTTAATCATTAGAGATGCCAATTTTGAGATGCGCTCCACTGACGTACCAGGTCAACGCGCAGCCTTCTTCCTTTCGATTTGCTGTTTCTACAATTTCGTGTGTATGTGTGATATTACATATTAGAATAAATTGGGAGCGACGCATATTCGTTTTGCAACAGTCTGTCACGTTTAATAATAATAATGTCGCAATTAGATGTATCGAGAAAAAGACCATTGTCCGACTAAGCAAATAAATTAATAAGTGAATAACTAAATGGCACAAAAATTAAATGTGCAGTTTGCGACATGTTTCTAATGTGCTAGACGAAAAGCCACTACAAACGACGCGTGAAGAATACAAAGTACATACCAAAAAAAACTGGCTTAAAATCGAACGAGAAGTTTCCATTTTATTTATGTGTAATCTACCGTTTATTTTTTTATGCAATGAATCATTTTTTTTAATTCTGGAATAAATAGGCAAAATATCCGTTACCTAGTTTGACAGCGTTACAAAATGTTCTAGGATTAAATCCGAATTGAAAAATAAGAAAGCGTAGTTATGTGTAGACGAAGCAAGAGATCGTAAAAAAATTCCGTTGTTAATGTTATGGTACGTACAATAGAATCATTTCTATCGTCGTCTTCAATTTTGCTAGATTCCTAGAAGAATACAACATTGTACTGCCGAAGTAATTTCATAGTGTTAAATATGTTGGAAAATTTTTAACTTTCAACAAACCAACTGTTAATGGTTATGATTGTTGGTACAGTAAACATGCTTTCTGTAGACAGGTCTCTTGAAATATATTATGCTAACGTGTTACATCTTATGTGAAAAATTCATGGATTCAGTCTTATAGCAAAAACTATTCGACTGTACGTGGGATGTCTTTTAAGTTTTGCATAGTGGGACATAGAGGGCGCGGCTAATCAATTGTAAGTACTAAAAATTAACTTAGTTGATCTCTATCCAAAGTTTCAGTGCGATACGTGTAGTGTTGTAGCTATAAAGAAATGTTAAAACCGATAAGTTAGTTGAAAAATGGAATTAAACCCATTTTCCAGGAATAATTTTTTATAATTTTCGAAGACAATTATCTCAACAAGAATGCTTCGCCGAGTTGGTTTCTATTTTCGTCAATGAAGCATCACATCAGTCAACAATTTCTCTTTAGTACGGAGAATTCAAACGTGGGCGGATTAGTCTTATCGCCATTCAAGAACAGGTTCACCAAAAATGGCAGTCACTCAGGAAAATGTCGATGCTATGCGCAAGATCATCAACGCAAATCGATATGTTACATATCGCCAGATTGAAGCATTATTGAGGATTTAAAAGACCTCAATTCAAAAAATTTCGCAGAAAGAATTGGTTGTAAAAAATTATGTATATAACATTGTCAGTGGTGATGAATCTTGGATTTACTTATACGAGCCGGAAAATAAACGCCAGGCGTCAGTTTAAGTGTTCGAAGGTGAAGATAAGCCGACAAAAGTCATCCGTTCTCGAAGTGTCTCCAAAAAGTTGGTCGTGACGTTTGTCTCGAAAGCAGGTCTGGTAGCAACAATTCCTCTACAAGATCAAAGAACTGTTACTGCCGATTTGTATATAACCATTTGTTTGTTGCAAGTCATCGCTGAGCTTCGAAAAACCAACCTCAAACGACGCTATTGTTGATCACATCTATTTGCTACAGTAGAGATTTACAGACGGTACTTCTTTGGCATACATCCGTAGTCTAATACTTATTTTATCATCACTCTATAAGTATTGAATATTGATTTGTGCATGGGCCTCGAATGTAACTTTGTTAATTATGTGCAGAATGTTACTTGTTCTTTGGCATTTCTCAATTGGTTTTAGAATATGTATTCGCCATTTTCACTTTGTATTCAACCACGTCCCCAAGTAGCTAATAACATTATTTGCAGGAAATCCTATGTTAGCCAATTTAACTTTACTACAGTGTGTTAGACGATGTCTGCTGAAGACAAATAATTTCTAATTCCTTCTTACGGTACCATTTTAGAAATCTTGCCATGGCTGGGTTTAAGAATTGCATACATTGTGTGTGTTTTCTGTTCTGTGTAAATTACAAAGTCGTCTGCGTATTGTATTATTTTGATATTAGGAATGAACAGATCATAGTATCAATGTTAAAAAACAGTGGATTTAGAATATTTTGTGCTAAACCTTTGGACGTTACTTTGGATCCTATAAAATTGTTATTATATGTTCTTATGATTATACTACGGCTTGTGTAAAGATTGGCAATATTAGTTGTAATAGTAGAAGGAATATTTACGTTAATTAACTTTATTCTCAGAGTTCGTAGGTTATCATCATTATAAACTTCTTTGAAATCCACGAAAATCGCCATTAAATAACTTTTTTAAAATAGTAATTCTTAGTGGCGCCGTCTATTAAAAAAAATGAACGTCGGTAAGGTAGATCTTTCACAAATGTTATGTCAAAATATCATGACACTTGCATAATTAGAAACAAAGAAATTGCGCATAATGAAACAGTTTGTATTTGGCATTGATCGAAAAAGGAATTTTGAACAAAGAGCAAATATCAAGTTCTGTTTTAAACTCGGTAAATCGTTTACTGAAACGTTTAATTTGCTGAAACAAGTGTATAGTGATGCCTGTTCATCACATACGAGTCTGAATTGATCAGAAATGAGCCGAAATCCTCATTGCGATACGTGAGAATTGAATTATATATTTCCAAAGATTCAATTCATCACATTTTGATACATCATTTGGGACTGAGAAAGATTCGTGCAAGGTTTGTACCACACAAGCTAACTGATGATCAAAAATTGCTCCGAATTCAACATTGTACTGTCTTGATTAAAGACTCAAAAAAGGACGAAAACCAAGCGTCAAAGCTGTGAATGGAATCATCCAAGCGAAGAAAGACTGAAAAAAAAGCCGTTCGGAGAAGTCAAAAGTGAAGACAATGTTGATTTGTTTTTATGATTCGAAAGGTATAATGCACAAAGAGTTTGTACCAGCTAGTCAAACAGTCAATGCTGTTTATTATCTTGGTGTTATGAAGCATGTTTTGGCCGTATTCGTCGTGTGCGCCCTCAATATTTTGAAAGTAGTTTATTACATAATAATGCATCATCTCATCGCTCGATAATTATCATTGATTTTCTAACTACAAATGGTATTTTAACAATTAACCATTCACCGCAATCACCGGGTTTTGCCCCTTGTTATTTCTATCTACTCTTCTCTTATATGAATTAGAAAGAAAATGTAATAACTGACATAAAAATGAGAAATAATAAAAAATAAAATTTGACAAGCATTAAAAACACGTCGTCCTTCATTAAGTTAGTTAAAGTGTGTTTTGTACTAATATTTGTACTAATTTTTATGCCTATAAAAATTAGTAAGGAAGATAATATGTAAACTAAATAATTTGTCACAAACTTACTACTTGAATTTTAAACAATTGTTGGGAAAATAAAATATTCTTTAGAAGTTTTAAAGCAAATATTTGAAGCTAATTATAATGTTTAATAAACGTAAATATATTTTTATGATCACATCTCAAATTTACGACAAAAAGATCTTTCACCTTTTCTTTGTAAATATATTTTTATTACTTTTTGTTGTTTATTCGTTGTATATTTACCATATGATTTTTATTGAAATTATTGTTTTGAGCTACGAAATAGCCTTGAAATATAATAAAAATAATAATTCCTATTTTGCTTGCATTTAAACATCAAAAGGAAAAATAAATATTTATTAGTTACACGATCGACGCGAGTCCTTTTTGAGCGGTTGTCAAATTATGTGATACCCAATGTGAACATAGCTTCTTAACGGCTAAATATTCATGCAGGATCTTATGCACGCTGGTGTTACTAATACCTAGAGATGCTTCGATCTCACGATATGTCACATGACGGTCTTGCATTATCAATTCAGTCACTGCATTAATGTTTTCCGACACAACATTTGTGGGACGACCTTCACGAAATTCATCGTCCAAAGAACGCCATCCAAGTTTGAAGTTACGATACCAACGATATACTGTAGTTTTCAATGGTGCTTCATCACCATATACAGAATTCAGCCCGTCGATGCATTCTTGTTGAGATAATCCACGCCGAAAGTTTTGAAAAATAATTGCACGAATTCCATTTTTTCGCAGACATAAAATTTTCACGGTACTGTCAACAATACAAATAGCGATCGGATAATAAAACTGTCAAGGTAAATATATTGTCAAAAATGACAAAGTTCAAGATGCAATCATCAAATCGGACGCAACACTAAGAGTATTGTCAGTTCCCGAAATATAAACGGCTACCCTCGTATGAAAATAGTTTCACATTTGTAACTAGATTTTGAAAATGAATTTACGAAAATGCAGTATACGAGTATGTATTTCTTTTTCTAGCATCGGCCAGGAGTTAATACGGAGAGATATAGGAAAATGTCTCTTGCATGAGTAACTTATGCATATTGCGCCTTTTTTCAATCTTACAAACTTATTCAGTGGCGGGTAGTAAATTACCAAATATATCTTTATCTTTAGCTCTTTAGCTTTTGAGTTGGAACCGTGTTCTCGATACTTGTGCTGTCTACGTTTTGTCTTCAATTCCATGAGGTATCTTCAGGGCTTAAGTGCTGCTACTGCTGTCGTTGTTGCACTAAAATTATTATAGAAGAGCCTATAGGGATGTTGTTAGTCATAGTTTAATGGAGTGTTGCGATTACAATGGCATTGTTTAGAGATAAAGGAGTATTCGTCATCATGGTACAAGTTCTTAGACTGCTTTAAGATTTCTACAGATTAACAGATTTTTTTGCCATAGTGTCAGTTCAAGACTGGATTTGAGTAGAATTGAATTGGATTTGGTGCCAGGTAAATGGGTGTTAGAAAGAGGGGAAAAGTATGCTAAGTTTTACGAGGATAGTTTGGCAAGTAGTGAGAATGACACATAAGTGGCGCTTTATTTGGTAAAACAAATGCACTGTAATTTAGGTTGCCTATTTATATGTTTACATTCCGATATTTAGATAAATCGGTTGATTAGTTTATTTTTGACAGCTGATTGAAAAAGAAGCAACACTTTGTTTTGTTAAAATGGAAAAAGCAGAATATCGTGCGGTTATTAAATACTTCGTAATTAAGGGTATGAAAGCTACCGAAATAAAAGATGAGTTACGGGAAACATTAGGTGAATCTGCTCGATCATCCGCCACAATAAGTAGATGGGTAAATGAATTTAAACGTGATAGAACAAGTTGTGTTGATGAGGCGCGCTCTGGAGCACCCAAAATCGTGACTTCTAAGGAAATGATTATAAAAATCCATAATATTATTACGCAAGATCGACGACTCAAAGTGAGAGAGATAGCAGACATGGTAAACATTTCAACAGAACGCGTACACCACATTTTAACGAAAGAATTGGGCCTTTACAAGCTTTCGGCAAGATGGGTGCTGCAATTGGTTACGACTGATCAAAAGTTTACTCGTTTGCGTATTTCCAATGAGTGTTTGGACCTTTATAAGCGGAATCCGGTTGATTTTTGTAGGCGATTTGTTACTTGCGATGAAACTTGATACACTACAGTACACCCGAAACTAAACAACAGTCTAAACAATGGTTAGAACGAGGTTCTGCACCTCCAAAGAAAGCGAAAACCACTTTATCGGCAATCAAGGTGATGGCATCAATTTTTTGGGATTCAAAGGGCATTTTGCTCATCGATTACCTTCAGAAAGGTGCCACAATAAACGGACAATATTATGCAGAACTTCTACATAAATTAAATGTTGAGATTCGTGCTTAACGGCCAGGAATGGCAAAGAAAAAGATTTTGTTTCACCAAGACAACGCTCGCTCGCGAACCACGAAAATTCACGAGTTGCATTTCCTATTAGTACTGCATGCGCCTTATTCGTCGGATCTACCCCCTTCCGACTTCAACCTTTCTTCAAAATTGAAAACGGCACTAAGTGGAATGAAATTTTCGTCTAACGACGAGCTTATCATCTTCGTAAATGAGTATTTTGCAAGCCTTCCGGAATCGCATTTTAGAGATGGCATAAGGACATTGGAGCACCGTTGGAATAAATGTATTGCTCTTTTAGAAGAATATATTGAAAAATAATTTATTTATTTATTTAATAATTTATTATTTAAAAAATTCGTTTTTCTTTTCCATTCTCACTACTTGTCAAACTACCCTCGTAAATTGTGAAATCTAGCTTTAAGATGTCTATGCTTTGTTGAATATTATGTTTGGTAAAATTGTTGTTTATTAAGGCGTTGGTGACATGATTTAATTCCTGGGGTAAAGTATACTGGTCAAATAAGCTGGAAGCCTTTTGAATTAAGGAGCTGATAACATCTTGTTTTTGGGAGACATATTGATGACTGTATTTTAGCAATGCCAATCCATGCAGACAAACAAACTTTAACCCATTTTAATTCCTTTCATAAAGAAATTAAATTTACAATAGAAAGCGAAAAAAATACAATAGCTGTTTGAATTTCCTGGATATAACAGTACCACGCAAAGACGGTGACATTTACTCAGATTGGTACATTAAACCTCCAAATTCAGATAGATATCTAGATTTCCTAACAAATGTTCCTATTAAATACAAAACAAATACAATCCATAACTTAGTAGACAGGTGTTATCAATTTTCAGAAAAAAACATCAGTGCAAAAATAAAATTTAAACAATACTTTCAAAAAATAACTATCCTCTGAATTTCGTAGAAAAAAATATCAAAATAAGGCTATACACACATAAAAACAGAGAAAATAAATTAGAGATTAAAAAATACGTCGGGAATACCATCATGAACAACGACAAACCAAAATTCATGATTTTATTGTACGTACCACACCTATCAGAAAATCTAAACTTTTTGAAAAATATAGCACTAAAATAGCCCACAATCAAATGTTTTTTCTACCAAAATTAAACATGAACAGTACATTATATATAAAATAAAATGTCAATGTTTAGAAGGTATATACAAACGTAGTACAAACAAAACAATACCTACATAAAAGAATATACTTACACAAATACAGTCTAAACAGTAAAAAAGTAACTGGTCTTTCATTTAGCGCTTCCTATCTTTAAATTTAAATAAAACAAAGTGTGCGTGAGATATCATCGAAATTTTTCAATCGTTTGAAAGGCCTATCGATGCTATTATGTTGGGTGGCGCGCATACAAAATGTCCAATTTTCCATAACTTTGGCGCATTAGTCAGGCTGAATTTGACCGATGGCATAGGTTATGTTACCTTTGAGAGCCCTGTGGTTTGTGGCTTATTCGCATAGCTATGACTTAAGAAAACCCCACAAGAAAAAGCCTAACGGGGTCAAATCGCACGATCTCGGTGACCAGTTCACATCATCTTCACGTGAGATGACCATGCTCTCAAATCGCTCATTCAGTATGTCTAATGTAGCATGAGCTGTGTGGCACATAGTGCTGTCCTGTTGAAACCATATGTCGTTGGTGTCCATATCATCCAATTCAAGCCAAAAGAAAGGCCGAGTTCTTGCGAGCGACGCAAAATCGACTGCGTCGGATTCTCCTGCACACTTTCACGGACAGCGGCGATGTTTTTGGCAGATCTTGTGTTTCGTTGTCGTACGGGTGTTGGTTCTTTGTTTACTGAACCAGTGGACTCAAATTTTTCCACCACACTGCGAATAGTCCTCTCGGTAGGACGATTATGGCGACTGTAAAATGCGCCAAGCGCGCGGAACGTCGCCCGAACAGAACACCCATTTTCATAAAACAATTTTATCATTTGCACGTGTTGTTGAACGCTATATCCGTCCATGATGATTTAGTAAAACAGACTGAATGATAAATGACAGCCAATTTGCCAAATGTAGCCTCAACAATATGGCCGCTATCAACTGTCAAAGTTCAGAAGTTGTTATTGGAAGACCCGTTAAATGCAACAGTCTTATCTAAACACACTTCAGAGAAAAGGAACTTTGACAACACAGAAATCCTCGAAATAGAAAATAATTACAATAAACGTATAATTAAAGAAATGATAAACATAAAGAAGACACAACAACTTAATCCTTAGCAAATAAATTGTCTGGATCTTCCTGTATATACGAACAATAATCAATGTAAATTTACAAATACACATGCATATCTAACACAGGAGATAAAAAAAGAAGAAGAAATAAAACGCTAATCTTTACTTCCTACAAAGACTACGTCTGTGTACTAATATAGACAGTAAAATTTGTAAATTTAAAACGCTTGCGTAATTGTGAATTTTGCTAAACAGAAAAATATACTAAAATAAAAAATGTTAGAACTCACAAATATTTAAATATAAGAAAACTATTATCCATAAAATAATAAAAAGTATGTAAATGAAAAATGTTTGCAGGTTAAGAAATAGCTTGAAAAAGGAGAACTTCCCACCCAAAACGTCATTACTAAAAATTAAGTGTTTTATTACCTCCAATGGTCGAAATATTCAATACAAATAAATAAAATTTATAATAAAAATAATAATTCGCCGAGGTTCGATATCGTTAAATGTGATTTTATTAGTAATTGGAAAGATGGAGAATGTTAAGAAAAAGTTTATTTGTCAATATAGAATGAATAATTGTGTCAAATGCACGTGAGAAATCTGTATAACATTAAGTTGGCGCCGTTTATCAAGGAGTATTGCGTAATTGTTGACAAGTTGGTAACAGTAGATCGACCCGATAAAAGCCCATGTAGTATCGGAGGTAAATATACACGTATAGTGAAATAAATGCAATCTGCTCGTAAATTTTAGCAAAGTCAGAAAGTGTCGAAACTGGTGAATAATTTTGGCATTTTTTTATACAGGTATTCTTCGAGCACGCTTTCATAGAGAAAATTTCTTGTCCCAATTAAATTGATGCGAATAGCTAGCGATTTTATAAATGCAGCCCGGCAGCCTTTGATTAAACAGGCCGGTATGTGGTACCTCCCGTAGTAAATTTATTGCTTACATTTGATGTAATACACTCTTCTGTTACAAAATCTGGGTGAAACGAAGAAAGCTAATTCTTTTTCACTGCTAAAAAATAAATTGCTAGTCATAGCATTTACAATATTCTGCGATTCGTCTAATCTATTACCGCTACAATACAGTATGTCATGGATTTTTGTATGGTCACCATTTGATTTATGTACATATAACCACAATATGGATAGATCCGTTTTTATATTTCCTCAGTCAAACAGTTATCAAGCTAAGTACATATATACCGTGCATTCATTTTACCTCGCTACGAAAACTGTACCACATTATATTCGGGTCTAGCTGCCGAATACCGATCAGAATGTAAAGTGGTGGGGCGCGAGTTATTTGAATCACGATTGTAACTGACTACTGATCGTACTAGCTGCAGCCCCACCACTAATTTGACTGTAAGCGTATCGATATCGTATTAACGGTCATTCGTGGTTTGCATTTGGGAGAGTGCGTTACGGTAAGACCTTTAAATTTAAATATTTTTTAAATTATATTATCATACTTTGATAATATATACATTGGAAGAAAAAATTCAAATAATAACATGCGCTTTGAAAGGTAATTCTTTACGGCGTATCCAGCGCCTTTTCTCTGAAAAGTGTGTAGACCGCCCCTTTCCTGCATTAACAACAATATCATTAGTACTTAAAAAGTTTAAATCAGAAGGTTGCATTTTGGGATGTAAATGTCATAAAATACGGAGAATAAATAACGATAAAGAAATGTAGGAAGTCATGGTGTGCTCAATGGTCGAAGAAAATTCCAATATTACTATATCTAAAATATCAGAAGAGATAGGTTTTAGTGTGGGTAAAGTTCATAAGATATTAAAGAAAAATAAATACACATCCTATAAATACCAAACTCACCAGGAAATTTTTCATGCTGATTAACACCGCAGAATGGAATTTTGTGAAACTGTAAAAGAACGTGCAAATGCGAATGAACACTTCATTGAGACTACCGTGTTTACCGATGAATCCGCATTTCCGTTGCACGGTAAACACAATCCGTCGAATCTTCGATATTGGTCTATTGAAAACGAGTATCGACAATTGAATACGGGGACACGGTATCCTGAAAAATTGAATGTTTGGGCTGGTATTTATGGGAATAACATTATTGGTCCATTCTTTATCGAAGGAAATTTAAATGGGGAAATATATTTGAATCTTCTTCGAAACGATATTGTCCCTGCTTTGAGAACTATTAATCCCAATTTAGAGAACGTATGGTTCCAGCATGATGGTTGTTCGGTCCATGGAACTAGAATTGTGAATGAATATTTAAATAATATATTCCCCCAAAGAGTTATATCTAATAGTGGTACAATTCGCTGGCCACCAAGGTCACCAGACTTAGCCCCTAATGACTTTTTTTATGGGGTTACATAAAATCAGTTATATGGGCATCAAGACGAAAGGGCTAATAATTTGGAAGAATTACGGGTTAATATCGAACACCAATTCCAAATTATTAATCCTCTTGTACTGGCCAATGTTCGAAATGAATTTTATAATAGATTGGGGTACTGTTTAGCGCAAGCAGGAGGGATATTTGAGAATTTAATTAATTGAATTTATTTTCTGTATTTAAAAGTATTTTATAAGTTTTGACAAGTTATATTTATTTCCTGTTTAAAGAGTATTTTTTAAGTTCCGAGAAGTTATTTTATTTTTTAGCTTCTTTAAGAGTTTATTTTTATTTTTAAACGTTTTATTAGAAAACATCTTTTAGTTCAATGCGAAACTTATTGTAAAAATACCTAATTGTACAGTTAAAAGTAATTATAATTTATTAATTTTTGGACGTAAACATTTTGGACAGTCAGTGATAGACCTTCCGCCAAGTACCACGAACAACTACTTAATCTATAATCTGTAGTCAGTCGTTGTTGTGATTCGACTGACTCGCGCCCCACCACTTTATATTCTGATCGGCATTCGGTATCTATACCCGAATATAATATGATACGGTGTTTGTAGCATTTTAATATGAAAGCACGGTATGTAGATATTTGCTCAGTGCAATTAATTAATTTATCGGCGCAAACATTTTAATTCATCTAAGTAGTATTGATTCTTCGTATTATTTTCTACTGTAATAATTTTTAATTACAATACTTCGTTTAACTTCTGAATTAAACACGAAAATTAGATAGCTCCGAGAATAAATGACGCTTCGGAATTCACGCCTTGAATAGTTTTCGAGAACCACACAACTAGCCAGCTGATTTCTGTCTTTTGATAAACTGTGGTATTAGATAGAAGATTCTTTTCCACATAGTATTGTTCTAATCTAAAATTTCTAACAATATTTGGATAAATAATATATGATAGAAGAATTAGGAAATGCTATTTAAGCATTTTGTAATCGTTTAGTGTATTGTTTCAAATGCGAAGGAGGACGTTTAGGATATTTTTTGCTACTTTATAAATTAAATTTATAGTTTTGTTGTAAGGTGTCATTGCAGTTTAATAATTATAATAGGTACAGATTACTTAACTTAAATTCACAAATTAAATTTCGGACGTTTCCATTGAACAAGTAATTGTTCATTGTTGGGAAGACGAATGGTTTTATTATATTATGTATATTATATTATTTGCAAGTTTCCAACAGCTTTTTTTTTTAATGAACTATATGATTAAATGTGAAAATATTCTTAAGTTCTTAAAATCAAATCTTGATATTTACTTGATTAAGACCAGTTTATTTATCGATGTGTTCATTGTTTGTTATGTATCAACAGGTTTTTTTTAATTGCACATTGATCTTTCAGGTAAACCTATTTATACATGTTTTTAAAAAGTCTTATTATTTAGTTCAACAAATGCTTTCGACATACTTATAAAATACCCAATTTTTCTTTTTTCTCATTTGCACAATCGCAAACGCTATTATTTTATATGTGTCATCGTTGTAGACTTTTGCTTTTGGTAAATATTTAGAATATTAGTTATATGCCGAAGAAGATAAGGCCATAGAATGATCATTTGAATTACCCTTGAGATGATGCATAAGATTTACAGCAATAAGCTAATAATAATGTTTATTAATCACGTTAGCCATTTACATAGATGTGAAACATCAAACAATATTGTATGTAAATAGATATATTGTGAAAGTGCGATAATTGTTAAAGTATAAATCTACAAAAGAAACATTAAAATACTGTTAAAATCGTTAAAATGTCGTTTATGGTCAGAAAAGAACTTTCCTATCGTATAATATGCCTTTGTTTTAAGAAGAACTTCAATTTTGTTTAACATTTAAAAATTACTAGCGTTTCTACAGTCTGGAGTCGCCTCACAATGTGATTGATTGACCGTTCGTTAGATGTATTAGGAGTACTGCTTTATTTATTTTTTTGAAGTTTTAAGGTAAGCATAAGGGCACATGTTCTATTCAAAGAAAATATTTTTATGATGGCTGCATTTCCGGTTAAATCGGAAGCGGCTTCCAAGTCATTCATTTTAAAAAGGAGAATATAAATATTTTTATTACATATCTGATTTCTACAAGTTATTCTAGGCAGACTTGCTTAAGCTTTCCATTTACCTAAATTCAACTACTTTAGATACATTTGATATTTTTTGAAAATATTTGGCTTTACATCCTCATTATTGCAGCTGTAACTATTGGGTTGGCAACTAAGTACTTTCGGTTTTGTAGTATAAAATAAAACACTTTTTTTTTAAAAGAATAGTTTTTAATCAATTATATATTTTCCATTTTGCTCAATGACCTTTTGCCATCTTTCTTTCAGCTGCATGATTCCGCGCTCATAAAATTTCTGGTACTTATTAGCAAAAAACTAAACCAGGTGCGAGTGAAGGTCATCGTCATTTGTGAAAGTTTTACCATTCAAAGAATTCTGCAAACTTCGAAATAAATGGTAATCGGATGGTGCTAGATCAGGGCTGTATGGGGGATGTGGCATCACTTCCCAGCCAAGCTCCAATAGTTTCCCACGAGTTGCCAAAGATGTGTGAGGCCTTGCATTATCTTGGTGGAAAACTACACCTTTCCGATTTGACAATTCTGGCCGTTTTTTTTTGATTGCTTCATCCAGTTTTATTAATTGTTGACAGTAAACATCAGAATTGATCGTTTGGTTCCTTGGAAGCAGCTCAAAAAACACAACACCTTTGTAATCCCACCAAATTGACAGCATGATCTTTTTTGGATGCAATTCAGCTTTCGATGTGGTTTGAGCTGGTTTATCGTGTTTGCTCCATGATCGTTTTCAAAGTATGTTACTGTACAGGACCCATTTTTCATCACCAGTGATGATTCTTTTTAAGAAAGGGTCGGTTTCATTTCGTCTAAGGTGCATATCGCAAAAGTTGATTCTTTGTGTTAAATGAATTTCTTTCAATTCGTGAGGTACCCAAATATCAAGCTTCTTAACTAGCCCAAGACATTTTAAATGTTTTTCAATTGCTGTGTGCGATACATGTAGCCTCTCCGCAACCTCTCGGACAGTTATATAACGATCCTCTTCAATTATGACTTTGATTTGGTCATCATCAACTTCAGTAGGCCGACCAGAACGTTGCTCATCTTTGAGGAGAAAATCTCCAGAACGGAATTTTTTATACCAATTCTGACACGTGCGCTCTGTTAAGCAATTAGCACCATAAACTTCACATATCTTTTTGTGAGCCGCAGCAGCTTTCTTTCCTTTACCGAAATAAAATAGTAAAATATGTCGTTTCTGCACTCCATTTAAAATTAACCCACAACTAATAGCTTTAATAAAAATCACGCACTACTTGCTTCTAAAGTTACGTCAATGTGACTAGTATCACGCGACAAACGGTAAAGTACAGCACTAACATACGTTATTCAAAAAATAAAGCAACGCTCTCTACCAGTAAAAACCGAAAGTACTTAGTTGCCAACCCAATATTTCGGTACGGGAAATGATTATTTTTGCAGCATAAGTAAAAATCTGCTCCAGATTTTATTTTTGACAAATCTTATGCAGGGTGTTCATAGTTTAGTTTCAAGTAGGTTCAACTTTAAGCCACCAGAACTTTTTGTTTTCAAATACAATGCTTCATATTTTTTTCATATTCAAATGGAGAATTTACTTCTATATAAACAGGTAATAGCATTCCCTATGTCTACCTTCAATCCGTTTCGTGTTATAAAGTTTCTTGATGATTGTAGCAGAACGAGTCGCAAATTATGACTATTTATTTTGACCTATTTATTTACTTTTAAGGCCGAAATCCAAAATGTTCCAATAAATATACAGAAAACAAACCAACGATTATCATTCGATTTACAGATATATAAAAAAATGATCATAATGTATAATAACAAACACAAATGTAAAATACAAAAACATATATGTATATGTACTCATATAAACAAAATACTGTTAATCAAAAAATGTAAATAAAATCCCTTTCACAATAATGTTCGTATTCTGTATACGCATTTCGACAATAAAGTTGTCATCAATAGGTAATTAATCATAGTGTCGCATCTAGATCAGCGGCAAAACTCGCACGGAAACAAATCCGTACCAGACTTTAACCGCCAAAATCCAAACACACATTAAGTGTGTGCAAATAATTAGTCACAGTGTCGCATCTGAATCAACGGTAAAATTCGCACAGAAACAAATCCGACATTACCGTCAAATGGACATTAACCGTTAAAAACCAAACACACACTAAATAAAATATGATGAAACAAATATGACAAAACAACAACAGAAAATATAATAAAACAAACTGAGTTTAATAACGGTTACAAGAGCGATTTAATTGATAGATTTGTATGAAAATAATAACATAAAAAAGCACTGCGAACTATATATCAGACTACACAAAAATAAGGCAAAAATAATCTGTTAAGTTACATAGGCCAACAATCTAAACAAATAAGCTAGGCACATAAGAAATATGATGTAGATACAAAGGGTACTAGGAAAGTTTTGCAATATGACACAACAATGAATCGTGGGAGGCTGCTTGTTGCTGCATGTTGAGACAAGTTCATCCGTGCATAGTAGCCGCCGCGCCATGTCGATGGGCTCAGTTATTCACTAGCAGTGAGAGTGTAAAGTGCTTGCGATGGCATTGTGGTGACGAAATGAGATAAGGGCAGTTTTGCGTTATAATTTCGTGCGTGGTTTAAACATAGACAAGTGCTTCGAAGAAATGGCTCTTCCACTAGCTGATGTTTGTCCACATCGCACACCGATACTCCGGTGGTATAGAGAATTCCAAAGGGGAAATTTAACTGTGGAGGTTGTTGAGAGGCCGGGAAGGCCACGAACGTCAGTTACGGAGGAAAATGTTACTACTGTGAGGAACATACTTGGCGAGGACAGGCGAGTGACCTACCAACAGATAGAAGGTACTTCAGGCCTAAATACACCAGCAATTCGTTCGATTCTGCGCGATCATTTGTATGTGAAGAAACTTTGTTCTCTCTGGATGCCGCATTGACTGACTGAAGAGCAGATGACACGACGTGTGACTTGGTGCCGGGATATGCAAAAAAAGTTTAATAATCTCGGTATGTGAACAACATCGTGACAGGTGATGAAATTTGGCTGTACTATTACAACGTGCCGACCAAAGCTCAAAACAAAGTTTGGATCTTTAATGATGAGGACACACCCGTAGTTGTCAGAAAATCCCGATCTGTAAAGAAGAAAATGATAGCTGTATTTTTCAAGTCGAGTAGAATTGTGGAACGCGTGGTTTTGGACGCAAAGAAGACAGTCACAGCTAAGTAGTATACTGAACAGTGCCTGCCTAAAGTCATTGGATCTGTGAAGAACCTGTGGCCAAAGTCAAGAATGGACACCTGGTTCCTCCATCACGATAATGTTCCAGCTCACCGTGCCAAAGCCTGCACCGAATATTTGACCACGATAGGATTGAAACTTCTCGAGCACCCTCCCTCCAGTCCAGATCTTGCTCCCTGCGACTTTGCACTGTTCCCGCATGTGAAAATGAAGCTAAAAGGGAGGCGGTTATCTAGTGATGAGGACCTTCTGCGGGCTTGGGACAACGAGTGTGCTTTACTCCCTAGTGAAACTTGGCAGAACTGGTTTAAAGATTGGTTTCGGAGGATGGAGAGGTGTATTGAGTATAGAGAAAATTACTTTAAAAAAATCAAATGAACAAAGCTGTATTGTAAAACTTTCCTAGTACCCTTTGTATTGCTTTTCAATCTATACAAATCGATAATATCTTCTAGAATACCGGTTATTCTCGACTTATTTTTGTAGCGAGTATCATCAGACATGTTTTGCTAGGTTCATAGTCTTATTTAGATGTGCAGAATTGCAGCCGTACCGTTTTCTTATATTTGAAGTTGCTTTGTTTTGCGGATTATTCATTGCGACAAACTCGTTTAGTTTACTTGGACATATTTTTTTCATTATTTTATTTGTTTAATTATTTAAGTACTTGCCTGTGTATTTTAAAATTCTCGTGAATTAAAAATTATATAAGCTATAGAAATTAAAAAAAAAGTGTCGTGTTTTGTTATCGCAGTGCTTGTTTAAAACAAATGGTATTAATATGTATGTGCTATGTTTTGTTAATAAAGTAGCAGTTAGGAAAATGTCAGCAAGTCCTGAATTATCTTTCGTAGAATTTCTTCTTAATGTACTGAATTTAAAATTACTCTTACGAAAGAAAACATTTAATTGTGTAATTCTGCAGCGTTAATGTCGCTTGTATAAGTATATTGTGAATTAGTAGTTTTATTTCAGACTATTGTGTTAAAAAAATAATTTTGATTAGGCAGCAATTTATAGATGTTACTTAAAAGAGTGGAATATATTTTGAAAAAACTTATATGTTATATTAGTTGGGTTGGTAACTAAATTAAAGATTCGTAAATAACACTATACAAGTAAAAGTCTTGCAAAAAAGATAAGCAAAACAGTTGGATGTCATCCAGGATGTAAATATGTTACATTGACTCACAGAAGTGCCTCAATTCTTCATGTTAATTACACTGTGAACAATTCTTGTCTCGAAAAATGACATGTTATTCAGGATTTGGGTGTCACATTTGAATCCAAACTATTAGGTGCGGAACTAAGTTCTCGCTGTTTTTTTGATGAAATGCAACTTTATTGTGAAAAAACAAATGAATTATTCAAAATATTGTCCATCGCTAGCGACAACTTTTTCCCATCTTTCTGGCAGAGCTCGAATACCGTCACGGTAGAAGTGTTCGTCTTTTGAGGCTATCCACGAGTCGAGCCATTTTGAGATGTCTTCATATGAGCGGAACTGCTGATTAGCCAGACCATGTGCCATCGAACGGAACAAGTAATAATCGGACGGCGCAATATCTGGGGAATATGGCGGGTGGGGTAAGACCTCCCATTTGAGCGTTTCTAAGTAGGTCTTAACAGGTTTGACAACGTGAGGCAGAGCGTCGTCATGCTGTAAAATCACTTTTTCGTGCCTCTACTCGTATTGTGGCCGCTTTTCGCACAGTGCCCGGATCAATCGCATCAATTGAGTTCGATACCCCAGTGATGGTTTCGTTCGGTTTCAACAGCTCATAATAAATAACACCGCCCTGGTCCCACCAAATACACAGCAAAACGTTTGCAGCGTGAATATTCGGCCGAACCGATGACGTAGAAGCATGATCGAGCAGTCCCCATGATTTTGTTCTCTTTGGGTTGCTGTAATGAATCCATTTTTCATCACCCGTAACGATGCAATGAAGAAAACCCTTCCTTTTTTGCCGCTGGAGCAGTTGTTCACAGGCGAAAAAACGACGCTCAACGTCTCTTGGCTTCAAATCATAAGGAACCCCCAGTTCCTAGTTTTTGAATCATTCCCAATGCATGCAATCGCTGGGAAATGGTTTGGCGGGTAACTCCTAATACTGAAGTAAGCTCTTTTTGCGTTTGGCACGGATCCTCATCGAGCAATGCCTCCAATTCAGCGCCTTCGAAGGTTTCTGATCTTCCTTCACGCAAACGGTCGTCAACATCGAAATCACCGTCTTTGACGCTACGGAACCAATCACGGCACGTTGTTTCACTTAGAGCAGCATCTCCATAAACTTTGTGGAGTTTTCGATGCGCTCCAGCCGCCGTTTTCTTCGAATGAAAGAAGAAAAGCAACACTTCCCGCAAATGACGATTATTTGGCACAAAATCAGACATTTTCATACAACCAAAAGTATATGACGCAAAAACAAAATCACTAATGTGCGGTTTGTTTACCATATATCTAAGCTTCGTTCATGACGTTTTGGTTATGTCACAATCGACCAGCACTTACTACTGGAGCCATCTCTTGAAAAACAGCGAGAACTTAGTTGCGCACCTAATATTATTCAACAACCGTATCAACGAAATATCTAATGCTGCATTAAAAACTTTGGATTTCATAGTTAGAACCACTGGATCCTTATCATCTATTGACAGCATATTACCACTTTATTGTTCCTTTGTTAATTCCAAACTTGAATATACCTTGGTGTGGTCATCTCTTTATAAAACACACTACAAATGCGCTGGAATTAGTGCAAATTAGTGCTACAGTACCTTTCTTTAGTCAGTGTAGGAACTCTCCTCCTCGGGGCAATAGTTATATTAATCTATTGACTACATTTAATATTGAACTCTTAGAGCTTCGTAGTTACCATACAAATAATGGAATAAAATTTCTTTAACATCTCCACAATAGAATCGACGCACCTGAAATTTTGTCAAGGTTAAACTGTTTGGTTTCCAGGCAAGCAACTAGATTTGCAAACACTTCTCATCTGCCACCTCCAAAAACAAATATAGTAATTCGATCCTATCTACAGAATATGTGAGTATTTTAACAACTTACAGACTATGTACATATACATATGCACTATACTCCCCTATAACCCAGACGTATGAAAAGTATTTTTTATTGTTTGTGTTAATAGTAGTTTTTACAATGGCAACAGCAAACTCACTTCGCCTTTGTGTTGCATTAAGAATGTGATTTCTACGCGCTAATTGAAACAAGTATCGATCGTCTCTTGGTGTTGTTGACGTTGGTCAACTTTGTCCTTGCCTTCGTCGGACACCAACAATTTCCAAAAAGTCTAGAAATTACGTTTCGGCTCACTCTAAGCATTTCAGCAACAATTTTGTTGTATTCTTCCGCTTTCTAATTGATGTTTGACCCTCCAAGCCTCTGTCTTTGACAAGTCTTGATATGCAAATCTTAATGTCTTTTCGGATTTGCCTGCAAAATCCTAATGACATTTAAATTCCGAGAAATTAATTTATTCAGATCTATTTTTAACCATTGCTTAAAAATAGAGTCGATAAATAATTTAAAGAAGTCTTATTTTAAGAACAAGCACTGCGCAATTAATCACTTGTGAATAATACAGCGTGTTTCAAAAAGAGTATACGTATTACAAAGTATTATTTTGTCCAAACTATCGATCGCCGCGCCGCGGCTCGGCTATTTGAGAAACGAATACATAGTCTAGTTTACTTAATAGCCGCTTGTCTTCTGTTTTTCTTGGTAACCGTCATATGTTTAAAATTGCTACTCCGCAGCAGAAATCATTTTGTGTTCATGTATGATGCTATTGACAATGATAACACTTTCGCACAACGCATCGTGTTCAGGGATGGAGCGACTTTCCATGTTAGTAGTCTGGTAAACAAACACAATGTTCGAATTTGGGGTCTACAGAACCCACATGTAACCATTGAACATGTACGAGATTCGCCTAAAATCAATGTTTTCTGTGCGATATCCCGATCATCAGTCTAAGGCCCATTCTTCTTTAATGGAAACACGGTTAACGGTCAGCATTATCTCGCTATGTTACAAAACTGGTTGTTTCCGGGGCTGCACGAAGACAACTTCATTTTTCAACAAGACGGGACACCCTCTCACTGGAGTCGCCAAGTGCGTGAATATCTGAATGAAACTCTACCGAACTGTTGGATTGGTCGTCAAGGAGCTGGCGATTTAGCATGTCTCAGCTGGGCTCCACGGTCACCGGATTTGATACCCTGTGATTTCTTCCTGTGGGGTTTCGTTAAAGACAACGTTTATGTGCCACCACTCCAAAAGAACATGGAAGAATTGAAGAACCGGATCCGTACTGCCATAACATCAGTGACGAAAGATATGCTTGCCCGAGTATGGCAGGAATTTGAGTATCGACGTGATATTGTTCGTATCGCTGATGGAAGACACATTGAACATCTGTACTTTGAACTTGAGAGGTTCGTAAATATGTGTGTAAAGTTTCATATTCGTATGTCTTAAAGTTTAATAAATATATACATTCGAAATACGTATATTCTTTTTGAAACACTCTGTATATCGCATTCTTTAAAAAGTACGCAAATTGCGTTTTATTTTTTTGCAAAATGATACTTAAAACAAATACATATATATTTTATGTATTTGTTGTCTTGAACCTGGACAAAAATTAATTAGAACATTTTGTTGCAGAGTATAAATACGATGGAACACGCCGTATACATTAGAAATGGATACAAGGCTTATGGGTCAAAACAAATCCTTAAAAATTTTAATATGAGAGTTCATAAAGGTACAATGTAAGTATATATGCATATATTGTGAAGTATAATTTGTATTTTTAAATATCACGACTATATACACTGGATATTTACAATTCAACTACGAAGGAAACTCTTTATTAAAATGTTTTTCGGTAAAAATCGTTCGTTCATTTGCAATAAAAAGCAATCGTTTAATGCATCAGCATTAGGAAATATCCCAATTGCTATTGACATACAGGAATGTTATTTATAGAGTTACGACTAGAACTTTATAAGTAAAGCTGGCGCACTGCAACATTTTAACAGAGTAGAACGCGTTGAAATATACAGACTTGTTCATTCTAGAATTAGATATGCGCTGTCCACAAGTGGAAAGAGTGCAGTTAGGTTAAAGCGCGCGAGAAAGGAGGATAGAATATCTCTCACTGGCAGTTTCGTTTTCTCCCACTTTTGTATTGCAAACAACTTCCCCTACTTTCTCTCGTGTTACGCGTGAGAATGTCTGAAATCAGTCTTCACCAGCGACATGATGTGTGTAGGTCCGGGCTGTAAATCATTATGCATTGACAATACGTACCTACATTTTTGAATTGTATAAATTATTTGATGCATTTTATTTGAATCTTTTAATAAAATGCAACATGGCTATTTTCTTGAAATGTTTTGCCGTTTGGCGTGAAACTAATAAAATATTCTTGAAATAAATGAAATAGAAAATTCTAAAAATTAAAAAGATTTTCAAACATGGCTATTTTCTTGAAATGTTTTGCCGTTTGGCGTGAAACTAATAAAATATTCTTGAAATAAATGAAATAGAAAATTCTAAAAATTAAAAAGATTTTCAAACATGGCTATTTTCTTGAAATGTTTTGCCGTTTGGCGTGAAACTAATAAAATATTCTTGAAAAAAATGAAATAGAAAATTCTAAAAATTAAAAAGATTTTCAAACATGGCTATTTTCTTGAAATGTTTTGCCGTTTGGCGTGAAATAATAAAATATTCTTGAAATAATTGAAATAGAAAATTCTAAAAATTAAAAAGATTTTCAAACAATGAAAAAATTAAAAGAAACTTTTAAAAATCCTAGTGTAGAATACGACGAACTGTTAGAGGTTTTACGTCAACTACTTCAGATATTTGTTTACTAGAATAAGAAGGTTCGATTTCAACAATACTGCACACCTCGATTTCCCTCTGTTCTCGTTCTTCAGGTAACTGACGAATTCTAGCTTGATCTTCGTCAAATAAGTGAATACAGTTTTGGCAGCTATTCAAACATCCCGTACTCTCTAACCTATGGACAATATTCAAAACAGTCTGAACAGTCGGTACGGGTCTATTTTCAAACGAAAAAACAAATCGCCCAACAATTTCTTGTGCGCTATGGCCACCATAGTACCATTTTACAATTTGTATTCGATCTTCGTGTGTATAAGTCATTTTTAAAAGTAAAATAATAAATGCTTAGTACACCGCAACGGCTTTAAAAAGAATGACTTATTTTGATTATCAGTAGGGGAGGTTTATCGTAGCAGCGCACGCACACACGAACTGTGGTGTGGTGAGAGATATTCTTGTATCCTCCTTTCTCGCGCGCTTTAACCTAACTGCACTCTTTCCACTTGTGGACAGCGCATATCTAATTCTAGAACAACAAGTCTGTATACAGACTTGTTCATTCTAGAATTAGAAAATAGCCATGTTGCATTTTATTAACAGATTCAAATAAAATGCATCAAATAATTTATACAATTCAAAAATGTAGGTACGTATTATCAATGCATAATGATTTACAGCCCCGACCTACACACATCATGTCGCTGGTGAAGACTGATTTCAGACATTCTCACGCGTAACACGAGAGAAAGTAGGGGAAGTTGTTTGCAATACAAAAGTGGGAGAAAACGAAACTGCCAGTGAGAGATATTCTATCCTCCTTTCTTGCGCGCTTTAACCTAACTGCACTCTTTCCACTTGTGGACAGCGCATATCTAATTCTAGAATGAACAAGTCTGTATATCAGGTCTATTGTCGTGGGGCCTCCACATTCGATTGTACGAAAGTTGTAGAAGCGAACGCTCGCCTGATGTTAAAAATAATTTTTGATCGCAATGAACATCACTCGGTGAAATAAGTGTGGAAACGTATCTGACAAAGATCTCCATTTACGGATCTCAACGGGTTGATAATAACGACTACTAAAGACATATGAGGTGTGGCTATTATATAACGAGACTAACGCTGTAAAACATTTTATTTTGAATTTATACATATTTACTTATTATCACCTTCAATATACACCCCTCCTCGATCCCTACAACGCTTCATGCGAATCTTCCATTGTTCAAAACAACGTTAGAAGTCTTCTTCTGTCAGCTCCTTCAGGATGCGTACCGTTTTCGCTTTTACAGCTTCAACGGACTCAAATTTTGTTCCCTTTAATTCAGTTTTCACCTTAGGAAACAGATAAAAGTCGCACGGCGCAAGATCCAGCGAATAACCCGGATGGTCTACACTGGGATGTTGTACTTGGCTAGAAACCTCTTGACTGACAATGAGGAATAAGCCGGTGCATTGTCTTGGTGGAGAACCCATGACTTGTCTTTCCACAATTCGGGTCGTTTTTTCCTTATTTTTTCACGGAGTTGAGCAAGAACGTGAAGGAAGTAATGTTGATTAATAGTTACTTAACACTTTTCCAGCGAAGCAAAAAAAACAATTCTAATGCGAACGAAGGCTACGGCTATACTGATTTGTTTACAGAGAGGCACTGTAGTCGAAAGAGAAGGCTTCACGATAAATAGCTGTCAGTCGTTGGCGTTTGGCGCATGCGCACTTTTTTTATACCAGCCATAGTCTCGTTATTTAATAGCCACACCTCGTAGCTTGAAGAGATAAGTCTTTCAAAATGTTTTCTATATAACTTTTTTATATATAAATTTACTAAAATTAGATCGAGTCGTCATAGTTAATATTAATATTAAGCTTTTAATCAATTCACAAAAGTTATCATTACGTTTATAATTTTGATATTTTGTGCTGTATGTGTAAATAACTTCTAATTCATCGCGATACGATGACGAATTCTTTGTCGCCAGATAATGTATTTCGTTGCGTGCTACTCTGACATATTTTAGCGAAATTAATGACTATATTTGTTAATGAAAAATTAATGTATTAAATGTCAATTTTGATCAATAAACAGTAAGTCATTTCATTCATGCATTTAAGTGACTATAGTCTATAAACTTGATCAAAAAATTAATAAAGGGCAAAGAAAACACAGTTTTGTGTTGAAAACCACATTTTGCAGTCTTATCACTTCTCTATAAAAAGTTTACAACCTCTCCTCTTCTCAAGTGTACCAGGGCCACCATTACGTTTATAATATTGATAATTTGTACTGTATATGTAAATAACTTTATTTATTCTACGTAACTAAATAAAAACTCGATAACAAAATACACGATTTATTGGTTTTTCTAATTCGTCGCGATACGATGATGAATTCTTTGTCGCCCGATAGACATTTTACTGCGTGCTACATTGTTACAATGTTGCCAAGTGTATCTTCATTTATAAGTAGCATTCCATTGCAAACATATTTAAGCGAAATTAGTGGCTGTATTTGTTGACGAAATATTAATGTATGTATACATTGTCAATTATCTTCAAATTCGCATGAAACGTGTTTTATTAGCACTAGTGTATTATGCTGTTATACGTATCACACTCTTACGAACGAATAGAATAGAAAAAGAACAACGCAATACAATATAAATTGACATGTTACATACAAGCTTGTCCGTTCGAATACTGTTGCTTATGTGTGTGCACAATGCTAATAAAATACGAAAAGCAGTTTAAATGAAAAGTACCAAGGGAAAGTAAAAAATTTCATACATTTTCATATTAAATGTATAGGGGTCTGGGCAGATCACATGAGGTACGAGGAGAAAAGGTGGAGGGTTGTAGAAGAAGCAGTTACAATATTCAAAAAGAGCAAAAAAGTGAAAATATGAGAAATACAAACTAGTCGACATGATGGGAGAATTAATGAAATATATAAAAGAGATGAAACGATATCGGGAAGAGTATCAAAACAAATTAATCAATCTATAAGGGAAGATGAAATACTGGAGGAAGAAAATGAAAAAATTAAGACAAAATGATGGAGATGAGAACGAATACATTAGAAAGAAGAAACACAAGGAAGAACATCGTAATATCTGGAGACATAACATCGAAAGATGAACGTGATTTGAAAATAGAAATAAAAAATTTTATAAAGAGTAGTATGGACGTAGAAATAGAGACGAAAGAGGTGGAAAGAATAGGAGAGACAGTATATAGGATTAAATTAGAAAATAGAGGAGCTAAAGGGGTAGTGATGCAAAACAAAAATAAACTAAGCCAATTAAATGAAAGGGTTTATATAGAAGATGAACAAGAAACAGAAAAAAACTAAAACTAATAAGAGAAAATGAGAGGAATGAGGGCAAAGCAGTAAAATAGTAAACCAAAAAATTATAATTGAAGGAAGAGTGTACAAATGGGATAAGGTAAGAGAGAAATCGGTGGAATTCGAGAGAGCCCACACGGACATAAATCCGAAAAACTAATAAAACCAGATTGAAAAATAATGACGACGATAATGACAGCGAAAAAGGTTATGAATGTTATATAGAAAGGAAGTAACAAAAAAGAGATCGTTCGTTCATTAGGAAAAGGATAGGAGGAACAAAAGTCAAGAAAATTAAACCAAAGGACAATAATGGAAGCCAGAGTAGAAAATAGGAAATTGGGATCGGGAGGAGTGAGATTAATAGTCAAAAAGGAAAAAATTGAAACAATTCGATAAGAAAACTTTATAAATGAAAAACCAATGTCGGCATAAATAAAATGGGAGCAATTACCTTATTTTGTACCTGGAAAAATATTAACGGTACTCAACTTTTAATATTTACAATGAGACAACTAGGAGAAAAAATTTTAAGCAAAGGAAGAGAAATTCAAAGAGGAATAGACGAAGACATTATTATATCACAGTCATTAAGATAGTAACTATATATGAATAACATAAATAGAGTAAGGACGCACGCCAATAAATCAACAGAAATTACTACAAAAACAAGTTTTGAACAAGGATGTGTATTCAGTCCACTATTGTTCTCCATTGTAACAGACGACGCTATAAGAAATTGGAAAGTAAAGTATAAAAATATACATATAGGAAACTGGAGGATGAAACCAATACAAATACTAGATATGCTATTTGCGTATATGATATTATAATTATCGCAGAATCAGAGAAAAACCTACAAAGAAATCTAAAGGAGTACCAAAAAGAATTAAAATTAAAAAAGCCTAGAAATTAATATAAGTAAATTTAAGACATTGATAAGGGCAAACGAAGTAAGAGAACACGAAATAAAAGTGGAGGGCCAATTACTAGAAGTGTTAAAAATTATGTATATCTAGGCAATGGAGTACAATGAAAAAACCGACAATAAAATAGCAGAAAAAATTGGAAAGGTGGCAAGATTGTATGTCATATTAAAAGCACATTCTTTGGAAAAAAAGAAGTTCCTAAAGAGATCAAAACCCACATATACAAAAGTGTTGTAAGACCATCCTTGGTATACGGAAGTGAATCATGGACACTAACGAAAGGAACAGCTAGCAAGATTAAAGCAATGGAAATAAGGTTTCTAAGGAAAACCAAAGAAATTACCGGAAAGGATAGAATGAAGAACTTGACAGTAGTGAAAGAAATGGAGATAATATCGATTAAAAAAATAATTGAAGAAAAACAGATGAGTTGTCCACATATTTAGAATGGAAAAGACGGAATTGCCAGGGAAGCGTTTGAAGTAAAAATACTAGGAAAAAAACAGGGTAGAGCGATTACAAAGAAGATGGGAAGAGCAAGTTGACCAGATAACTGGATGTAGAGGAATTATCTGGAGAGACATAGATAAAATAGCGCAAGACAAGAAAGTCTGGAAGGGGTTAATTAGAAATAACTTAGAATGTAGTATGATAAATAGTCCGACACCTAATGGTATAAGGATGTCTGATTAAATTAACGAACGTTTACCCCGTTTTGCCTCGTATAACAGGGCATAATGGGGTACTATAAGGGTGACGCTAGACGCCTTAGAAGTATCCAAAGAAAGTTATTTTTTAGTATATTTGAATAATTACTTGTTACATCATCGTTTTATATCAAAATAAAAGTGTATTATTTCCGTACTGTTAGAAAATAAATTATTAACTAGTCTTTTCTTAATGAGAGGAATTTAGGGCTCGCATAAAGCACAAACGTGAGTAGTTTCATTGTCCTCGTGTTCTTCACTTGCACATGACCAGTGTGCCCAATGGTGGCATAGAATCCAACTTACTCATTTTTATAGAGGCATTTAATATCTTTGTCGTCTGTTAACTTACCCCGGCCATGCCATTGGCTTTCGGACATGGTCACACTGAGAATTCGTCTTTGACCTTGTAATGTTAAGAACTGAGCCGTTACAATTTGCCGCACTTTTCCAAAATTAATTAAAGGGCAACTAGAACCTCTATCACCTGTTTTTTTCCTAATTGTAACTCTGATGAATTTCTGAATAAAACACGAAATAGCAAATAGTAGAAACCTAAGTTTGTTTTGCTTGTTATCTTAATTACCGACTACAGTATTACTTATGCATTATTTGGAGGACGTTACAAGGGAATTCATACATATTCACTTATATCTATTTAGATATATCTACCCGGATCGTTAGGAAGATGAAATAAACTTAATGCATTATTGTGAAGGGCTAAACTAGTGCAAGTTTTAAGTGCACACGAAGAACCAACTGATCTTTGCTGAACCTTTCTAATTGCCTATAAAAATACATGGCGTATATCGATTAATGAAATAATAGTTAAAGAATAAAGAATGAACCATTTACTGAAATATTTTTCAGTTCTTAGAATAAGTGATGTAGATAAGTATATTATGGCTTCGTTTTTCTTTTATAGTTATGGCTTATTAGGAGCTAGTGGATGTGGAAAGACAACGTTATTAAGTTGTATAGTTGGAAGAAAGAAACTGGATTCTGGTGAGCTGTGGGTTTTGGGAGGAGTACCAGGTACGGAAAGCAGTGGTGTACCCGGTTCCAGAGTAGGATATATGCCTCAAGTACACTTAGTATTTTTCTTAAATAATTTTATAACGTCTGAAACTTATTTTAGGATATTAATCTAGTCGGTGAATTTACTGTCAGAGGAGCGATATATTACTTCGGAAGAATTTTAGATATGGAAGGTAATTTGATCGAGGAGAGGTTTAATCTACTGAAGAAATTGTTGGATTTACCTCCCGATGATAGGTTTTATAAGATGAATATTTAAAGTTATCAATAATTATATTAAATTACTTACAGAATGATAAAAAACTGCAGTGGCGGTCAACAAAGGAGAGTTTCTTTTGCTGCAGCGATGGTCCATAAACCAGAACTTCTAATTTTAGATGAACCGACTGTTGGTTTGGATCCAGTTTTACGAGACAGGTAAACATTTTCTTATAAATTAATAATAATCCATGGTTTTACATCCTGCAACATCTTAATGTCAATTACAGAAAGTATGGGTAGGTCATTTGTTTCATTTCTTATAATTTATAAACGATTTTAAAAGTCATAGCAGAGCCACTATTCACTCTGCTGAAAAATATCAAAATGCATAAACTTATAATTCGTAGTGTAATATAATATTTATTTTTAAAGGAACTAACACATGGATCAATAAGTCCCGAGACTAATAATGAAAACAACATTTTTTTTGCAAAATTTTTTTTTATTCATCAACATAATCACCTTTTAGGGTGATACAATGGTTCCAACGCTTTTCCAATTTTTCAATACCATGTTTATAAAAAAATTTATCTTTCGCTTCAAAATAAGCTTCAGTTTCAGCGATGACCTCCTCATTTGAGCCAAATCTTTTTCCCTGGAGCATTTTTTTAAGATCAGCAAAGAGCCAGTAGTCACTGGGGGCTAAATCTGGCGAATATGGGGGGTGGGGAAGCAGATCAAAACCCAATTCGTTCAATTTTGCCATTGTTTTCATCGACTTGTGGCAGGGTGCATTGTCTTGGTGAAAAAGGATTTTTTTTCTCTGCATGTGCGGTCGTTTTTTTGCGATTTCCTCCTTCAAAAGCACCAGTAAGTCAATATAATAATCACTGTTGATCGATTTACCTTTTTCGAGGTAGTCAATGAAAATCACGCCATGTGTATGCCAAAAACTGACGCCAGGACTTTGCCAGCTGACTGCTGCGTTTTCGGACGTTTCGGACGGCTTTCGCCAGCTGTGCGCCACTCAGATGACTGCCGCTTCGACTCTGGAGTGTAGTGATGTATCCATGTTTCGTCCATGGTCACGTAACGACGCAAGAAATCTTTTTTGTTGCGAGTAAATAGCGATAAACAGCTTTCTGAATCATCGACTCGTTGCTGTTTTTGTTTCATCGAAAGCAATCGCGGCACCCACTTGGAAAAAACCATTTTCATGCTCAATTTTTCATGAAGGATAGTAAATACACTTCCATATGATATCTGTGTCATCTCAGCAATCTCACGGAGCTTCACTTTACGATCTTTCATTATAATTTTTGTCACTTCACTCACATTTTCCGGTGTAACGGCTTCCACAGGTCTACCCGAGCGTTCCGCGTCATTTGTGTCGGTACGACCACGTTTAAACTCGGCAAACCACCGACAAATCGTTGCTTTTGATGGACAAGAGTCCGGGTAACATTTTTCAATCCATTGTTTTGCTTGCGTGGTGTTTTTACCCATTAAAAAACAACTCGGTTTTTTCCATTGTTTAAACAAACTACAAAACGACTTTACTCCAACCTCGATAACTCAGCTGTTTCTGGTCCGATCGACTTAAAATTTTGACACGTTTCAAGCAAAGGTTAGTACTCTAGAAAGACGTGGTTACTGGTTTACTACGAGCGCCATCTATGGGTTAGTCTCGGGACTTATTGATCCATGTGTTAATGCACCTGAAATTTTGGCTAATAGACAATATATTTTGTTTGACATTTCTTCAAAAGCACTTCTTCGGAACTTTAATTTGTCTTAGGGTTGTACAATTTAAATGTCGAATATGATGTGTGTCCGGGACACTCGAAAAAGTGTAGCAACTTCGGAAGCGAACAGTAAAATTAATATTATCATTGTCAAGAACCGAAGATTGATATCAAGGAGAATGCATGAGTATATTGACAGACACGTACATTTTTACATATAACAAAGGGCATGTCCAAGCCATCAGCAAGATGAGTGACGTGAATTTGAAATTGTGATCAAAAGAGCAACAGGATGTGGACGTTCTGGCTTCACTAACATGTTTGTGGGGAAATTGACTTCGCGTGAGCAAGCCTTCATTGTAACTGCAATAAAGAATCATTATAATATTTAATATTTTATAAATTCTTATTCTGATTAAAATCTAAAGTTATAAATACTTAGAATACAGTCAAAGAATCCTTATAAAAGTTATCTTTCATTACAACATATCAGTGGGTGGTTGAGTCGCGAAGAACTGGATCAATTGAGATTTTAGGTAGTTCTTCTCCCACCATATTTGCCAGATCTATCGCCAAGTGCCTTCCACTTTTTCCTCAAATTCAAACATTTTCTTGCTAAAAAGAGTTTCGGCTGAATGAAGGGTTTACAATGCAGCAACGGAGAAATTAGGATCATGAAAAGAATTAACACAAAAATGGCATAATAGCGTTTCAGTAACGTTCTTCTAAGTGCGTTTGAAAAATAATAAAAGAAACTAGTGTCCTAACTCGATTGTTTTATTTTGTGTCACATTAATAATAATAATAATAATAATAATAATAATAATAATAATTTATTGATATATATGTACATACACACGTCATTGAATAATTATATATAAATAAAAACACAATTAATGCGCTCACAATTAGTGCGCCACCAAACACGTTAAAATCCGCAAGATCTATACAAAACAAAACACCAGAGTATCAATTAAAACATAAAAACACAAAAAAGGGCAATGTCAAAATTTATGCTTCAGGAAGTCATTTACTGAATAAAAAACATTCTCCATCAGCACCTCTTTTATTAATATTTTGAGATTAATCCATGGTAGGTTCCTAAACCTATAAGGCAAAGCATTGTATATCTTCACGGCCACGTAATTCGAACTTAGCTGACTTTTCCCAATGCGATGATACTGCTCTGGTTTCGTGTTTCATATTCGTGAAAATCACCATTTTTGCAGAACTTATCTGGCGACTTATGAACAAACTCCAGGCAAGCAAGTATATACAAGGATGGGAGGGTCAGTATTTTGTGTTTTCTGAATAGGTTTACACAACTCGTGGTATTGGATCACCACTAAGGGCTCTGACTGCACTCTTTTGCATCCTGAAATTCGCCTCAGCCGCGCCAGACGCGCCCCTTGTATTTAAATTATTCTCGTATGTAGTGTTCAAAAATAATTCGCGAAATTTAAGAAATGTAAATTCAGGTTGGACGCTGACTCTCGATCCGGTTAATCTTTGGATATTAATAATGGCATTTTGAGCCAAGAATTGAGCAATTGTACGATCATAGAAAAACGGCCTTATTTGGGCAATTGAAAAAGAATGGTTTTTCAGTATGATAGTATTATACCACAGTTTTTCGTTATTGATTTAAAGAAAATTTACAGAAGTAGCCTGGTAAGTATTACAATATTTATCATCTTCCTCAAATCTATTGCTTCCAATAATTAGCAAATTTACGAATGAATTTTTTTTATTCTGAAGATGGCACTCAAGTGGTCTCAACTGAATACTATATCAAATTAATAAATCCTTTTTCGAGTTTATTAAACGGCTGTCTGGAAATAATGGGGGAAGTATTGATGAATGATTATTTAAATAAATAAAGGGAGTTTCAAATTGCGCGGTTTTTTTAAGAATAAATAAAATATAGATGGCGCACTGAATTTGCCTGGGTATGTGGGCATTTAAAAAGTGTGATGTATAACATTTATAAAAATGGCTTCGTACACGGTACAACAACGCATTCAAATTGTTGAATTATTTTATGAAAATCAGCGTTCTGTGAAGAGTTTTTAGAAAATTACGTGAATTTTATGGTTTACATAATCGTCCATCCGAAAGCACTATTGGTTGAATTATTAAAAAAATTCAAAAGACCGGTTCCGTGGAAGATCAAAAGGGTGAAAAATACAGTCGTAGTGGTCGTTCACAAAAAAATATTGGTTTGGTTCGTGAAAGTGTTGCTGAAGATCCTGAAATATCCATTAGACGACGTTCACAACAACTTGGACTTAGTGGATCAACAACATGGCGTATTTTACACAAGGATTGAGCTCTGAAGGCATCTAAGGATCAAATAATACAGAAACTGAAGCCATTAGATCATCAATAAACAACCAGTTCTGTAATAATGTTTTCCGATGAGGCACACTTTGAACTTGGTGGCTATGTTAATAAACAAAATTGGCGTATCTGGGGGTGAGGAAAATCCACGAATTATTCATGAGCGCGAAATTTGAAACATCATCCTTTATATTCCAAGTTTACATTTGTTACGTTTAGAAGATGCAATAGATCTTTCTGATATGTAAATGAAGTTATTTATAAAAATTGTGTATAGTAACTTTATAATTTTCTTTAAATATTTAACAGTTACATGGATAGAATACCGTACAGTTTTTTGTGTGGCGTTTCATCTAAAATAAATACTAAATTCTACTACGAAACATCTTTAATTGAGTATAATTGATCATAAAGTTTTTTAAAAATGATCAAAAATGAATGAAAACCGGCATGCTTGACTAGTTAGTTGAAAAATATGTAGATTAATTTATACAATATGAAATACATAATTATAAAATGCGTCTCTGAGTATTTTAATTAGTGTAAAAGTGCTTATAAATGACCTTCCTCAAGATCCTGAAGACGTGTGTACCAGTTCATACATTTACGAAGATATTTATAAGTCTTTATACATGTTAATTTACTTTTATTTTTTTGTTTATTACATGAAATTGGACTTCATTTTTGTTCTCACGTACGAAGATTTTTTTTGAAATAAACTTGTTTTAAACAAACCGGAGAGAATATATGTTTTGATTTAAATATATTCTTATAAAGGTATTTCTACCAAGACCTGTTTGAAGGCTAAAACCTGCATTGGTTTCGAGATGTAAATCCTCCACGAATATGTTAAATTTGGGAGTAGGAGTGTATATATGAATTGAGTTCTTTAAAAGTAATACGTAATGTATTCAAAATACTTATTCTTTTCTTTAAATGTCTTTCTTTGCATAATTTAATAATGCACATTTGTCATTGAAATAACTATACAAAGGGTACTAGGAAAGTTTTGCAATATGACGCAACAATGAATCGTAGGAAGCTGCTTGTTGCTGCATGTTGAGACATGGTTCAGTTATTCATTAGCAGTGAGAGAATGTTTGCGATGGCATCGTGGTCACGAAATAAGATAAGGGCAGTTTTACGTTATAGTTTCGTGCGTGGTTTTAACATGGACCGGTGCTTCGCAGAAATGACTCTTGCACTAGGTGGTGTTTGTCCACATCGCACAATGATATTCAGGTGGTATAGAGAATTCCAAAGGAGAAATTTAACTGTGGAGGATGCTGAGAGATCGGGGAGGCCACGAACGTCAGTTACGGAGGAAAACGTTACTACTGTGAGGAAAATGTTTGGCGAGGACAGGCGAGTGACCTACCAACAGATAGAGGGTACTTCAGGCCTAAATGCACCAGCAATTCTTTCGATTCTGCATAATAATTTGCACGTGAAGAAAATTTGTTCTTTTTGGGTGCCGTATCGACAGATTGAAGAGCAGATGACACGACGTGAGACTTGGTGCCGAGAAATGCTAAAAAAGTTTAATAAGGGAGAATCTCCGTATATGAACAACATCGTGACAGGTGACGAGACTTGGCTGTACTATTACGATGTGCCGACCAAAAGCTCAAAACAAAGTTTGGGTCTTTGATGATGAGAACACACCCGTAGTTGTCAGAAAATGTTGATCTGTAAAGAAGAAAATGATAGCTGTATTTTTCAAATCGAGTGGACTTGTGGAACGCGTCGTTTTGAACACACAGAAGACAGTCACTGCTAAGTTGTATATTGAACAGTGCCTGCCTAAAGTCATTGCATCTATGAAGAACCTGCGGCCAAAGTCAAGAATGGACGTCTTGTTCCTCCATCACGATAATGCTCCACCAAATATTTGACCACGACAGGATTGAAACTTCTCGAGCACCCTCCCTACAGTCCAGATCTTGTTCCCTGCGACATTGCACTATTCCCGCATGTGAAAAAAGGGTGGCGGTTTTCCAGTGATGAGGACCTTCTGCGGGCTTGGGACAACGAGTGTGCTTTACTCCATAGTGAAACTTGGCAGAACTGGTTTAAAGATTGGTTTCGGAGGATGGAGAGGTATATTGCGAGTAGAGGAAATTACTTTGAAAAAATTAAATAAACAAATCTGTATTGCAAAACTTTCCTAGTACCCTTTTTATAATTATACGGACTGATTCGTTTTTGACCTTCACTATGGAGCCCTCGCATATTTCTGAATATAGCAAATTTATTTAAATTCGGCGAAGTTGGTAAATTTTGTAATTGTTATGGACTCGAAGAGAAAATGGACGTATGGCAAATGGTATTCGTGATTATTTTAAAACAAAAAAATGTAATATCTTTTTCTTACCTCTAGTACCTTTAATTTGGCTTTTAACATACTTTCAGTCTTATATCTAATGGCGTACTTGAAATATCTATACGACGTTTCGTTTCTTTCAGAACATCAACTTTCTTGTTTCTTATGAAGGCCATACTTGATTATAACACTATTAGAAACATATTTTTTTTTGATTTAACCCATGTATAAGATGTTGACGTTTTTGAAATTAGCGTTAAATTTCGAAGAATTCATATTTAGATATTAAAACGAAATATATAATCAGTGTAGTCGACGGGTTTGAAACTGTCAAATACTTTAATCAAACACTGAATAACTTCGAGATAGATTCCATAATGCTTCGGAAGGGACCGTACAAAGGGCTGTTTGAAATAACAAATTTCGCGTTCATGAATCACGTTGAAGATTTTTCGAAATTACATTCGAGGCTTTCTTCGGTCACTATTTCAATTGATCGACCTGAACGTTTACCCACATCATTTCTACCTTTTTCGAAAAATCGATGCCACTCAAAAGCTTGTGTTACTGATAAACGATTTTAAGCGTTTTTAGAGTTTTATAGCCCTCTCAAAGTTTTTAAACAGGATTACTTTCGCTTAAATACGCCATGCTTTGGTTTCTAGTGAACGGAGTGTTGACTCTTTATAAATCAATCTCCCATCAGTTATTTTCAGGCAAGAGAGTTGGGTTGCGTGATTTTAGCAAATATTTCTCTGACCTGTATATGGCCACAAAGATTATCCATAATGGATATAGAAATATAGGATTTGATTAAATGGCAGTAGTCATTAATATTTATGTTAATGGTTAGTCAATGTTCAATAATGATATCCTGCAATGTTCAGTTTCAATTTTTGGCCACCTGACAATCGATGTGGGTCTTTGAATTAACTTCCACAGACCAAGTTCTTTAATTCAATTGCAATGAATTATTGCTTTGGGTATTTCAAGTTCGATTTGCATGAATCTCAGTTTGAATCAATTTGAGATTCCACAATTGTAAGTTTCATTTTCGTATCTGCAAATAAATTCCTCGAAAATTAACACCTAATTTCAAAAATTTTCGCGACAGAATCTAATATAACGCTCATAGGAAACAGAAAAGATGATGGGAAGTAATGAAACATTGTATAAAAATATCGAGTAGACCTTTAGATAGAGGATTAGATGTTGTCTGAAAAGCTAAATAAAGGTACTAGAAGTTGGAGGAACTTTTTTCGTAGAAAAAAACTAACGTCATTTGCAGGTTGATATCAAGCACAAAATTTAGAAAATTTGTCAAATTTAAACCTACTTTCTATCTCCAATAATAAGCGAAATACCTGTGGTGAGTGTTGGAAAATTAATGAGTCTATATATGCATACACCGAGTGACCTACGCCATAGGTACAATCATTTAATTTTTTTATTTGTGAATGGATTTGAATTCAGTTTGGCAATTCAATAATACCGCAAAATTCCCATTTCTGTAAGTACATTTCAAGATTACAACTCTCCCAATTATTCCGGAAGTAATATCAACTTTGAAAATTCGAATGGAATTATTTTAACATAATTTGAATCTATGTAACATTTTTTATCTAACAGCACATCGTTTTTTAATTTTCTTTACTATGGTTACAAAAAAATTATTTTTTTTTGTTTGAATCTAGAAAGCTGTGAACCTTCTAAATTTGTCTAAAAGCGATCAAGTAATACTAAAAGATCTAAACGTGTTAATTGTGTCGTATAACTACCAGAATTGATCACAGTGCGCCATGATAGTTTTTTGCGAAACGCCATTCTTTTATATAGAACATTACGGGTAACTTTGTGTACGAGGGGGTACCCAAAAATAACCGGAATGGCAAGGCTGTTAGCGGGGCTTACCTAGCACGCATTCCTGCCGCTAGGTGCGTGTGACGCAACTTGTTCTGCATTCTTTCGCCGAATAAGATTGTGTCTTGTACAGTGCATTTTTTTGTAAAAGCATTTTCGTTTGCTCGTTGTTGTTCGAAATGTCGAACTTATGTGAACAGCGTGCGGTTGTTAAATTTAGAGATTCCGAGAAGATTGCGTAACAGTGTGCGACCAAATAGGTCGGATTTGTGGTAGACGGGAGAATGGTTTTTCCACCATGACAACGCATCCGTTCATACAGCCTTATCAGTTCGCCAGTTCTTAGCTGAAAACAGCATAACTCTTTGGCCCAACGCCCCCTACTCACCTGATCTTGCTCTCGACTTTTTTTTGTTTCCACGAATGAAAAGGGATATGAAAGGACATCGTTTTCACGACGTGGATGAGGTGAAGAAAAAAACGACACAGCAGATAAAAACTGATTTTTTTCACAACCATACTAATGAAAATTGACAAATGATGTGCTTTTAGATGCATAATGGAACATAGATTCAAATTATGTAAAAATAATTAGAACATTCTACTTGGATTTTCAAAATTTCACTTTCGGAATTACCGAAAGTACTATGATGTATGATGTATGATGTATGATGATTAAATGTAATTTAAATCCACTCACAAAAAAGAAATAAACGGACAGTACTATGGCGTGTGCATGGGTATATACACAAGCGCACTCACACACGCACATGAATACATCATTTCAGTTATACGTTATCACACGATCTTTGGCTAAGGCATATTCCATTAGTTTTTTAGAAATGTATAAAAAATAGTTTACAACTTTTACTGGTCCTAGAAATATTGATGTGCACGTGTAAATTGGTAATATCTAGATAGAAACCGCCTCTTGAAAATATAAAATTGTAATTCCAGCTACATATATTCTATATTTGGCGACTGTCGAGCAACATTTATTATTATAATTTAGTTATTTTGCCAATAGGAGTAGGCGCTATATATGTAAGTTAGTCGACAAATGTCGATGTATAAAGGCAGTGTTTATATATAAAATATACGCAACGTTATTAGCACTATATTAGAATCTGGGCCACCCTTCCTTCGGCAACGCGTACAATTTTACTGGTCAAATAAGAAATCATGTGTCCCATCTACTACTCTTCCCTATATCTATATTTTTGTAGTACTCTGATTTTTGCGGTGTACATAATGTACTTACAAAATTTAGTGAGTTATTATTCTTAAAAATTCTCATTTTGAATTATTTGTTTAGAATGATTTGCTTTTGTTTCACTATTTCTTTGTATTTTATTTTGTATATTGTAAATTTGTATATGCATTTCTTTGTTTTTTTTGCAGTATTTGGAATTATTTGGTGGAATTAGCACAGACAGAAAACACGGCCATTATTATTACAACACATTATATTGAAGAAGCTAGACAAGCGAATCAGGTATGCGTTTAGTTTTAAATTGTTTCGTCACCAAAAAAACTAACAATAATAATAACGAGGATAATATCGTAGCAATGCTTAACAAAACCCATTTGTAGAACAAAGATTACATGAAGTCTATTAGAGTTTTAAAAAAAGATAAAATACTTCGCAAAAGAAGATAAAAATGGGGATTTTCATAGAGGATGAGGCAAAAGTATTGTTTCATTCGTATGTCTTTGATACGGTTACTTAGATTTTACTAAAATTCTCCACGCTTAAGTAAATACAAATAGGGGATTCGATGAGCATATTTATATTTAAGTCAGACTTCCGGTTTAGTCGGAAATAATACCAACTTTTTTATTTTAAATGAAAAACCTTGTATATTTTTGAGATTCTCTCTTTATTTCTCTGCTTTTGGAGATAAGTAATAATAAGGTTTAGCTCCCTTTTGTTCAGCAACAACAGAGATATTTAGTTAAAACTGATATTCTGAAATCATGTTTATGTATATTTAGTAGTCATGCAATTAAACTTTAGTACTAGACTTGGCTTGACTTATCAGAATTAATTTTGTATCAATTAACTGAAAAAAGTTATTGAAATTTTTATGATGATTGGTTTTGGTGACCGTATCAGAAGTCTTGAAGAATTATGCAATTTATTTAATAATTTGCAAGATCAGCATCCGATATTACGAACTGTCATTGATAAGGTTTGATAAGGTATAACAATTGATCAGTAACGTTAGAAGATTACCGAAAAGCGAACGACCAAAAGTCCAAACTAATCAAGTTTTTGCTCAAGGTATTGCTATAGCATTAGGAAAATTACCACAAAAGTATACTTCATCCCTCACACTGAACTACCGACCAGTAGACAGAATGTTGAAGATTGAAAAATATCATCCATATAAACTACAAAGAGTACTAAGAAAGCTTTGCAATACAACTTCGTTTATTTAAATTTTTCAAAGTAATTTCCTCTACACTCAATACACCTCTCCATCCTCCGAAACTAATCTTTAAACCAGTTCTGCCAAGTTTCACTAGGGAGTAAAGCACACTCGTTGTCCCAAGCCCGCAGAAGGTCCTCGTCACTGGAAAATCGCCTCCCTTTTACTTTCATTTTCACATGCGGGAACAGTGAAAAGTCGCACGGAGCAAGATCTGGACTGTAGGAGGGTGCTCGAGAAGTTTCAATCCTGTCGTGGTTAAATATTCGGTGCAGGCTTTGGCGCGGTGAGCTGGAGCATTATCGTGATGGAGAAACCAGGTGTCCATTCTTGACTTTGGCCGCAAACTCTTGATAGATCCAATGATTTTAGGCAGGCACTGTTCAGTATACCACTGTGACTGTCTACTGTGTGTGTAAAACGACGCGTTCCACAATTCCGCTCGATTTAAAGAATACAGCTATCATTTTCTTCTTTACGGTTCGGGATTTTCTGACAACTACGGGTGTATCCTCATCGTCGAAGACCCAAACTTTGTTTTGAGCTTTGGTCGGCACATCGTAATAGTACAGCCAAGTCTTGTAACCTGTCACGATGTTCATATACCGAGATTGTCCCTTATTAAACTTTTTTTAGCATCTTCCGGCACCAAGTCACACGTCGTGTCATTTGCTCTTCAGTCAGTCGATGCGGCACCCAGAGGGAACAAAGTTTCTTCACGTGCAAATGACCATGCAAAATCGAACGAATTGCTGGTGCATTTAGGCCTGAAGTAACTTCTATCTGTTGGTACGTCACTCGTCTGTCCTCGCCAAGCATTTTCTTCACAGTAGTAACGTTTTCCTCCATAACTGACATTCGTGGCCTTTCCGGCCTCTCAGCATCCTCCGCAGTTAAATTCCCCCTTTGGAATTCTCTTTATCACCTGAATATCGTTGTGCGATGTGGACAAACATCACCTAGTGTAAGAGTCATTTCTTCGAAGCACTGGTCTATGTTCAAACCACGCATGAAATTATAACGCAAGCACTTTACACTCTTACTGCTAATGAATAACTGAGCCCATCGATATGGCGCGGCTGCTACTATGCACGTATGAACAAGTCTCAACATGCAGCAACAAGCAGCTTCCTACAATTCATTGTTGCGTCATATTGTAAAACTTTCATAGTACCCTTTGTATATTTAGTGCAAGAATTCTTGGAAGCTTATTATGACGGAATTCAATTTTGTGAACGAATGATGGAGATTCGCAATAAGACCAATATTTTACATACAATTCGCTGTTTTCCGACGAGGCTATGTTGTATTTGAATGGTACTTTTAATGGCCATAACTATTGATATTAATCAATAGATAACCTTTATTGGATGTCCACACAATATCCGCAGAAATTAAACGTTTGAGCTCGTATTTTCAGGAACCATATTATTGATCCACGTTTTAGATATTCAGATATTTGATTATTTACCTGATCAACTTGTTCCTAGTATTTAATAAGATAGGGAATCACTTGTAATTGTTTGACTCCTACAAGACAGAGCGTCTTCTCACTATGCGCATAATGTTCGACGTTTTTTGATAGAAACATTCCCAAATCGGTGGATAGGGTGTGTATATGATTCATTGAATGGTCTGCACGGTTCTCAGTTTTAAATCTCCTGGAATTTTTCCCTTGGAATCATTTAAAGTCTGTGACTATAGACGAAATTTCGCTTTATTAGGTTTAATTAAATGTTTGTGTCGTTATTGAATAAACTGAACTTACAAAGCAGAGTTCTATTGAAATTTTCGAAATAAATCTAGAAAATTTTATTAAAATCCAAGTAGCTGTATCAGAAATATTCGAATGGGCGAATGTATACCTATACATTCGCCAAATCTTGTATAATACAAAATATGCCTATGTATCGGAGAAAATGTGTCTGATTTTCAATCAATTAGTAATGCATAAAATTTTAATACTGTTGTAGAATGTAGTAGCTACAGTTTTGAAGTTATAAATATTATAACTTATAACAGGGTTTTCTGATGAAATTCTTCGATGTGAAAGGCATCAGACTAATTGGAATCCGCGAACGTTTGATTTATTTAATAGTTGTGTATGATGCTGCAATGAACTTACAAACTTCAAAAAGAATAAATGATTTTGAAAGCAGAAGGTAGTACTTAGTTTTTGCTTTTTGGAATGTGAAGAAAAAAGCAGTATGATCGACATATTGCTATTCAAAGAAATGTTGAACGGTTTCCTTCATCAAAATCAAGTCTAGTGTTTTCCTTCTGCACTATAAATGCAGCATTGCGCACCAATGTAGCAACTGCGCAATACCTTTGTTTAAAAACTGTTCGAAATAATAGAAATTATAATTATTCATTCGCAAACAGCTTTAAAACAACATTGAATTGATCCTTTTACCACTTAATTAGCTATTGAAGTGCTTTTTTTTCGTGAATTCTTACGGTAAATGTCGTTGATATTTCTAAGTATGTATAAATTAAAGCAGCCATTTAAATATTTTTTTTGTTTTCGGCGTGGGATAACTGAACGAATTGAACGAAGTGCGCACATAAATTTTTGTAGGCGCTTCGTTTAATTCGTTCAGTCAAGGCTTTCTTTATGTTTCCTTATATTGAGAAATTCATTTGTTAGTTTAGGATCGTTTTTCTAGTATAATTTATGCTGCTAAATTCTGATTAATAATGTTTTAACCAGGAGAATGTCGGAATAAACGAAATTGAGGTTATAATAGATTACTACATGGTTGTAGTATTAACATATAAAAACATATTGCCAACTTTTAACTATACATTACATTTTTTTTTGTTTAGAAAAAGATATACATACAACTTGTTGAAATAAAAGTAAGTGGAGTTATTTATTATTAGAATTCATTGCTTAAGAAAGATTTGTAGGGTATAATTTAGTTTCGTCATTATAGGTACAAGACATTAGGATAAAATTTTTCACTGGAGCTGTTTTGACGAAGTATAAAAACGCGGGATTTTGAAGAAGGTTATAACCTTCTTCTTTAATTATTTTAGTTGTCAGAGTTTGTTTTAAGATGAACCTGCATCTAATATTACAATCACCACCACGGAATTTCACAAATCATCATTGCCATTGACATACTTGTAGAGCATTATCATCGTAAATTTTACGTAACTTTTCACAAGCTTGACTTGTATTCTTGCCTTTACGGAAGTAAAAAGGTAAAATATAATGAATATGTACGTTTTGGTTTTTCATTTTCAACTTTATATACCAGGTGTACCGGAAAGTCATTACCGAATTTTCTAACAGATGTCGCTAGATTCAAGTATGCAATGTTATGATTTGACGCATATATCATTTTATTCTACTGACATAAAGCTTCAAAGTCATACATGTTATATTTTGCGAAAGTAACACCGTCATAGATTTATACCTCTTTGAAAAGGTCGAGTTTTCGGCATCAGAAGAAAAAAGCCAACCATAAAAATATGTGAGGCGTGGTTTCGACAATTCAAAAAAGGTGATTTCGATGTGTGAGACAAATAACATTCTGAAGTTATTGGATGAAGACCAAATCCAAACTCAAAAACAATTGGCAGAAGTGTTAAATGCGGCCCGAGAAAATATTAGCGATCGATTACGAGTAATAGGAAAAATCCAAGAGATGGGAAATTGGATGCCACATCAATTGAATGACTGGAAAAGGGAAAATCGAAAGATCGTCTGTGAAATGCTGCTTCACAGGTACGATCGGAAGTCATTTCTGCATCGAATAGTGACGGGTGATGGATTTATTTCGAAAACCCTAAGCGCAAAAAATCATGGCTATCATTTGGCGAAGCTGGCCCATCGACTCCAAGGCTAAATCGTTTTGGTCGTAAGATAATGCGTTATGTTTAGTGGGACCAGAGCGGTGTAGTGTATTACGAACTGTTGACATCTAGCGAAACAGTTAATATTGATCGCTATCGACAACAGATTATCAATTTGAACCATACATTGATAGAATAACGTCCAGAATGGGCCCAAAGACACGCTAAAGTGATTTTACAGCAGGATAATGCGCCGTCGCAGCAGAACCGGTCCAGGAGGCGTTAAAATCACTTGGATGGGACATAATATCGCACCCACCGTACTTTCTAGCCCTTGCCCTGTCCGAGTATCACCTTTTCGCATCAATGGTACACGCGCTTGCCGAACAGTACGTCGCCAATTTCGAAGAAGTTAGAAAATGGCTCGATGAATGGTTTTGCTCAAAGGACAAACAGTTTTTTTTGGATGGCATCCATAAATTGCCTGAAGGATGGGCAAGATATGTAGAATCAAATGGCCAATACTTTGAATAAATAAATTTTTCCATTTGTTTGAAAATTATGTAGTTTTTTACGAAAAAACCGGTAACGACTTTCCGGTACACCTGGTAAAACTTCGAACTCAACCAAATGAGTCCAATGTGCTAAAGTGAACGAGCGCCACTTGTTGCAAAAACGCGTGATCTTTCCGGCAACTCAGGAAAGCGCAATAGCAAAAATAATTACAAAATAAAAACCACAAGAAAGCATCTTTGATCGAGGAGCATCGTTAGGATTCAAATCACCACGGAATTTCACAAACAATGGTTGGCATTGACATTCTTGTAGAGCATTGCCACTGTAAACTTTACGTAACTTTTCATAGGTTTGACTCGTAGTGTTCCCTTTACGGAAGTAAAAGGGTAAAGTATAATGAATATGTTCGCTTTGGTTTTTCATTTTTAACTTATATAAAATACTCAAACAAATGTCTAGAATTTGCAAAACTGAACTAGCGCCATCTGTCGCAAAAACGTATGATCTTTACGACAACCCAGGAAAACGCAATGGCAAAAATAATTGCAAAATAAAAAGGATAAGAAAGCCTAAAAGAAACTAAATTCAAAAGAAAAACTGAATGAGTTACAAGAACGAAAGATGAAACGAAAGACTCATATGGGTGAAAATTATCAGATGTAGTTAGGAAATAAGAGAAAATGTAAGCTGTCGAAATATATTAACAAAATATAAACAAATTTTAAATCCAATACATGTATTTCAGCAACTAAGTTGCTATTTATAGTAGAAAATAATACAGTGTTCAAATTCGACAAACACTAAAGAATTAACAACACACAACGGACTTTACTGTATCACTAGAAGAGTAATACCGCAAGAAAAATTAATCGAGAATTTATAATTACGTTGTTTACGTTTCAACTTATAATAATTAAAGGTAATTACATGAATAATTTCAATAATTAATTTTAAAACAAGAAACGTAGTGTAATATTTCTATAAAAAGAATCTAATAGAAGAAATAGATATATTACTAGAATGTTGATAATGAATATAGCGTCCAGTTTCCTTATTTTTCATTTCACATGCTTGCGATAAAATTTTCCGCATAATTCATTTGTAGATAACGAGCACAACATCTATATTACGAGATAATGGAGAAATTTTATATATTTACTTTTCTTCGGGAAGTATCTGCTTCAAAAGAGCCTGAACATTATCAATTCGGTTGGCGTTTGGGGATTGTGAAAGTTCAGAATAATACCATTTGCAGCCTTTCACTTCCTACACAGTTGTGTTGGATGTTCAGGAAAATATCGGATCCAAATTATACTGTTATATTTAAACTACACTTTTACCGACTTTAGAAGTCCTTTTTAGTACTATTTTACCATTCGTTTCGTGTTTAAAATACCGATAAACACACACAAAGTTCCAATATCTCGCGCGATATGGCAACCTCAGCATGAAACTTTACAAGGTGTTTCGCAAATGCTTTTTTCTTCCTTCACCATGCCTTCTTTCTAGGTGATCAAGCCCAAGAAGATGATTCATTTATCCGTCATCGTTGTGACGTCGGGTAAACAATGTATACTTTGCCATAAAAACACTTTGGTAATAACCAAAATGGGGAAGATTTCGTACGTGCCCAACGTGCGTTTCGTTTACACTACCATTTATTGTCTCGCTCACGTGTAACATCTAACAATGTTATTCAAAAGTGAGTTAGAAAATTTGAAACTAATGGTTCAAAACCTGAAAAAGAGATGATGGTGGCGGAACTGCGCACACGTCGGAGAATATTTAATCGATAAGAATTTCAATGTAAGAGAATTCACTTCTCTACCATCTTTTCAAAATTTAGATCATGTTATTATCAACTTTCGAAGTTTCGCTATTCGATTAAAGTTTCGTGAACAATTGTTTCACCGCATTAACGACAATGGTAACATACTGCATATCTAAAGTGTTCGTTAACAAATACAATGTTTATTATTGCTCAAACAATAACCCATTAGCATTACACGACAGACCTCTACATGCAGAGAAAGCAGTCGTGTGGTGTACGGTTTTATCATTAGGAATAAGTAGCCTTAAATTTTTTAAGAACGAATTTGGAAACTTTTCTTCCTGGAATCAATTTCTACAGAAATGAGACCACACTTTTCCAACAAGATGGTACGACCTATCACACAGTTCGAGTGTTAATGGATAGGATAAGCGTTTGCAGTCTCTTTATTAGCAGGAATAACAATATCATCTGGCCAGTTCGTTCTCTTGACTAGCTAGGTAGCTGGGTAGCTATAAATAAAAATGTTTCCAAGAAACTCCCCCAAAGATATTCAGGCGTTAAAAGAAAGATTTTGGTAGCCGCGGTACTGATAGAAATGCTGCGTAATGTATGTATAGCTTTACAAAGCGGCTACAAGAATGCATGCTATAAAATAGAGAGTTCTGACTTCAAAAAACTCCCATTCGCGTAGATTATGTTTCCATCAATATAAAGGTGTTTCAAATTTCGCGGTTTTTTTTAAAAAATAAATAAAACACAAAATTTGTATTCACTTTCAAAAACTTTTCATTGGTAATTGAAGTGCCAGTTATGACATTTATATGCGAAAAATAATATCTGCCAAATGGCCTCCTCTTGCAGCTCTACAGGCGTCCACTCTTGAGGCTCTATCTCACCAATGACATGAATAACTTCATCTCTCAAAGCAGGAATTAATTGTGGATTGTTTTTATAAACCTGACCGTACACATAACCCCAAAGAAAATAGTCTAACCGTGTCAAATCATATGATCTTGGTGGCCAATTAACATCACCGTTTCTTGAGATTACACGTCCAGGAAATTTTTCTCTCAATAAATCAATTGATTCGTGTGCAAAGTGAGGTGTAGTGCCATCCTGTTGAAACCCCCTATCCTCTAGATCAATATTCATTAATTCAGGCCACAAAAATTCGGTTATCATCCAATGATATCGATCAACATTGACAGTTACAGCTTCACCAACAGCATTTTCAAAGAAATAAGATCCAATTACACCACCTGATCATAATGCACACCAAACGGTAACTCGTTTAAGATGCATAGGTTTCTCATGAATAATTTGTGGATTTTCCTCACCCCAGATACGGCAATTTTATTTATTAACATAGCCACCAAGTTCAAAATGTGCTTCATCAGAAAACATTATTTTTTGAGAAAAATCAGCTGGTTGTTCATTGATGTAATTGACAAATGAACGACGTTTTAAATGATCTAATGGCTTCAGTTTCTGTGTTATTTGAACCTTATATGCCTTCAGAGCTAAGTCCTTGTGTAAAATACGCCATGATGTTGATCCACTAAGTCCAAGTTGTTGTAAACGTCATCTAATGGACATTTCAGGATCTTCAGCAACATTTTCACGAACCAAACCAATATTTTCTTGTAAACGACCACTACGACTGTGTTTTTTATCATCCACCGAACCGGTCTCTTGAAATTTTTTAATAATTTGATCAATAGTGCTTTCAGATGGACGATTATGTAAACCATAAAATTCACGTAATTTTCTAAAAACTCCTTTCACAGAACGCTGATTTTCATAAAATAATTCAACAATTCGAACGCGTTGTTGTACCGTGTACGAAACCACTTTTATAAATGTCGTACATCACACTTTTTAAATGCTCACATATCCAGACAAATTCAGTGCGCCATCTATATTTTATTTATTCTTAAAAAAAACCGCGCAATTTGAAACACTCTTTATTTATGTTTTTGAGTGTTTTATAATTTTTTGAAGTTGTTTCATTGGCTCACCCGGTATTATTTCTTCAAATCTACAGTCACGCGAACTTGTAAACCATGTTCCGATTAAAAAAAATTTTCCCGCAATAATATACTAATGATTTCTTTGTTTGTGTGTTGTAATACCTGTATTTATTTATACATTATATATTTTATTAACAGGTAGTTCTGATTTAAAAGAATAAATTAAGTAATACAGTGATTTTCATTTCACTAATATCAAGGTTACCGTTGTCTGTAAATATTTTATGTATTTCAAACATGAATAATTAAATATGCGCATGATAATTATCTTAGCTGATACTTATGTACATTACATTGTAACTTTAATGAAAATTAGATAATAAAAAATCAATCAGTTGATTGATATATTTTTCTCATTGTATAGAAAATAGTTACTTTGAAATGTGAATGAATTATAAAGTCTACAGAAAAAAATAAATGATTAATTTCTCAAAAACAAAAATTCATACAAACAAATTCTTACTAAAACAATATCAAGTATTCGAGGATCGATTTAATTATAAATCGTAATATTTAATATATTAGTGTTTAAGATGTTAGTGATGTTACAATATTATATTATAATGTGTAATTGAAAACGATTAAATTTTTATCTCAAATTACTACGCAGTTCCAATACGAAAACTAGGAAGGTAAAAGATCAAGGAAATTTACTTTTTACATAAGCATTATATAAAATTCCATCAAGATTAAAATCAATATTCTCTGTTGAAATAAATCGAATTTTTTGTGTTAAATAAAATTATAGCAACAAACTTATATTCGCTGTGGTGAAAAGATCTTCAAGAAGAAAGTGAAAATGATGTACGAGGGTAGTTTGACAAGTAGTGAGAATGGAAAAGCAAAGCGAATTTTTTAAATACAAAATAATTTTTATTTTTCAATATATTCTCCTAAAAGAGCAATACATTTATTCTAACGGTGTTCCAATGCCCTTATGCCATCTCTAAAATGCGATTCCAGAAGACTTTGCAAAATACTCATTATTGATCTAAATCCCACCATTAATTAACATTAGTAGGACGGCACTGTAACCCAAGTAGTTAACATAGAATTTTCTTGTAATATCAACGTTGTTGATGACTGCACAACAGAGTGTCTGGTAATTAAGTTAGCCCAAGTCTCGGATACGATGAATAATATATTTTAAATACATCTACTGGAAAGACAAATTTCTATATTTCTTAAATATATAGTTTGTTAGACTATAATATACATATATTTCTTTATTTCATTAATGGTATTAAGTTTCGGGGTCGCTAATCCCTTACCGAACTCAATATCTTTATATGCATTCGCTAAATTCTAGGAAGGTGAAGATGGAGGTGAATTGTTAGAATCCTCTAAGAGTGCTTTGTGATAACGTACAAGAGTAGTTTGACAAGTAGTGAGAATGGAAAAGAAAAACGAATTTTTTAAATACAAAATAATTTTTATTTTTCAAAATATTCTCCTAAAAGAGCAATACATTTATTCCAACGGTGCTCCAATGCCCTTATGCCATCTCTAAAATGCGATTCCGGAAGACTGCAAAATACTCATTTACGAAGATGATAAGCTCGTCGTTTTGGAAAAAGGTGGAAGTCGGAAGGAGCTAGATCCGGCGAATAAGAAGCATGCGGTACTAATTGGAAATGTAACTCGTGGATTTTGGACATCGCAACTGTGCTAGTATGCGAGGGAGCGTTCTCTTGGTGAAACAGAATCTTTTTCTTTGCCATTCCTGGCCGTTTAGCACGAATCTCAACATTTAATTTTTGTAGAAGTTCTGCATAATATTGTCCGTTTATTGTAGCACCTTTCTGAAGGTAATCAATGAGCAAAATGCCCTTTGAATCCCAAAAAATTGATGCCATCACCTTGTTTGCAGATAAAGTGATTTTCACTTTCTTTGGAGGTGCAGAACCACGTTCTAACCATTGTTTCGACTGTTGTTTAGTTTCGGGTGTACTGTAGTGTATCCAAGTTTCATCGCAGGTAACAAATCGCCTACAAAAATCAACCGGATTTCGCTTATAAAGGTCCAAGCACTCATTGGAAATGCGCAAACGAGTGAACTTTTGATCAGTCGTAAGCAATCGCGGCCGAGAGCTTGGAAAGGCCAAATTCTTTCGTTAAAATGTGGTGTACGCGTTCTGTTGCAATGTTTACCATGTCTGCTATCTCTCTCACTTTGAGTCGTATTTAATCACCGCACGATACTCTGCTTTTTCCATTTTAACAAAACAACGTGTTGCTTCTTTTTCAATCAGCTGTCAAAAATAAACTAATCAACCGATTTATCTAAATATCGGAATGTAAACATATAAATAGTCAACCTAATCAATCAATTAGAGCGCCACCTATGTGTCATTCTCACTACTTGTAAAACTATCCTCTTATCTTGTCTGTGTAGAAAATCCTGGTCCTTCTTGGTTTTCCCATAGAGGATTCTTACCTTGGAGATTTAGAACTTTTTGGGTTTTTTTCTGTATTTCTTACTTAGTATTTCCACAAGCAACAAGGAAAATAAGAGTCCACCCGATTAGAGCCCTGTTTAATCGAATAAGGTTAATTACAAGTTATTTAAGTAAAAGAGAAACCAGTTTCTGCGAAAATATTTTTAGTTAATTCTAATGATTATTTAGTTACTTGCTTAAGGACAGTTGATTGGTGGACAGGTGTTTAAGGTTTAGTTGAAGTATTGTATTTTCAGTCACAAAAGACTTGTTCACTTTAGAAGAAGTGTCTGTGAATATAAGCAACAATTTATTTTAATCTATTATTCGTATTTTGATTAGACTAATTTCAAGAAAGAATAGTAAAATGCCTAGAATATCGGACGAAAATCGCCACTAGATAGTGTTTTTCATCAACAGGGCTCAAGTCAGCGGCAAATCGCAGAAAGAACTCAATGTTCTAAGTCTTCAAAAAGCACGAAGCAGTCAACTTGATAGCTAATAAGAAAATGGACAGCATGGTCTAGAAAAGTAAAAAGTCATGGTCAATATTTACGATCGAGATTCTTGCGAAGCAGGACGGAGTCATCTAAAGAATTATCAGAAGATCTTCGTAGATCGATAGGAGCTTCTGTGCATCCTTTTACCATTCGGTGCCATCTAGTTAAACAGGAACGGTTGGAATATGCACTAATTCATTCCTATTGGACATTGGGTGAGTGGTAACGCGTATCTTTCCTTCTACCGTTCAGCGCCATCTAGTTATATAGGGACTTAAACAGGGAAGAAAGCCATTACTGCGAAAAGGTAATAAACAGGCACGGTTGCAATATGCACGAACTCATTCCCATTGGCTAGTAGTACCGGGTATTTTGGACAGATGAGTCCAAATTTGAAATATTCGTATTTAACAGGAAACAGTATGTTCGCAGAAAGGTTGGAGAACCACTAACACATCATATGTCCAGTCGTAAAACATGAAGATGAATCTGTGCATATATGGGGTTGTATATCTGCATAAGTAAGTGGCCCATTGATTAATAAAATTACTGTAAAATTAACGTCAGCGAAGAAATATTTAGAAAACGGTAAATTTTATATGGTGGTCACTTTTTAATGCACACTATTGCATATTATAAACAAATAGCATCAATAAAGTCTGTGTAATGGAAAGTTCCCCACGTACATATTAATCTTTAATGGTTATCTGTTTGTTTATCGGATGTAATTGTTGAGAGACTACAGGTGGGTATGCACTACATTCAGTCACCAAACCTTGATATTTCTTTGACTTTTCTAAATTAAAATCTCAAAATTAATAATTGATATTTAAAATATAGAACAAGTGTTGAATGAAAATATGCATATCATTTTGAGCATTGGTTATGTTATTTATAAAATTAAACGAAATAACTGTGAAGACAATACATTTTACACATAAATAAATACAAATTTTCAAAAGTAATCTCTTTTAAAAAAATTATAATAAAATTAAACGCAAACTCCTATAAAACTCAAGTGTCTTTGCTGTAAGAAAAATAAAACTAAAACAGAATTCTAAGTTTCTGTTTCACTAAATAAAAGAAATAACTTTTGAATTCCAAAAGATAGAAGTCATTATCTGTTCTGCAAATAAAACTGTAATCGCCGTTTTTGGAAAAGGAGAACCACTCTGTCGCCACTGTTTAGGTTGTCGTTTTGTTTCAGGTGTATAATGTAGCTTCATCGGCGGGCATAAATAGTGCATAAAATCTACCCTGTTTCTTCGAAAACGCTCCAAACACATTCACATCAATATTTGTTCAACACTGAGCAATCGTGGCACCCATTTGTCAGACAACTTCTTCTTAGCCAATTCTTCATTCGAAGTGTATGTTGCGAGTTCTTTGTAGATGTTTATAATCGCCGCTATCTTAGACGTTTTCAAGCAACGGTCTTTTAACATAATAGCATGCACAATTTTCAGTAGCAGATTTCGGATGTAAACTATGTACTGCATTATTATACGACTACATTTGAACACATAAACCCATTTATTAACAGTGGAAAATGAAGGATGTGAGTTCTTTAGACTCATTATGAACAAAACTAAGTACTTAATGAGAATAAATGCTGAGTCAAAATGCGATGAATTGAATCTTTGGAAATATTTAATTCCATTCCCACGTATCCCAATGAGGATTTCGACTCATTTCTGATAAATTCACGCACAAGTTCGATGTTGCTTTCCGTAACTACAGATTCCTTTGCACTAGGATGTTCGTCGTTATTTATGTCCGTACGACCGTATTTAAATTGTTTGTACCACTCATACACACTCGTGCGTGATAAATACGCATCATCATACTCTTGTTTTATCAAATTAAACATTTTAGTAAACGATTTACTGAGTTTAAAACAAAACTTGATATTTGGTATTTGTTCAAAATTCGTTTTTCGACCAATGCCAAATACACACTGTTATTTAATGCGCAATTTCTCTGCTTCTAATGATTCAAATGTCATAATATTTTGACATAACATTGGTGAAAGATCTATCTTACCGACGCATATTTTTTTGAATAGACGGCACTACTAAGAAGTACTATTTTCAAAAAGATCGGTTTCTCTGCGACAGACTGTGTATATTATACCTTGTTTTATTATTAGTATTAGTGAAGTTATTTTAATTTTTTTAATGTACGGATATTTATTTTTTATATTTTGGTTACTTTCTGTATTTTAAGCTTGTCATTATTATATTAAAAATATACCATAAATTAAATTTTTTTAATAAATATTATGTTGTTACTAAAGTGTAACAGTTATGTACGTGTGTTGGCCATGAATTTACGTAATTTTACAAAATTCTACTTGTCACAAATGGTACTTACTAGGATCAAAAGGAAAATCCAATTATTCAAAAGGTTGTGTATGCATTATAAAAATGTGTTAATGTTTTTATATGATAATGACTTATTATTATAATTTGTATTTTTAAGAGAGGAATAATTTTTAATTCATTATTCAAGAACCCAGTTGTTATGTAAACACGTTTAATAACTATGTAGCAAGTCTAATTAAATTCCTTTTTTAATGAAGGTCGTTATATTAATTATTTCAACAAAAGTTATTATATTATAAATTATTTATATAATAAGGAAATGTAATTTTTTCCAGAAACTACCTCAATGGGGCATTTAGATTGTAATTATAAAGAAGGAGTTTGTGAAAGAGTGAAGTCTTGTAATATATTCGGCTTATTCATGCACAACACTTTGCAGAATAGGGCTCAAAGTACAAAATAGTTAATTCAGATATTATATTTTATTTAATAAGCACTTTCATTCTCAAATTATTTGTTAATACACAGCACAATATACAGAAGATTACATACAGTGTGTATCAGCCAAATGGAATAAATTCGATAATAATTAAATGGAAGGGTGTTCGAAAAAACGCTCGGACACGTCGATTGGGATTTTTAGTTGCGTATTTTTTTAAATAAAAAGTTTATATACAGGGTGTGTCATGTAAAAGTGGTCAATACCAACTTTCTTATTTTAAATACAACATCCTGTCAAATATTAAATTTTTGGATTCTTTAGAAAATTCCAGACATATTTCATGTACAATGTCCTATACCTATATTCGACTGTTTCGGAAATATTAAATGTTTTCAGATTAATAATTTTGTTTATAATTAAAATAAGATTTTCACATAATAGTTTGTTTACCGAACTATTAAGTGAAAAGCTTTAATTTACTTGTACTTCGTTTTAAAATACCTTGCCTTAGCAAAGTGTTGTCAGTGTCATAGTGTTGTCAGTGTCATAACTGTTTGAATTTCGTTAACTACATTTCAGCAAAATGGTTTACTTAACAGAAATGCACAAAATAACAATTCTGCAGATGATTGGTTATGGAGATAACACACGGACACAAATGGAAGTTGCTCACTTATTTTATGAGAAATTTCCAAATTTGCCGCCTATATCCCAAGGAACAATTAGTAAAATAGAAAAGCAGTTTCGCGAGTTTGGACATGTAAGGCAAATAAAAAAAGCAGCTGCGAATGCAGTAAGTAATGATACCAAACTGGATATTGTGCTTGAGTTTGAAGAAAACCCGCATACTTCTAGTAGACAAGCAGCGTCAATGTTCGATGTTTGCCATTCATCGATTACTCGCACATTAAAAGAAAATGAAATGCATCCCTATAAAATTATACCAACTCAGGAGCTCATGGAAGACGACTTTGATAGGAGAACGTATTTTTGTGAACAAATGATGACAATGTTAGATAACAATGTGATCCAATTAGAACATATTTTATTTTCTGATGAGTGTACATTTACGCTTCACGGTCATGCTAAACGTCAAAATTGCCGCTATTGGTCCAGGGAAAATCCTCACTGGATGAGGGAAGAACATATGCAATACCCTGAGAAGGTTAATGTTTGGGCAGGAATTGTTGGAGATCATATCGTAGGTCCTTTTTTCATTGATGGAAATTTGAATGGCGACAATTATTTAGCATTGCTTCAAAATAATCTCATGCCAGCTTTGACAAACTTATATCCTGATCTAGCAAACCCACAAGTTCCAGCAAATATGATGTGGTTCCAGCAAGATGGAGTACCACCCCATTACCAAATCAATGTCCGGCAGTACCTCAACCAAATATTCCCGAATCGGTGGATAGGTAGGCGAGGATCGATGGAATGGCCAGCACGATCCCCTAATCTAACGCCATTAGACTTCTTCTTATGGGGATATGTCAAGAGTATAGTATACAAAACTAAACCCCTCGACTTAGCTGCCTTAAGAAGACGAATAATAGTTGCGATTAGATCGCTCACACCTGAGATGTTGAGCAACGTTAGAAAAAATTTTTATTTAAGATTAGGATGTTGTCAAGACGTTTGCGGCGAACACTTTGAACATCTCCTACAGTGACATTAATGTTTTTCTTGTTATTTTTTACATTATCAAAAATTTTTCAAATTAATCTGAAAACATTTAATATTTCCGAAACAGTCGAAGATAGGTATAGGACATTGTACATGAAATATGTCTGGAATTTTCTAAAGAATCCAAAAATTTAATATTTGACAGGGTGTTGCATTTAAAATAAGAAAGTTGGTATTGACCACTTTTACATGACACACCCTGTATATAAACTTTTTATTTAAAAAAATCCGTAACTAAAAATCCCAATCGACGTGTCCGAGCGTTTTTTCGAACAGCCTTCCATTTAATTATTATCGAATTTATTCCATTTGGCTGATACACACTGTATACTTTACGTAGTAAGAAAATAACACAAAAAATCTAGTTTTCTAGTAAGTCTAATGACCAAAATAACGCAAGAAAATGTGCATTGGTTTTCATACATGAATATAATCCGTGCCTTTTTTGTTGGTATCATTTGTTTTTCATGAAATTTATTATTTGTATTGAGTGCATGAGACGTAAATAGCGCTTGCCCATATTTTTTTCAAGACTTTATCTTAGCAAAAATGTATAATCAAGTTTTGCCACTAACTCAACCGGTTTGCGGAGTGAGTCGCTCAAATGACAAAGATAGAAATTCGGTAATCTAATAAAGAAGCAAGCGCCACCCTGTCCTTCGAAATACCATACAACCCGCTCCTAGTGAATCGACAGGCAATCACGTTGTTGGATCAGTAAATACAAGGAGGTTACTGCGCGACAAATTTAATCTTCGTTAAGAGACACGTGTGATAAATACATATATATTTTAAAGATTAAACTTCTAGGACGGAAATGAGGGGGAATTCATTACAGCGATTCAATAAAAAAACAAACCGGTTACACATGCAACAAACCGGTTACACATGCAACAAACATAATCGAAAAAATTATACTAAATGAACTGCGAATTAAGAATTCAATAATATTAATATACGAAAGACAGTCAAACATTTAAATTTCAAATAGTCATGACTAATTACGTTAAAAATTGATTAGATAGAAAACAAATATCAAATCTAAGGAAAAAAATGGTATTTCTACAAAGATGTGTTTGCAATAAAAATGTGAACTGTATAGAAAAAAAGTTACTAAATTAACTAAGATTTTAAATTTCAAATAGTCTTGACTAATTACGTTAAAAATTGATTAGATAGAAAACAAATATCAAATCTAAGGAAAAAAATGGTATTTCTACAAAGATGTGTTTGCAATAAAAATATGAACTGCATAGAAAAAAAGTTACAAAATTAACTAAGATGCAAACTATGCACAATTAACCAAAATCTAAGTATAAACGTTTTGATCATACCTGTATCACTTCGTCTACAAATGTTAAGTACAAGAGGAAAAAATAATTTAAAATTAATGTGAGAGCTACAAGTGCAGAGAGCAACACCTTAATTTTAAATTATTTTTTTCCTCTTGTACTTAACATTTGTAGACGTAGTGATTATTTAATTTACATTATCCAGAGTTATTATAATTAGTGTAAATTAAATAAAAGCCTTTTTCGCTTACGTGTGTCTGTGGATTTATTTATGAATTATCTAACACTAACTGTACTCTGCGCGCGTCGCTACGCCACCTACTAAAATAAATTTGAGGGAAAGACATTACACAAATATTCAATTCATTTTGAGTCATTTTATTGATTTTGTTCATTTTGAAAAAATTGTGACATTGCAGCATTTCGTTTCAATTCGATATTTATTGAAGTGCTGTGGGATACACAATATTTCTTGTTTTTCCATCTGGTGCGCAAACGAATAAATCAGAAGGTTTTCCGACGCGTGAGCAGGCCGCATAGAGAAGCATGGATTCTCCAAATTTAATCCACACACTTGCAACGATTGTCCTTGTGCTTTGTTGATAGTCATTGCGAAAGCGAGTCGTACCGGGAACTGCAAATGTTTGAATTCGAATGGCATATCTGTCGGGATCATTGGGATACGTGGCAATTGTTGCCTGGATAACATTGTTCATCATTTTCTTGACTGAGAGTCTGGTTCTGTTGCAAAGTCGTGGTGGATTTATGTTTCAAAGAAGAATGATGGCTACGCCAATTTTCAATGTAAGAACGTGCAGTGGCATACCTGGCAAATCAAGCGAATTCAAGAATTCGGTTGGATAGTTGACAACTTCGTCTTGATTCACCACAGTATCGATGGACTTATATGTTGTCGTTTCGCCGGGTATTCCATTCTGAATGGTGAAGTTGATGGTATTGACATCGATGTTTTTGGCCGCTAATCTAGCACGCGTACTGAGCCACTGATGATTTTTGTAGTTCTGTGCAATGCTTGGGAAAACTTTTTGCACCAATTCGTCTATGCTTTCTGTGATCTTACAGAAGTTTGCTGGCAAAGTGATACATTGCGTAAATTCATCAATTTGCATTCGCCCATTTCCAATATCCATTAATTGTTTGGCAAAATTTCCGAAAATTGGTCGTGCCAACTTAGAAACCTTCGTGGGCTCATGCACAACAACTTTGCTAAAGATTATCACATGATCAAATGCATAGTTTACAATTCTATAAAGGACATGCAGAAATATATATATATATATATATATTGAAGTGACTATTGTGCAGCAATACATTTATTTTCTCTCCTACTTGTACTGACTCTACTAACAACCCATTATTTTCTAATTTTTCTATTGTGTCGAGTAATTCTTTATAATTGTGGCAAATAGTTTTTAAATCTGTTTTAACGGAAGTATCTCGTAATCTGTTTTTTCCTAACGGCTGCTTGTACCTGTGTCAGGATGGAATTGTAGTTATAGATTGAATTTGTTGGAAATACTAAGAATAAGGAAAGCCGCCTGCAACCATGTTCCCCAATGTGTCAGAATTGGCTTTGGTAGTTTCAGAATACCGGCGCACTATCTGTGAAATTTTCGAGTTAGTTTAGGAGATTTGACAAACACTTTTTAGTATGCTATTAATGTGTTCACCTCTTGAAAACATTCTCGAGTAGTTTTTTTACGAAAAAGCCGGTTACGACTTTCCGGGACATCTGGTATATGCAGTGAAAAAAGGTGGAATAATTGCGAATATAGACGATGGGTGGTAAGTGAAGCAAACTGCAGTATTCTACAGTGAGTAAGAACTCAGTTTCAAAGAAGACGGCGAAACCACGGTACAATTAAAAGGAATCCAGGCTCGGGACGCGCGAGAAAATCAACTGCTGAACAGGATTGATTAATAGTTTAAGAGGAAATCCATTTTCAACAGTAGTTAGTATTGTTCCTGCAAAATATTTTCTAGAAGTCACACGGGGCGTCGCACAGTAGGTCACTTTGAATTAAAATGCCATGCAGCAGCGAAAAAAATATTATTAGACAACAGTCATAAAGAATTAAGAACGGATTTTGCTTTAGAATACATAGCTCATGACGAAGAAGTTTGGAATCGTGTAATTTTTAGTGTCTACTACATATGTTTCCGAGAATTTACTCATCCTCAGGCAGACTTGTGTTATTAACGACCAACGAGATAGACGCGTTCTCGCTTTGTCGTTCAATACTTGTGTTGGCTGAGAGAAGGAGACAATGTCTATCCAGTATTTATCAATTCGTCGTTCTAAATACATGCTATACTCAAAAACGAAACAATATCTGGAAAAATACTTCATGAATGTATCTTAAAACTCGAAAATAAAATTAATAACAATTATTTTGCTCATAGGTAGGTTTAATGAGGGAAGGACGTCTCCTAGCTGAAGATGTTCCCGATAGACTGTTGACTCTATTCAGATCGGATACTTTAGAAGAAGTATTTTTAATTTTGTGTCGGCAGCAGGAAGAGGAGCGATTGGCAGATATTGAATATTTACCAGATAATCAAAATAATGGCGTTCTGCAAAATGCTGATTCGGAAGTTAGCATGGCAATGTCCGATATGGGTCAAGGATCACGTGATGTAAGTCGCACATGTTCATATATATATATATATATATATATATATATATATATATATATATATATATAAACATAAAAAGCAAAAGAGTTAGGTAAAACTGTTCATATAACATATTATGCATTAAAAATCTGGTCTGAGTTGTATATTAGTATTCGTTGTACATATTTTTTTCTGTTATGTCTTGCAACTTCGGGATTTTACTGTTCGAGTGATCAAAATTTCAATTAGATACTCTCTAAACTGTCTTTCCAGAAAGTAGAAGAGCGACGATTTTGATTAAAATCATCACTACAGTTGGCATTTCAAGCGTTCGGTCAGCAACGCGAGCTTCGAAGAAGTGCAAGGCGTTTAGCAGTTAATAAATGTATATAAATACTTACCCTTATAAGCAGCGTTTTCAGTATGCAGATGCGCAAAATGTATAAGATCAGTTAAATTTTTTCGGCATCGGGTACGTTTCAACTGTTTCTTCATGTAACCGTGTTCGCTGTGAGGAAGAAATGCATACAACGATGTTTAGTTATCTTATATCTTGTGTTAACACACTGTCTACTTTAATAATAAATTATTGCTAAGGTAGATTTCACCGGATTAAAACAAATCTGATGATGGTGGATCCGTTAAGTATTATTATTTCAATTATGCAAGTATTTTATCATTAGATGTCGAACTATCGTTCTCTGCATATAAGACTATTAATTTCTCGCGGCGAACATGAAGAAACTGTTTAAAAACACCTGATGCTGCAAATATTTAACCAATCTTGTTCAATTTATGCATTTGCCTACTAAAAATGCTGCTTAAAAGGACATTTTATTTACATTTATTAGTTGATAAACTCCTTGCATTTTTGCGAACACGCCTCGTTGACCAAACGCTTATAGTGTCAGCTCTAATCATCGTTCAAATACTTACTCCCCTTTTTGGAATTTTTTAATAGTTAGTTGTTGATGTTTGGAACAATATTCCTAAAGAATAGATTCAACTTTGCAGCTCATCGTTTTTTAGACAATCTTGAATTGTATTAGTATAATTAATTAATTAACGAAAAAGTTTTGTGAGCAGTATTTGATGCATGCCATGACAAAATAACATTGTGCTGAAGAAGCTTTTGTGAAAGATTTTTAATCTTAAATTTATGCTAGGTAATCTTCAAAAAGCACAGTTTTACTTTTTCTATAAAGAAAACCAAATTAAGAATCTCGTATTTTTCTAAATCTTGTCACTCATTTCTTTTCGTCTTCAGGTGTTAACCAAACGGTCCACAGGTAAACGTAATACAGCTGTAGGAACTTTCAGTGTAAATCGAAACCGTTTAAAGGCATTGATGGAAAAGAACTGGTTGCAGTATTTTAAAAATACAGCGTAAGTAGGTATCATTAGATTTAACTCATTAAATTAAAACCTGATATATTTTTAATTGAATTCAGGGGTCTCACCTTTAATTTGCTGTTTCCTGTAATAGAAATGTTGGCATTTCTATCAGCGATAGGTGGCGATGTTAAGAATATTAGTCTTGGTGTAGTTAACGATGAACATACGCAACATTTTTGCGGAACATACAATAGACAAAATACGGCTATACCTTATAGCTATGTTGACTGTAATTTCATCGATTTGAGTTGCAGATTTCTGGAGGATGTTGAAGATCCTATGATTGATAAGGTAAAGAATCTCTGTATATAAAATAATTCAATTGTATTGGAATGGATGATTCTTTCGATTTGGCGATAATGGGGGATTGGATTAAAAGATATTATAACTTGTTAGAATAAAAATGACCTATTTCATGAATTTCTTTTAAGGAGAGATATCGGAACAAATCAACTTAATTTTTATAAAAATGTTTATTGAATATGTTATAGTACATGAGTGTATTTCTAAAAAATGCTAATATAAATATGGAAATCACTGTGAATTGTGGACTATAAAATGTACACTTTTATCTCACGGTAGTATTTTACAGCACTTCTTTTATTAAAGCATAAGGACAAAAGTAAAATTCAATCGTCATGAGACTATACATCAGCTGAACAAGTAAGAACTGTTAAATCACAAAATCGACAAAATTTAGCAATTTTTGGTTAAAATTTGATCACTTTTTATACATTAAAAACCTATGATTAACATCGACTACATTGAAGATTTCAATTTAGAAAAACGGATACAGGGTAAATTCCTGCGAAGTCAACGGTCATAAAGTAATGAAGCCCGCTAAATCTCGTTACGATGTTCTCAACTCATCCATATTTCAAATTTAGTAACTAGACATCATCCTTGTTGACTGTTGTATAAAAGAATATCGAGTTATCGAAGTGTAAAATTGTAAACTGTAATACATAACATTGCAATGATCACATAAAGTGTAATGTGGTTATTAAAGAACAGTTAATAAAATTTAACACTCGACGTATAGGAAGATAAAATAACAAATTAAAAAAAATTACATTACAAGTATACCTAAGAGAGGGTTGCTATCCCTCCCGAACCTACCTGTAGCCGATTTCGGGAATTCCATCCGGCCTTGAGCTTACAGAAGTGATTCTCAAAATTAACTAATAAAGATGTTAGATAGTCACCATAGTACTATAGAATTCCTAAACGCCATTTAACACTGAAGACGGGTCACGGTTTGGCTAAAACGAGCTATTATCCAATTTGTGGATAGCAATGGAGGGTACAGACGAAAATAACAATACACACAAAAGAAAACAACCAACCATTCATAAGCAACTGTGTAATTAAGTAATTGCAAAAGGTAAAAAATAAACTATAATAAAATATTCGGACTGACTAGGTTAATCTTCTATACAGAATTAAACCTCACAACATATTTTCCCCCAGATATACACATATTTGGTTCACATAAATTAATTACAATAGCCCTCAATTAAAAAAAAATTGCTTACTCAAAATTTACAGCCCGTATAGAATTTAAATTATCCTTACTAAAATTACTGATTGTACAATATAGAACTATTGACATTAAACACAAAAAAAGATGTTATTTTGAATTATTACATTAAAATTACTGAATCTTTTCCATTGAATTATTAATGTTACAAAAATAGTTGCTTGACAAAAAAATATCCGGCATGCAAAAGGAAAAAAATGACAAAATAAGGTCACAGAGTTTTTTTGCTACACTCGACAGATAAACAACTTTTATTCAAGCTAGAACATTAAGATGGAATTGAAATTATTAGAGCGATAAGAGACAAAAACTAATTACTAATTTAATTAAATATTGTCGGATTTAACCTTAGCACTCTAGATACGATTATCAAAAGAAATTATGACAATCTGACCTTTTGCAAGTTGAATGATGTTTCTACAGCACCGTCTTTTCAAGGTTCCACTACAAAAACAATACTTTCATTCGAGTATTAATTCTTTGAGTAACAAAATAAAAACATCCTAACAGCCAGAAAAGAAACATGACGAGAGTTATTTGATTATAAGGCAAGGGAGAAAAAAACTCTTATCTTGCGGTGGATTTTTTTATTTTTTTTATTCTCTTCACTCTCTTATAAGCTCGAAGGGAAAACTGTACAATAACTGATTCCTCCCACGTAGTAAGGAATAACGCTCCTTTACCGGAGAACTTCACTTAAGATCGCCGAATTGTGACAGGTCAAATCACAAAAATTCATAAGATAATGCCTCTAAATATAGAATAATCCACATATTCACTAATCAGGTCTATAAGCGAGTGTCGTGTACACCGAGATTTTTTCCAACACTCGACGAATGAGGCCATCTTTGCAGATAAAAAACGTAGGATGCAATGAAAATATACGAAATAAGCACGTAGCAAATGATAAACATACAAAATAAATTTATTTAATGTCCCCCAACTAAATAAATATCCAAATTAATTATATTATTATAATAAATTAAACAATATTCGTTTTCTTAAAAAATGGAAAACCTAACCAAGAGGTTGGTTCAAAAATACTCTCTTTTTTAGCTATACAGTATTTCTATGACAGTCAATCTGTCATAGAAAATAATTTAATAATTTGGACGTTATGAAACATTTCCGGTGAAATAGTGTAATGTTGTCTAAACCATAAATTATTTATCTTAAATAATTTCAGTAAAAGAAATCCAACGGGGATAAATTTGGAGAACGTGGTGGCCATCCAATATTATCTAAAGAAATTTCAATCCATTGGTTAGGAAACTGATCTGTTAAATAGTTTTGAACATTCAATGAATTGTGAGCGGGACAAGCATTTTCTTGAAAGTTGATGCTTTGTAAATCAATATCGGGAAGCTACTGAAGAGTAAGAAGAATTCGCGTTTGAAATAACTCAATATTTTTGTGCACTTCAGTTACCATTGATAAGAAATGGCTCGAAGACGTGGTTGTCTAATAACCCCGCCCAAACATATACCTTTTGTTGCTTTATTAATTGTTTAATAATAATTTCATTATACTTTACGTGATCGTCATGTATTGTATTGTATTGCAATGTATTAATTTTCATAAAATAAAAAAGTTATAATTCTATAATTTCAAATTAGTAACCCGATATTCTTCTCAACCATCTGTTTTACCAGATTTGGAATGCGAATGTGTTCAGGAAACAGCGTAGTGCATAACAAGAATTAGAAGGAGAAACACATGTGTATTATGATTATTAACTAAGCAGAGATTTACTCGGTATTTTACAAGCGTAGTCAGTTCCATAAGTTTTAAAAATACGATTTTACTAAGAAGGTACTTCAAATTTTAAGTTTCATCTTTTATATTCATATGTAGGTTTTACATATTAACCTCTAATCACCGATTCCATGTCGATATAGTATATAGGTATAGTATGTTTTACTTCTTCTAACGAATCTTGTTCAGCTACAATACTTATTTATCGTCTTTAAGAACCATTACAACCTCTCGTGATCGATATTCGGTAATTTTTAATTGTTAAAATAGCTTCGTTTTAGGGCCAATTTTTTGCTACTAATATTAGTTTTAGAAGCAGCGAATACTCTTTAAAGTTGCATTTCATCGCTGCAGTCTCAATAGTTTTCGAAGCTGAAAAAAATATGCCTTACATCGCTTTGCAACAAATTGCTTTACCATAAGATTAAAATTTTCATTATTATTTTGATTATATGACTCAAATATCCTTCTAATAAATCTGCAGAAGAATAAATTGAACGAAGTTTCTTGAACTGATGCTTATACCCAAAGTTTTATTACTCTCAGCACGCCATTTACGCCTGGAATCAGATCCTGTTAGGGAAACTAAATGTTGGGGAATTGGTTTTGCGTTGCCAGATGATAATATGTTGATCATATTCCTTTTACCATACATAAACTGGATTTGGATGGCATCTTATGGCTAATCCGTTAGATCTCCTTTATTTCTTTATCGGTTAGTTTTCCGAGGTTTGTGTCCATTCTGTCATGATTGACAGATTCTTTTCTTTTTATAATTTCGGATTACATTTTTAGATGTTTACACTACAGGATGTTCATGTTATAGCGATTCTACTTACATTTTAGGTATTCTATCAAGACTTTAATAAGGCCATGGACGACGCTATGCACGGAAAGGTTATAGGTTTCATGTACTTTGCTCACAACTTTTCCCAATCATTCGAGGAACGCTTGGTAAAAGGCTCTAGCATTGATGATTTCTCTCTAGACAAAAGCCAAATAAAAGTTTGGTTGGATATGTCAAGTAAGAGCGATTTGATGGGCATATGAAAGAATTATGTTGTGCACAGTATTCTTTTAGATCGACAACTGGGTGCAACACTCAAATTTAAGCTGTTGAAAAAATTTTTGGAATTTCAAAAAAGTCTAGCCAAAGATTGTCACCTTTTTGAAAAACTTGTCGACATACCAATTCGCATTAATTATGAATTTGGCGATGATAATGAGACATATAATGTTTTTATGACTCCAGGAGTGTTATTGACGTAAGTAATAACTTTAATGAACACCAACTTATATTAGCACTAATTTTTAATAAAGACACATCAGGTGATAAGTTTTTTTAATTATGAGAGGTATTATCAGCTAATAATTGCGTTAACTATAAAGATGAGCAAATTCAAATTGAACCACTTAAATTAAATTATTTCATTTTCTTTACTGAAATATTCCTTTTTTTCCAGTATCATGTTTTTCATGGCGACTGTAATGACATCAACAATTATCATAACAGACCGTTTAGAGGGAGTATGGGATAGATCTATAGTAGCAGGCGTGTCTTCTTTCGAGATATTACTAACCCATTTTGCAACGCAAATCCTTATCGTCATTATGCAAGCCATTGAAGTAATGGTTCTGACATTCGTCATTTACAAAACAGAATATATAGGCAATTTTGTTCTAATATGTTTTTTTGTGATTCTGGAAGGATTGTGCGGAATGTGTTTTGGTATACAAAAATATATATGTTTGTTTCTGCTGATAATTTTTCAAAGTTTAAGATTTTTTAAGATAACGCAACTTTAGCGTTTTACTAAGATTTTCGTTGGTCATTTTGAATAAGCTTAACGAAATTTCGAACTGTGATAAATTATCAGTTTGAACATAGTGATTTTTACTTTGCTTACATAAGAGCATATTTTTTTTAGGGTTTTGGGTATCAATTATAACGGACAATCATAATACCGCCAATATTGTTACTACTGGCAGTTTTTATCCTATGATTTTACTTTGCGGTAGGTAAAATAAGTAACGTACAGGATGTAGGTATATGTAAAGGGTGTCATTTTAATTCATCTAATGCCTTCAGTTCCTGTGTTATTTGAACCTTATATGCCTTCAGAGCTAAATCCTTGTGTAAAATTTGATTAAAATTGTTCCACTAAGTCTAGGTTTTTGTGAACTGTCGTCAAATGGATATTTCAGGATCTTCAGCAACACTTTCACGAACCAAACCAATATTTTCTTGTGAAAGACCACCATTGTATTTTTCACTTTTTTGATCTTCCACGGAACCAGTCTCTTGAAATTTTTTAACAATTCGACCAATAGTGCTTTCAGATGGACGATTATGTAAACCATAAAATTCACGTAATTTTCTAAAAATTCTTTTCACAGAATGCTGATTTAAATAAAATAATTCAACAATTTGTTGTACCGTGTACGAAGCCATTTTTATAAATGTCGTACATCACACTTTTTAAATGCCCACATACCCAGACAAATTCAGTGCGCCATCTATATTTTATTTATTTAAAAAAAAAAAAACGCGCAATTTGAAACACACTTTACTATTAGTTTCAAATTAATTGTCAGTTAAAAGAAATGTAGTAAGTAACATCATTGCCTTGTGGATTTTAAAGCCTCATTTCTTTTTGAGAATCGTTTATCACTGTTATAAAATAAAGAGTAAAGCTCTGCAAAGTCAACGAACGTTCATAATACGCATGTATTTCTTCTCGCTATGAGATTCAATGTTCTCCTAAATCATTCACATTCGACGTTGTATGTACATATGTATGTAGTTGCATGAAAAAATATCGGATGCTTTACTCCCTAGTGAAACTTGAATTATATTTTTAAATATTTATCTTTTGTCGCTTACTAACTGTTTATTAATATGTAGGGTGCTATAAAAATTTTGCAGATGATACAGAAAAAAATCAGTTATTTTAACCAATTTGTTTTTGTTTTTCAAAATATCTTAGAGAATACGACAATAATATTTCTGACAGCGCCACCTTACGAGAAGTAGCTGAACCGCAAAACTTTTAAAGCAGCCTACGTAATTTTATTACACTGCATGTGAACATTGTAATGTAATGTATTGTAGTTCACTCATTTTCATAACATAAGTTTGGGGAAATGTGTTTTACGTTAATAAGTGAAGCTGACTGGTATTTCTTTCGTAAGATAGAAAATCTTTTTTTTCAAATGATGTTACTATGATAGGCAATATTTTAAGAAAAAGTAATAAAGCTTTCGAAATAAAATATTATTTTGATCTATTTAGGCTTAACATTAAGAGAACATCCTTCGTATAATCGCAATCAAATTAACAATAAGTATTATTACAAAAAAATAGACTTAAGGCGAAATTCTAGTTATACATGAATTTATCACATTTAATTACGAGAAATCAAATACTTTGTGAAACTTTTAATAATTTTCATTATGTAGGATTAGTTTGGCCATTGGAAGCTCAGCCACCAGTTCTCCGGTTTATATCAAAATGCCTACCATTTACTATAGCGATAACATCACTAAGAAACGTTATGAAAAAAGGATGGAATGCTGACAACTTACAAGTATTAAACGGCATTGGTGTTAACTTATTATGGATCATTATGATGAGCATACTCAGTGTTATTCTCGTTAAAAGAAAGAGATGAATCTTAAAGTATTATTATATTTTTTAGAAACACTATTTAAGGCGTGAGTTAAATATTTAGATGAATAATAGTTTATGTACTTAAATAAATGTTATGAGAACTATGCATGTTCATTTTCCTATATTTTTTTGAAAAATAATATCTTGTGTATTCTGTAGTCCTGCCGATTTATGATTTTGTAGTTCTAAGATAGCTGCTCGTCATAGCTAGTGGATTGTGGTGAGTTTTTTATTTGGGTAAGCACTTCTGATTTACTGGTAAGTCCCGAAAGTGATCTTTGATGTACACATAATTATATATTCAAAAAAGAAACCAGCGAACTTATTTATACAATTTTATTTATTTGTAACGAAGCCCGATTCTTTTATCCACCTTGCAAATCTGCCAATTAAATCTTCATAAAATTATTCGAGTTTCGCGGAATTTTTCACTTAAACCAAAACATAAAAAGGCCAAAAAAATAATTTAGAAAATGTGGTGTATCCAGTTAAGCATTTATAAATATATCGTAAAAATTCATCTCAAAGTGTGTTTCTTAGCAAACTACAAATCAAAATTAAATTGGTTATTTTTCACCAAGGAGGATAGTTTATCTATTTGTTCTATAATGACAAGAAAAAGGACAACTACTGAAAATTATGAAAACAAACCACAAAAATGCGGTGGCAAATTGCATCTCTCGTAAAAATCACATGTTTAAAAGTCGCCGACCGAGTATTATTTCAAAATTAAGATTACGGAAACGGTTCATTTCGACGATTTCTAATTAAATGATTTGTCGAAATCGATAATTGCGCATAGAAAAATTGTTTTGAGCCCTTATTATACATAAGTACTCGTATTATGAAAAGCTAAAATTCAACAAATAATTTTCGAGTACCGCAGAAATAAAAACAAAATTAGTAAATTATGCTTCTATTATTTTCATATATCTTACGCGCGACAGGTCAGGATTGGTTGAATTACGCATCTACGAACCGACAATTAGATGTGAGCGAAGTGAATATTAACAATCGGCGATGCATAAAATAAAGCAAAATAAATAATTTTAAAGTTTCTGAAACACTTACGTTGTTTATAGCTGTTTTTACGTAGCGCTAAATGGCTAACTTTTGGGGAAAGTTTTCATCATTGGGTATGTTTTCACATTTGTCTAGGTCAACGATTTTTGCTGTAATCAAAATGGCCGTTCTACTAAGGCAAGACACGCATAATTAAAATAATCTTTATAAAAGATGACGGTTCTATAGGAGCATCATGACATCATCCAACCACATCTTGAAAACATTCTCGAATAATTCATGCCACAAGATGTAAAGCATGAACTTCACACGTCACATGTAATAGTCTCTGACAGTCTTCTTTAAGAGATCGAATTATAGAACGTATTGTCACGGCACCATCACTCACAAATATCAACAGTTGTTTGGTTGAAAGTTTAAATCCGCAGCCAGCACTACCCTCGTAATGGCCTCACCTATACATTTTTCTAATCTTTTGTTAGCTAGTAAAATTGGAAATTTCATTTATAATAGTATTTTTTTACGATGTCATCTTGTCAACGCATAATCACAGCTGTTTGTCTTTTACTATAGCTTTAATTCTATTTCCAATTTCTTCGCTTAGAAATGATAGTTATGCAACGCTGTCCTAGATGTTAGCTTTTAGGAATTTTTTAGGTCAAAACGATCGAAACTGTTTTTTTATTCAGTAAGTTTAGCGGTAGACCGCATATTACGATCATTAAAAGTAAGTCTAACATGAATTCAGTCGTTGGTTGCACGCCATTTTTTATTTCTGCGTTTTCTACTTTCAACATGTTCTCTACAATCGTAGTTGTCCCAGCACATCAGTGGCTTAATACAAAGTACATATCCTAGTGTCAACCAATGGTTGCTTTTTATTCTTCCGCACTTTCGACATACTTAATTACATATTTACATAAAATGTAAAACAAATAACATCGCCAGATCAAGTACCAATGCTAACTTATAGCACAATGATACGCATTGCTCAGGACAATCGACGATTGACGGAAATATTCACTTCACTTGCTTGGATTTGTTCATGTATGTAGGTAGATACGTATTTCATATAGCGAATCCTGACCTGTCGCGCTGGAATAAATGATAAGCCTACACATGACTGAATGAAATGCTCACAAATTTCATAAATTACTTTATATTTTGTCAAAATATTCAGTGAATCAACATCTCGTTAGAACTCGCTACATGCGAGATAATTAATTTGACATTTGAAACTTAACAAGTTTTTTTTATAATGAAATAAGTGTATTAAAATACTGACTTTTAATTTGAACGCTTCAAATAAATTTATATAAAAATATTAGAAATTCTAACTTTTAAAACCTGTTAATCAAATTTTAGTACGTGTATAGTTTTATGAATTCATTGAAGATAATCCACCACATTCTGGAATCAAGCAGAAGTTTTTACATTAATGCTGTCAAAGGGACTACAATAACAGCAGCTACCTACAGAATACGTTAACAAAATAGACTATGTTACTAAATACAGTCATCAATAAAATACGCTATTAATTTTTGTGCTTTTATAATTAATTTTTAATTAATAATGATATTGATGTTTTCTTGATAACTGAAACTCATTTCACCAAAAGAAGCTTCTTCAAAATGCCAAAATACCATATTTACAACACAAAACACCCGGATGGAACTGCACATGGTGGAACTGCTATCATAATAAAAAGAACTACAAACACAACATTCTAGATGATTACAACGAAGAGTTTCTACAAGCAACCAGTATAGCAATGGAAGACTGACACGGACCCTTGACTTTAAACCAAACCGCCTGAAAATATTACTTCGTATAGGCCTATAAACTTGCTGCCTGTTATATCTAAGATACTGGAAAAGATTTTAAAAATTAAATTAGTAACGATCCTTAAAGACCAGCACATAATTCCTGAACATCACTTTAGATTTCAAAAAGAGCACGCCACTATAGAACGGGTACATCGAGTCACCAATAAAATTATGCAATGCTTGGAGGATAAATCGTACTGTTCCGCTCTATTCGTGGACGTCAGCCAGGCTTTCGATAAGGTTTGGCACACTGGATTGTTGTATAAGATTAGAAAGCTCTTACCCCTAAACTTCTTCCTCATCCTTAAATCCTATTTACAAGACCGCCAATTCTTTGTTAAATTCCACAATGAATACTCATTATTCCACCCCATAAACGCTGGAGTTCCGCAGGGGAATGTTCTGGGGCCTCTTCTTTATTCAGTATACACGTCTGACTTACCCACATTCAACAACGCTTTAATAGCTACATTTGCTGACGACACTGCCGTTTTATCATCGCACAAAGATCCTCAGATAGCATCCCAGCTCCTTCAATCTAACCTAGATAGTATACAAGAATGGTTAAAATTATGGAGAATAAGAGTCAATGAAACGAAGTCTGTGCACGTAACTTTCACGAATAAAGGAGGAATTTGCCCACCAGTGAGATTAAATGGTAAGGAAGTACCCCAACGAGAAGACGTAAAATATCTCGGAATACACCTGGACCGAAGATTAACGTGGAAAGAACACATCTTTGCTAAAAGGAAGCAGTTAAGTCTCATACTACATAAAATCTATTGGATTATTGGTCACAGATCCAAGTTATCTCTTGAAAACAAGATCTTGGTGTACAGATTTATCCTCAAGCCAGTTTGGACGTATAGGGCTCAACTCTGGGGCTCTGCATTAAATTCGAATATCGAAATTCTCGAAAGATTTCAAGCAAAAACTCTTTGAGTAGTCAGCGACGCTACATGGTTTGTTTCAAGTAGTTCAATTGCTCGCGATTTGAATGTAACTTCGGTTAAACAAGAAATTAAGAACATAAGTGAGAATTATATAAACAGACTCGTAATACACCCAAATAATCTTGCTAAAAACCTAGCACTGCAACGTATTATAAGGCGCAGACTTAAACGGTACACTCCTTACGATTTAGTTTATAGATTCCAAAATAGTGCCCCTTAAACTAGAAGTGTCAGACTTTAATCTTGCGCATTATTGTTCTTTTCTTTCATTAGTGATATACATAATTGTAATGTAAATATGTTAATACTTGTGTTATCCCAAATTGTAAATAGTTGTATTGTAACTATGACTCAATAGGAAATAACCATTGGGTTAGTTTCCTACACGTCTAAATGGTTAGTTAAAATATTTACTTATTGTTCCGATGTGAATAGATTGTAAATTGATCGGGATATAAAATTAAAAAAAAAAATTTGTGATATCTCGCGATATGACGATGCACTCTTTTTATGCCCGATATATATTTCACTGCTTGTTATTCTGTCAATATGTTGCGATGCGCGATTTTAATGATTACACATCAACAGTGACTATTATTAACACTTTTAATAAATGGTTCCAAGATATCATTAGATAATTCATACAATGGATTTTAAAAAACTGTGTACGTGTTTGGTTTTATTTTCGATATAGAGGATTATATAAGATGTGTAAATTTATAGCCAATGGTAATAATACATAGACATTTATTCAATCATTAAATTTACAATAGGTAAAACTCAAATATAGAAAATTTTAGTACATATAAATGCAGACAAGTAACACCATTTTTAAACTAAATACGAAATACAACAGCAATCAAGAACGAATTGATAATAGGCATTAATAAAAAAAGAAAGAACATAATTCAGTAACTACACATTAGTTTCTATAAATTTAAATTTATCTCCATAGAAGCACAAATAGAATAATAATTAGTCCACATAATGTTCTGCTGGAGATTCTAGCCATAGTTCATTAAATGCTATTTTTTTAGGAGTTCTGAGAAATGTTCTCTTTTACTTACAATATTATATAGAAATGTAAAGCTTAATATTCTACATTTGATTTCCAATTGCCCTAGTCTGAAATAATTTAACAACATTGAATAAACATGACCTCTTTCTGAATACCTTCCATCACATACTTAGGTTGTTCATAAAGTTTTGTCGTTCGATAAAATAAACGCGACTTTATCGTTTAAAGTACATTTTATTACTCAATATAACCTCCTGGAACTTCAATACACTTGTTCCAGTGATGGATTCCAACTCCAGAGTGAGAATTTGGAAGACTGTCGATACGATTCAACGGCTTCGTTCGATGAAAATCATTTTCCACGCATGAATTTTTTGCGAGAACAGCCAGAAAGAAGTCAGAGGGAGCTAAATCTGACGAATAGAGTGGATGTTGTAACAGTTCATATTTTAATTAACTGATTTTTGCGATGGTTTTTTGATCTGTGCGAGAGTGCGCTGTCTTCATGAAAAATGATTTTTTTGTTCTGCAAACCAGGTCTTTTCTCACGAATTTTTTACATCCAGCTGATCTAAAAGGTTATAATAATAATAATCTGAGTTTATTGTTTTACCAGTTTGGAGGCAATCCACGAACTAAATTTCTTTTGCATCCCAAAAAACTGATGCTACCACCTTTTTGGCTGATTTCTGGGCCCTAACTCACTTCGGAGTCAAAGTTCACACTGTTTAGCCTCTTGTTTTGATTGAGGATCATGGCAATGGAGCCAAGTTTCATTTATACTGATGAAACGACATAAAATCGTTTTTATTCTTTCTAAAACGCTTCAAATGTTGCTGAAAAAGTCGCATTCGAATGTGTTTTTATTCCATTGTTAATGACTGCAGCATCCGTTTTGCACACAACTTTCTGAAAGTCAATACTTCAGCCAAAATATTACTCACATTGCCTAAATGAGATGCCCAGGGCTTTTACTAAATCTCTCTTGGTTAATCAAGGATCTTGCAAAACCATATCATACATTTGGTACGTAGACTTCCGCGGTCGTGGTCCATGCTATCTGCTTCTGGGTTTCCGGGCTGGAACCGCGTCACTAGTATATCTGCCGACGTTTCGTACCCATTTGTATGGGACATCTTCAGGGCTGAACTACTGCACTGAAACTGAAACCATATCATACATTTTCGTTACAATTTCTGGTGTTGATGCACTTTTTGGATGTCCTTGGCGTGGATCGTCTTCGAGACTTGTACGACCACGTTTAAATTCAGCAATCCACCTTTTTACTGTTTTAATTGAAGGCGAAGAATCCCTATAAACTTTTAACAATCGTTCATGAATTTGTTTTGGTGATACACCTTCCAAAAATAAGGATTTTGTCACTGCACGATATTCAATTTTTTTCATCATAAAAAATACTGATATGTCTACTTTGAACACCTGTAAATATACGAATGAGAAAATTTCACGTGTTCATTAAAAAGTAGTACAATTTTTAGAAAAATAAAACGACGAACCTAATAGTGCCATTTCTTATCAAATGACAAAACTTATTTAACAACCTGGTAGGTACATATACAAGGGCACAATATTCTAGTTTAAGGGTATTAAATAACGCAATTAAACAATTTATTTGATTAAAATCGTGGTAGTCCCTGTACAATAAAAATGCATTGTCAATAACAGAACTATGCAACTTTCAGATCCTTTATAACATTGTTTTTCCAAACAGTTAATCTTTTAGTACATAATAATATCGAATACATTTTCGCTTTTTCGTATATGTTACTATATTGCACCTACTCATGTTTAATCTGTTCTTTTGACACCAAAATCTTAACTTAACTATATCGCTATGTACAGTACTTGCTAATTAAATTTGCCCAAACACCACGTCCACACATGAAACTTAAATCGTATGCTTCTATAGTACTCATGTTAGTATAATTTTGAACACATATTTATAACTGTAGGATACATTTGTTTCAATATTTGGTCAAACCTCCCTTTGCTTGGCTTTTCTTCGGCATACTGTCAATACAGGCTTTTATGGTGTCTGGAAAGTTTCTATTTAGGCTTTTCCGATATATTTTTAAATGCTTAAATTGGGATTTGGGGACGAGTAAACAATGACTGAGGTCCTAAAATTTCTAGGCCAGGGCAATACTAGCATATTGAGATTTCGTGAAAAACATTCTGGATAGATTCCACCGTGTGGCACGGAATCTAATTTTGCGTAAACATGGAAGGATTTTCCTCTGTAGTGTTTGTGAAGTAATAAAGGGCACACATTTTTGCATTGATACTGTTCCATTGTTCTTCCGACAAAGTATAGAGGTTCTGTTCCAGCTCCAGTAATGTATGACCATCGCATCACAGTCGAGAGATATTTAAGTATGTCTCACAAATTTGATAGATTCTGTAACTGTTTCGAGTTGTGACTCGTCACTGAATATCGCCTGTGATTGAAAAATCAACAACAATAAAATATTTGTGACACAATTTTATACAAAAACGTTCTCCATTCTCTAACAGTAAAATATTGATGCATCTTGGCTGCACTGTAAACGCTTGTTTCGGTCAAACATAATGTTTTTTGCAGCCGACATTTTAATCCAGCAGCGTATAATCGAGGTCCGACAGCCATACCTTTATATTAAAGAACTGCAGAAAATGTAAAAAGTCTTTGATGAAAGCTTATCTATTTTGTAAAGTAATAATTTTTCTATCCTCCCTGTCAGTGGCTTTGCGTTGCCGGTGACAATGTTGTCGACTGCTTGATTAGGAGCAAATTCTTGCCACTGTTCGGCACAACACTTTTACTTAAGAGCACAAACCAGTCTCTAATAAAGTTTCTATTCTAATTTTTGCACTGCTCACAATATCCTTCGTCTTGTCCATTGCTAATCTAACTGTAATACACTAAACTAAAAACGGTAAATACGAGGATAGTTTGACAAGTAGTGAGAATGACACATAGGTGGCGCTCTAATTGGTAAAACAAATGCACTGTAATTTAGGTTGCCTATTTATATGTTTACATTCCGATATTTAGATAAATCGGTTGATTAGTTTATTTTTGACAACTGATTGAAAAAGAAGCAACACGCCGTTTTGTTAAAATGGAAAAAGCAGAGTATCGTGCGGTGATTAAATACTTCGTAATTAAGGGTATGAAAGCTACCCAAATAAAAGATGAGTTACGGGAAACATTAGGTGAATCTGCTCCATCATCCGCCACAATAAGTAGATGGGTAAATGAATTTAAACGTGGTAGAACAAGCTGTGTTGATGAAGCGCGCTCTGGAGCACCCAAAATCGTGACTTCTAAGGAAATAATTATAAAAATCCATATTATTACGCAAGATCGACGACTCAAAGTGAGAGAGACAGCAGACATGGTAAACATTTCAACAGAAAGCGTACACCACATTTTAACGAAAGAATTGGGCCTTTCCAAGCTCTCGGTAAGATGGGTGCCGCGATTGCTTACGACTGATCAAAAGTTCACTCGTTTGCGCATTTCCAATGAGTGTTTGGACCTTTATAAGCGGAATCCGGTGGATTTTTGTAGGCGATTTGTTACTTGCGATGAAACTTGGATATACTACAGTACATTCGAAACTAAACAACAGTCGAAACAATGGCTAGAACGCGGTTCTGCACCTCCAAAGAAAGCGAAAACCACTTTATCGGCAAACAAGGTGATAGCATCAACTTTTTTCGATTCAAAGGACATTTTGCTCATTGATTACCTTCCGAAAGGTGCCACAATAAACGGACAATATTATGCAGAACTTCTACATAAATTAAATATAGAGATTCGTGCTAAACGGCCAGGAATGGCTAAGAAAAAGATTCTGTATCACCAAGACAACGCTCCCTTGCATACCAGCACAGTTGCGATGTCCAAAATCCACGAGTTGCATTTCCAGTTAGAACCGCATGCGCCTTATTCGCCGGATTTAGCCCCTTCCGACTTCCACCTTTTTCCAAAATTGAAAACGGCACTAGGTGGAAAGAAATTTTCGTCTAACGACGAGCTTATCATCTTCGTAAATGAGTATTTTGCAAGCCTTCCGGAATCGCATTTTAGAGATGGCATAAGGGCATTGGAGCACCGTTGGAATAAATGTAATGCTCTTTTAGGAGAATATATTGAAAAATAAAAATTATTTTGTATTTGAAAAATTCGTTTTTCTTTTCCACTCTCACTACTTGTCAAATTACCCTCGTACGTTATCACAAAGCACTCTTAGAGGATTCTAACAATTCACCTCCATCTTCACCTTCCTAGAATTTAGCGAATGCATATAAAGATTGAGTTCGGTAAGGGATTAGCGACCCCGAAACTTAATACCATTAATGAAATAAATAAATGTATGTATATTGTAGGCTAACAAACTATATATTTAAGAAATATAGAAATTTGTCTTTCCAGTACAACATGTATTTAAAATATATTATTCATCGTATCCGAGACTTGGGCTAACTTAATTACCAGACACTCTGTTGTGCAGTCATCAACAACGTTGATATTACAAGAAAATTCTATGTTAACTACTTGGGTTACAGTGCCGTCCTACTAATGTTAATTAATGGTGGGATTTAGATCAATAATAGATATAAAGATTGTTTATAATACATAAACATTAAAAAAATGTTCTAAATTTATTTATGAAAAGCTTAATTTGTGAATAAATAATTCCTATTTGCTAATAAATGGAAATTACTGGGATAGGTAAAAGTTGCCGTTTATTTACAAGTTTTTATGGCGTGACTAAATTATTTACATTACACTAAGGAGGTGTTTCACATAAATTGTAAATTTATTAGCCTGCTAATATGCAATTACATGTACAATTACTTAATATGTCATTCCATATTCACAAATTATTACAATCAATATATTATTGTATACAATATCCATCAAATATTGAAATATCAAGTATAATATCCTATATACAGATAATACAAAATACCGTCTTTGTACTAATATATAATGCAGGTGTTAAGTAAATGTCAGTCGATACCTAAATTTCTAGCGTTTCGTCGCCTCGAGCCCCCGAAAATAGGTCGCGGTTTATATAAATCTTCACTGGAATACCTTTGTGTCTTAGCAGATCCTATAAATAAAATATCTTATTGAAAATAATTATAAAATTTTAAAGTTACAACCTCGGACAGACTTTTTCACTTTGTCCATAAACTCAGTGTCCGTTTTCTTTAAGGATTTATAAGAAGATTCGGAAGTGTCCGATTTTTTATCTATTGAGTTATCACTCTCTGCTGGACTGAGAGGCAGAGAGAAATTTTCGTGAACTGAAAAAGGTCGGTCAAACATTAAATGTGTATTCATAACACTTTTTATACATTGATTTAAAACCGCATTGTTTTAACGCGTTGCATGATCGGGTTGTTTCTTTAGTAAATTTGTGAATAAAAACAATTAAAAGGGACATTTTCTAGTTTAGATTGTAACAGACATATTTCTATAAGTACTTCAGACTTGAATTTTCAATTCATAATTAATACTGCATGATTGAATAAATTATGTAAATATTAAAAAAAAACTTGTAAACTTGCTGTCAACAATACTATTAAAAGATCGAAAAGGATGCGTTTATAATCTACAAACACAATGTTTTAGCCTAGTGTTAATATAGGTTTTTAAGAGTGGTCAATTAAAATTTCGTATCAAATTTAAACATGCGTTAGAATTATGTTAAAAAAATATGGGAAAAACGTATGTTAAATATGAAGCATAACTGTCAAATGCAAATGTACTCAAGTCAATATCAAATACATGATGTTGTTGACCGTTACTTCATGGTTATCTATTTTAATATATAAAAAATAAATGACACGCTTATTATGATTTTATATCACTGCTTTATTTGTTACTATCCGTAACTAGTTTCGATTCTTCCCTGGCGTTATCAAACGGTTGCAAACTCCGAAAGTACAGAACCTCTATTTATAACTACAACAAAGTGTGTACTTAAAAGTTAGTTATCATAGGTTGGTTATAAAGATACAATATTATTTCTAAGGAACTAGTATAAAAATACAATATGATTTCTAAGGAACTATTATGAAAATCTAATATTTTTAAGTGTTGGGAACAACTTCTGTTTCACAAAACTAAATAGGAGTGGATACATTAGGTCAATTTGGTCATGGTTTGTGTTAATGGAATATTTATTTATGTAAATAGATTTCTAAAGACCCTAGGAGGTTTAATTTTCTATCATTATTATATATATTTGTTTAATATTTACGTTAATGATCTCTTGGAACGCCTTGACTGCAGAGTGTTAGCTTACGCCGACGATCTAAAGATCTTCAGCTGTATTAATTCACTTGACGACAGTATGAATCTTCAATCTAATCTGTGCATTATTGACGACTGGTGTGCCCACAACCAGATAAAGCTCAACATCGACAAATGTGCTGTTCTCTCTTTTAGTAGAAGTGATACTCCTCTTTACTACAATGTTCGGCAATCCATTATACCTAGAGTACACAACTTAAAGGATCTTGGAGTCTTGTTCGATTCGCGTCTTAGCTTTTCTAAGCATATAAGTAGCATAACTACATTATCTTCCAGAGGTTTTGGGTTCCTTATTCTTTCTTGCAGGGGTTTTAGTAGCTCGCACACTTTGAAGGTGCTTTACGTATCTCTTGTCCGGTCCAAATTGGAATATGCTTCAGTTGTGTGGTACCCGCTTTATCATTACCAGCAGTTACCCCTGGAGCGTGTTCAAAAGAGGTTCCTTAAATATTTATCCTACAGGTTTGATGGTCATTATCCTGCCTTTGGTTCGACATATGAGGGTCTGCTTCCTAGGCACAATTTTGATTCTCTTGGTATACGCAGGACGAAAGCTAGTTGCGGTTTTCTTTGTAAATTAATAAATAATTTTATTGATTCTTCTCTGCTGTTGTCCTAGGCTGATTTCTTCGTGCCTAGTTTTGACACTAGATCATCGGCAACCTTCTCGACAGCTAGGGCAAGAACCAATGTTCTCTATAAGGCTGCATTGGTACATATGTCCAGAAATTTCAATGCATTATACGAGGATCCCTTTCGCTAATTTGAATCTATCATTGTTAGTTCAGTTTTTTTTTTTTGTATAACTTGGATTACATTACTATAAGTCCGTACATTATTTTTTTGTTAATTTAATTCTTATTTTTATTTGTAATACATTAACTGCACCTATTTTTGTTTCAATTTTAATTTTATTGATGCATTATGTCCTGTAAATGGTCTATGTAACTGTTGGGCATTAAAGATTATTATTATTTTTATATATGTAAAATGTTGACTTTGTCCAAATCAAGTAGTGTGTGCTTTTAGTTTTATAATTAAATAATTTTATTATCATGTTTATATACCCCCCCCCCCCCACATTTGTCCTATATATTATATACACGCACACGCGCGCGCACTCACGCACGCACGCACCCAAAGAAAAAGGAAAGAAAAACTATCAACGACGAGTATTATGCGACCTTATTGCAACGTTTGAGCGAAGAAATCAAGGAAAAACGAGCGCATTTTTCTAAGAAGAAAGTGTTGTTTCATCAAGACAATGTACCAGCTCACAAATCCGTTATTGCAATGGCCAAAATTAATGAATTAAAGTTTGAATTGCTAACTCATGCACCCTATTCGCCAGATTTAGCCCCCTCGGATTATTTTCTGTTCCTAAACTTGAAGAAATGGCTCAGTGGTCAACGATGAAGAAGTGATGTCGGCAGTTAATGACTATTTTGAGGGCAAGACAGTTCTTTTTATAAAAGGGGTATCGAACTTATTGAACATCGCTGGGAAAAGTGTATAGAGCTGAAAGGAGATTATGTTGAAAAATAAAAATAATTCTTTCCAAAATTTTTGTGTTTTCTTTGTTGGGTCGGGTACTTCTGGGACCACACTCGTATATGCTTTTTTTAAGTGACTACTGTTATTTTGAACCATGTATTAGTTTATAATTTCACGAATATTTTTATTAAACCAGGAGTATCACAGTTGGATAAACAACGTTTTAAACCTTTGTTTAACAAGTCTATTTCTTCTCGACTAAAAGTCTCGGACGAATTATTGACGACTAATGTTTCTGCTATAGGGTTTATACCAAAACTATTTTCACGAATTATTGACGACTAATGTTTCTGCTATAGGGTTTATACCAAAACTATTTTCTGATGGCAGACATAAATATTCAAATTTCGCATTAATAGTTTTGATTTTCCTTTCCAATTTGCGGTTTGTGATTTCACCCATTCTCCTGTAAAAATTACACCACTCATCAAATTCAAAGCGATTTAAATTTGTTGTTAATTTTGAATGTAACTCGTATAATTCTAGTTTTAATCTACTTCTTTTATTATACAGATGTTTCATTCTTAGTTTTAACTATTTTAACTATTTTTTAACTATTTTCGCATATGAAATGACTTTCTTATTCATTCTACAATTCGACGTTACTTTTACTTTGATAAATTTAGGAAAAACATTTTTATTTTTACACCATTTCAAGAAATTAATATCTGCACGTAATAACTTAGCTTTACTGTATATTTTGTGTAACATGTTGAGAAGCTTTGACCGAGGAGGCGTTTGCAAACATTGAAATATCTATTAATAATTTTGAACTAAGTTCAAAAATCTTCATTAGAGAGGCTTGTAAGATCCAAATTAAACAGAATTTATAGCTATACAAACAAAAATCAGTTAGTCATGAATGCAACTCGATTAAAAATCTCAGGTCGAAAGACTGTTTTCATTTAAAAGCAGATAAAGGGAACAAGTTAGTAATTTTGGACAAAAGCGATTATTTTCAATGAGTGAGAAACTTAATTGCAGAAGGACCATATGTTGAACAGAAGAAAAATCAATTACCAAAAATGATTAGGGACAGTAAAGACGCGTTAAAAATTGTTCAAGGTTAATAACCCCTAGCAAGAATTATAGACTAAGTGTGAGTATTCCGTTGATCCTTAGACTGTACTATATGTCTAAAATACATAAATTACAACAATTACGACAATGATACCAATTGTCTCAAGGATTAACTCTCCAACTTACTTAATTTCAAAGTGGTTGGTGAATGAATACAAAAAAAAATTGTTCGAAAAACTTTAAAGCTTATCAGTTGCTAATACAATAGAATTTATGTAAACAATTAAAGATTTTAAATTAGAAGATGGGAAAATTTTAGCGTCTTCGACGTCACGTTATTGTTTCCTTCTGTACCTATTCCAGAAACTTTAAAATATTTAGAAGAATTTTTTTATACATATATTTGGGACATACATAGGGTTGTCAATCGCAAATATGAATATGTGCGATTAACAACCCTATGTATGTCCCAAAATTGTTTTCAATTCGAAGGAAAGTTCTATGAATAGTAACAAGAAACAGCAAAGGGCAATTGTCTTTAATGTAAACATAACGCTAAATATTTTCAGAGTTTGGATCAAGTATGTAGATGACATTTTCGCGATTTTTAACACACATAAATGTAACTCAACTCGATTTCGTCAAGCAATTAAATTCAAAATTTTCGATAATTAAATTTGCTATAGAAGAAGAAAACAATGACACTTTACTTTTCTTGATACCCTAATAATTAGAAATGTTCATAAATTATAAACTGATATTTTTCGAAAAAAAAAAAAAACAAATATATAGTTTTATCAAAGCGGGTTCAAATCACAGCATGCAACGAAGATGGCTTCTTTCAGTTTTCTTATCAATCGTCTGCTTAGTTTCCCACTAACAAAAGTGAGATACGAAAAAGAGTTGAATATTATTCAGAACATTGCGAGATATAATGGATTAATTAGGAATGCTAACATAAAAAAAGACAACCCGGGATACCACATGTTTGTCACCTCACAGTAACGGAGACGGGCAATTTATATGTTTACCATTTCGCCCTTTGACGAAAAATTTAGTGTTTTTAAAGAGTGCGGTTTTCAAATTACATTTCGGTCCACTAACCACTAAATCCCTTTTAGGAAATGCGAAATACAAATAAGAAATTGGGGATTTACAAATTAAATGTCTAGATTATAATAAACAATACATAGCTAAGACAAAACGATCGATTGAAATCCGGTATAAAGAACATATGACACATCAAATTCAATCGACCTGAGAAATCTAGTTAGCAAAGCATGTTAGATAACAATCATAACGCAATCGCAGATTGTACATTTAGTTAGGAATGTGCATAATTACTGTAAATTAGATATCTACGAAAGCATACGTTTTTCGAAAAACAGAAACCATGTGTTAAAAGTCGGTGCGTTGCTTTTAGAAATTATGACGATACAAAATTACTAGTTTTTAAAAGTTGGCTGCATTTGTTACTCAAATGATTTCGTAATAAATATGGGTTTCACTCTACTAATATTTATACCCACATGTTAATTTAGTTATTTATTTATACTTTGCATATTTAACAACGTAAAGCAAAAAATTATAGCATAATTTGCATTGAAAATGAGACATTTAATCGCAGTTACGAAATTCTTTGTATAATAAGTGTTTATAAAGTTCAACTTTCAATCTGCAGTTTTACGCAAATGCGCATCTGGTAATTGTTGGTTCATCGAAAATTTCAAATATAAAGGGTACTAGGAAAGTTTTGCAGTATGACGCAACGATGAATCGTAGGAGGCTGCTTATTGCTGCAAGTTGAGACATGTTCATACGTGCATAGTAGTCGCCGCGCCATGTCGATGGGCTCAGTTATTCATTGGCAGTGAGAATGTAAAGTACTTGCGATGGCATCGTGGTCACTAAATGAGATAAGGGCAGTTTTGCATTATAATTTCGTGGGTGGTTTAAACATAGGCAAGTGCTTTGAAGAAATGACTCTTGCACTAGGTGATGTTTGTCCATATTGCACAACGATATTCAGGCGGTATAGAGAATTCCAAAGGGGAAATTTAACTGTGGAGAATGCTGAGGGGCCGAGAAGGCCACGAACGTCAGTTACGGAGGAAAACGTTATTGCTGTGAGGAAAATGCTTGGCGATGACAGGCGAATGACCTACCAACAGATAGAGGATACTTCAGGCCTAAATGTACCAGCGATTCGTTCGATTCTGCATGATCATTTGTTGAAGAAACTTTGTTCTCTCTGGGTGTCGCATCGACTGATTGCAGAGCAGATGACACGACGTGTGACTTGGTGCCGGGAGATGCTAAAAAAGTTTAATAAGGGACAATCTAGGTATGTAAATAACATCGTGATAGGTGACGAGACTTGGCTGTACTATTACGATGATGTTTTGGACACACGAAAGACAGTCACAGCTAAGTGGTATACTGAAAAGTTACTGTCTAAAGTCATTGGATCTATGAAGAACCTGCGGCCAAAGTCAAGAATGGACACATGGTTCCTCCATCACGGCAAAGCTCTAGCTCACCGCGCCAAAGCCTGCACCGAATATTTGACCACGACAGAATTGAAACTTCTCGAGCACCCTCTCTACAGTCCAGGTCTTGCTCCCTGCGAATTTGCACTGTTCCCGCATGTAAAAATGAAGCTAAAAGGGAGGCGGTTTTCCAGTGATGAGGACCTTCTGTGGGCTTGGGACAACAAGTGTGCTTTACTCCCTAGTGAAACTTGGCAGAACTGGTTTAAAGATTGGTTTCGGATAATGGAGAGGTGTATTGAGTGTAGAGGAAATTACTTTGAAAAAATTAAATAAACAAAGCTGTATTGCAAAACTTTCCTAGTACTCTTTGTAGTAGGAGGGGTTTACGAAAAGTTTTTGCTCTTGTTATTAAAACTTCTAATATTTTATAAACAGAACACTTCTGTTTAATATAAACTAGAAAAGAAATCGCATTTCATTAAAAAAGTATAGCAGTTGTATTCGATATGGCGTTATAAAAACAACTTATGCTTATTGGCATGTGTTTCTTCGATATATTTACATACTATAAATTTACAGAATTTCAGATTTTTATTCTGTATGGCAATAATTTGCAATCATCTTAAGTGGCCCAGTCTGTTACATACTATTTGACTAATTAATTTACAGATTTTTTTGGCTACTGAAATTCCGAGTTTAAAAAAGCGTGTAATTTTGATATCTTTCCTATGAAATACAAAATTATGTAGTTTCGTAGAAAATTGAATGTTATAATTCTTAAAAAAAAGTAAATTTACGGTATTGATTATTTCATATTAGAGAACCATTATGTTATTATACAGCGTGTTTCAAAAAGAATATACGTATTACAAAGTATTATTTTGTCCAAACTATCGCTCGCTGCGTCTCGGCTCGGCTATTGGAGAAACGAATACATAGTCTAGTTTATTTAATAGCCGCTAGATGTCAGTTGTCTTTTGTTTTTCTTGGTAACTGTCATATGTTTAAAATGGCTACTCCGTAGCAGAAATTATTTTGTGTTCTCGAGTTTGCGAATGGCAATTCCGTGATTACAGTGCAAAGACGTTTCAGGTTGAACTACCAAATTGATCCTCCGAATCGCTGGAACATTCGCAGATGGTATCGACAGTTTGTAGATACAGGATATGTATGTAAAGGAAAGAGTCCTGGCCGCCCTCGTGTTTCTGAAGAAAATGTTGCACGAATTCAAACTGCTTTCCAACATAATCCTTCAAAATCAACTCGTCGTGCCAGTCGGGAGTTATAACTGCCTACAACAACAATTTGGTGTGTTTTGAGACGTCGGTTGGTTATGAAGCCGTACAAGTTACAGTTGTTACAAACGGAAACGTGTGGCATTTTGTATGATAACACTTTCGCACAAAGCATTGTGTTCAGTGATGAAGCGACTTTCCATGTTAGTAGTCTGGTAAACAAACACAATGTTCGAATTTGGGGTCTACAGAACCCACATGCAGCCATTGAACATGTACGAAATTCGCCTAAAATCAATGTGTTTTGTGCGATATCCCGATCATCTGTTTACGGCCTATTCTTCTTTGATGGAAACACGGTTAACGGTCAGCAGTATCTCGCTATGTTACAAAACTGGTTGTTTCTGAGACTGCACGAAGACAATTTCATTTCTCAACAAGACGAGGCACCCCCTCACTGGTGTCGCCAAGTGCGTGAATATCTGAATGAAGCTCTACGGAACCGTTGGATTGGTCGTCAAGGAGCTGGCGACTTAGCATGTCTTAGCTGGGCGTCACGGTCACCGGATTTGACACCCTCTGACTTCTTCCTGTGGGTTTTCGTTAAAGACAACGTTTATGTACTACCACTCCCACAGAACCTGGAAGAGTTGAAGAACCGGATCCGTACTGCCATAATATCAGTGACGAAGGACATGTATGTATGTATGAGTATGGGAGGAATTTGAGTATCGATGTGATATTGTTCATGTCACCGATGGAGGACATATTGGACATCTGTAATCTGAACTTGAGAGGTTCGAAAATATGTGTGTAAAGTTTCATATTCGTGTCTTAAAGTTTAATAAATATATGCATTCGAAATACGTATATTCTTTTTGAAACACCCTGTATATTGAGGGTTTCAAACCATTCTATTGTAGTGTTTAAGGTTTAGATTATTAGACATATCCCGTACACAAAATTTGCAAACGTACCTTCAATATGATGAGTATTGAACTTCTTATTGTTATTTTTCAAGTCAGAATGGTAATCGGAGAATTTTCTCTTCACACTTTTATTTATGTTATTAACGTGGTTACGCACTTGCATTGGTTTATTGTGCGTCTTATCAGACGAATATTTATCAACTGTATTTTGTAAATTCCTAATGTATTCATTAATATATTGCAGGTATCTTTCAGTTCTTTTACTGATATCCATTTCTAAATATAAACAATCATATTTGTTATTAATAGGAGCTTCTGTATCCTCAGCATCGTAACACGTTGAATAATTGATGCTTTCATTTAATTTTGCCTCTAGAGCATCCCATGTTGCTGCACTGACTACAGAAGATTTTAAAGGTGGTGAAAGTGGTTCAGTAGTAGAAGTTTCAATCTCAATAACTGGCGATGTCTTTCTTGAGCTTTTATATATTTTTGTAACATGACTGTCATGAGTTTGTTTAATTTTATTATTTTTCGATTTACGTTCTATATCATCACTTGTCGTTTTTAATTTATTATTCTCCCTTACGTTTTTGTTTAATGTACGAGAAACGTCAATGAGATTTTGTTTTTCTAATAAAGAAAGATGTTTGCGAATTTTCATTAATCTCTTGGCTTCGTGTATATTCGACGCGAATTTCGGTTTGATCAGTTTAAGAGTGGGTACTTCAACATGTTCTTTGCCAGTGTTTATGGTAACTTCTTCCAATTCTTCTAATTTATCGTTCAGTATAGTAACCGGCGCATTATTATTCATGCATTCTTCGATTGCGTCTGAATTTCCGGAATCACCTGAACCATTATTAGAGTTGGAGTTGGACGATTCTTGACTTTTATTTTGGGTTTGTGAAGATACGGTAGAATCGAAAGAACTTGAAGAACTTTTTAATCCTGACTGACCGTCATTAGAATCTCTATCAGTAGATCTTCGATCTGGTTTTTTCTTAGAGCTAAAATGATCGTCCTTGTTTTCTTTTTTTTCTTTTTTCGAATCTTTTTTATCTTTATCTTTATCTCTGCTCTTAGAACTAGAACCATGTCTATCACTTCTATGTTTGTCGTCCTTCTTGTGTTTCTCTGATTTGGAGTCATGTTTAGAACTGCTTTTAGAATCGCCTTTTCCTTTGCTCTCTCTATATTTTGCATCCTTATCTTTGTTACTACTCGAACTAGACTTAGATTTGTCTTTATTATCGCTACGATCTTTCGATGAAGAACTAGATTCTTTCCTGGAACTACTGCTTTTCTCCTTATCTCTACTACTACTACTGTGTCGATTGCTACTGCTACTACTGGAGCTTTTACTTTTATCTTTCTCATTTTTACTATCTGATTTCAAATCTTTATCACTTTTGTTTTCCGATCTATCCTTCTCACTTTTATTTTCCGATCTATCCTTCTCACTTTTACTATTGCTATTTTTAGAATCTTTTCGGTCTTTATCTTTTCCTTTGTCTCTTGAACTATGTTTATCTCTATGCTCTTTACGATCTTTGTCACTTCTTTTATCCTTATCCTCTTTTCTATCGGATTTACTATCATGACGCGATTTATGTTTGTCATGAGATTTGCTACTTCTTTCACTTTTAGATTTTTCTTCTGATTTACTTTCCATCTTTTTGGTTAATGCATTGTTATTCAGTGTTTCTGAATTAAAATCGAAGTCTTTAAATTTTGTTTCGCTTGTCTTCGGAATTTTTTGAATGGAATCTTCACAGACTTCCATTTTCGTATCGTTGTCATCCGACATCACAATAGAGAGTCGACCTTCTGAGCTCTGTTTTGAAAGTACTGAGTCTTGATTTGAAATCTCCATCTGAATAGGTTTGGAGAATTCTTGACTATGATTAGAATCATGACTTATTAGTCCTGAAACATGCATTTATATTAATACATAAAATATACTTAAATAAGGAAGGTGTAGATCAAATATAGCGCAATTTTAAAAACATTAAAAATAGAAAATATATTTAGAATATAATGTTAAGGAAGAAAATACTATGAAGAAAAAAAAGTAAATATGGAATAAATTTTTATTATAAAGAACACGTGAATTCAATGATATAATTAAAAATTAAAATGAATCATCAAAAATTAGAATGAGGCATGTTTTTTTAGTTTAAATAATTACAATTGATGGCCTTTGAGAAAGTATAGAATTATTAATTGACGTTACTCGATATAATAAAAATGTGATGATATAAATGCTAGTTATTAAAAATTAATTTTGATATACAAACCTATGTACATGGTCAGAATATATTTCTTTGTAAATGAAGTCAAAAGCTTTAAGTGCAGGCGATTTAAGCAGTGCGAGAAAAAATGTAGTTGGGAATTTTTTTTAGAAAGTACGCTATTCTAGTAATAAAGTTTGAAATTTTCTCTATTATTCCTTCTTTTCAATGGTCATAAGTAGGGAAACATTTTATGGGAGACCAATGAAATTTCTATTAGCACTGCTTGGTCATATTCATAGCTCATTATTGTTTGTGGCTTCTGTCAATTTATATGAGATTTATTTTGTGAGTAATATTTTATAATTTTATAAGAAAGTTAAAACAGGATTGAAATATTTATGTTTGTTTCAGAATTGTGAAATAATACATGGATTAAAGTGTCGAAGATGTCACTAGCGAGCGAAAATGGAATGATAATTCTGCATAAAAGAGAAATCTATATTCCAATTAGCCAACAGATGTATTTGACGTTTATGTACACGTGAAATTTTAGTTCTTGCGGTTTTTCTAAAAACGAGTTCGTGATTACTGCTTTAATTCTCTAGAAGTTCCAGTCTTAATCTAATTTTTTTCTTGATTTTGCCCATCATTAATCTAAATTGTTAAGTATGTCATTTTTCACTCGAACTCATTTGTACCATGACTTTTATTAGCAATAAAAAATCAATGATTAACAACAATAACTATGAAAACTGCCAGCTAACGTTTATAATTGGCAGCATTGTAGTTAAAATAAATCGTACTTCATTGTTGCTAACATAACTTACCTTGGTTATTTACAACACAGCAAAAAAATAGAAGATACATTTATACTGATTTGGAATGATGAAGTGGGAAACAATACCCATAAGATCCACTACCTAATATTTAATGTGGAAGAATCTATAGATTTTATAGTGATATTATTGGAATTGGAGGCAAAACAACAGACAAATATCTGTTAAAAGTAAAATAATCTATAGGTATTCTAAAACAATCAATTATTATGTAACACAAAAGGTTTTTATAATGTTATATATTTATAATCTAAATTTAAAATATTATGATGCATAACAGCAAATGGTCATTCTACAAAAACATTTAAAAAAATGAAAATATTTAAAAATTACAAACCACAAATTATTACATACATATACTACACAAGCACAAAGAAAAATAATAAAATTTAATATAACAATTATTTTTAGAATGAAGGTATAAGTGAATTTGGCTTTTAAGTTAACTAGAAATTTGTAAATAAGGGTGATGTAATTTTCTAAATTATTTTGCTTAATTTTATAGGTTATAGTTTACTTAAACATTAATTTTATTCAAGAAACTGAACTATAATATTAGTGTTACTTTTATATACTAGTTTAGAATAGTTTGCATGATCTTTGATATTTGAAGATTTTGAAAGGCCTTATGCTAAAATGTTTTAATACATTAAATGCGGAAATTTCTTAATATAAATAGGATCGTTAATTATTTTAAAATACTTCAAGCCACGTTTGGTATTAGCATTTATCATTAAGTTCTAATACAGTACAAAAGTTCCCTTAGAGATTATTCTAAATGTAATACTTTAAAATATGTAAATTAATGACATAAATGTATATTTATATTATTAAAAAATTTGTCATTAAAATTCATCCTAATTAGCATATATGGTAATATATTAAAACCTACTAGTAATTTTGAAATTATTATGAAAATACATGTATGTACATATAAGATAAATTATTATTATTAATATTGAAAGATACTGTTACGAATATAAAGAAAGTACCTGAAATTCCAGACAAATGAGAATCTACAGAATTTTCTTCTGGGGGTATATAAATTGGTTTCTCTTCAAGAGGCTCAAATGGAGGTGATTCATCTTCATCAATTTTGCTATCATCTAAGTTTTGGAAGTTATTACCAATATCGAATTTCTTCTCAGACTCTGGAGAGACTGCTTCTAAATCAGTAGGTAGTAAATTATCATTACTAAAGGATAACTTTAAATTGTCTTTCTTTTCATTTGTTGGTTTTTCAATTCCCAAAAACTTGTACACTATCTCAGTTACTTTTGGCAAAAATATTGAATTTATTTTAGGATTTACGACTTGGTCTACTATTCTTTCCACTCCTGTTTCTAAAAATCCAGACCTAAAATATAAAAGATAAAATGTTTTGCTTGTCATATCAGTACGATATATTACTCATGAATGTTCTTTCGTAACATCTCTCGAACCTGATTTTTATTCATGTCTGAGCTCCATTTTTGTTTGCTAAGGAAACCACTTACACTACCCTCAACTCTTTGTCGTAGATTTTGGTAAGCTGGTTTAGTATCTACATCTGCGATACACTCTTTTCGAAATTGATCAAATATTCCCTGGGATTTTAATTCATATACAATTTTATCAATTAACAATGGATCTCCGGGCAAATAATTATGCACTACAGCCATATTATACACATTACACTTGAATATTGTTTAATCAATTATTTCTTCGACGTTTGTTCAATATACAGAATACACTTAATCAACAATAATGAATGTAGTTACATAGTAGTTACTAGAGAAAAATGATCGAACACTCCTACTTAATATGGAAGCAAGTAACGACAATAGTACCATCTATGGGCGTATAACGATAAATAATTTTGGTAATAAGACAAACAAATTTTGAGCTGTTAATTCTTTTTATTCATTTATTTATACAAATTTTATTAATTTATTTTTCGTAAAGAAATGTTTACAAATATATTCTATATTTACAAGCGTAGTAAAATAAAATTATATCAGACAAATCTGATGTCTATATAGTTTTTATATACTTTCTACTTGTTCTTTCTTATGGTCATAAATTACAAGACATGCGATTGTAAAATGTGCTTGCACACGTCGTGTAGCTTTTACAAAGTAATTTTTTAACTGCTATCTATAAATCAAATTCTATACACTTAGGTGTGCATCAACAGTAGGGGAATTGTAATAAATTTAGTTTAGTTAGTTATGATAACCAATAATATTCAATAATTCTTAATTAAAGAAAAAATTGTAATCCATGCTCCATCGGAAATTCTTATACTTTCGTCTAAACAATTTTACGACAATTGTAGTTGAGCACTTGTGAAAATATGTAATTTATTGCAATAAAAAAGTCGTCTTATTTTCACAAATGAAATTTAATAAATGAAACGGCTTTTTGTTACTATTGAAAATATATGCACTACACACAAAACGATTTTTTGATTTAATAAGTTTCGTTTGTGAAAAATAAAGTGTTTATTATTTTAACAAACATTTAAAGTGACTCCAATTAAGATTGGTGCATGGGTTGCCTTATCTCGTAGGCGCATTATCGTTCTTATATTTTTAGGTGAAGCTACTACTACATTTGTTAAAAAAAAGATGGCTCGCTAACGCACCGCACCTCAATTGGATTTATATTTGCTTGGTTCCTTGAAAAATAAAATTTATTGCAGCAGACTACAAAATATTACACATGTCCATTTCAAATGAAATTATAATTAATGATGCTGAAACCTTGACAACATGAAAAGAAGAATTCAAACATGTTAAGATAATGAAGAGCGACATTTTAAGTATTAGCTGAAATGCTTTTACAGTATATAACAGTTTCTGAAAATATTTGAAGGAAATAAAAGTGTTATTAAATAAAACAATTTGTAATTTAACACAATGTATCATTACATTATTAATGTAACATTTATTGAAATAAATTTAAAAACGATTTGCTACATTTGTGTATTAAAGAAAAACTCACTGGTTTATTATTATATATTTACCAACTGAAATATAAATTAAATAAAGAACAAATACGTACTCCTGAAAAATTCTTGATTAAATAAAAATGCATTGTAGTATATGGTAAAGTAGTTGATAAAATTATAATCATTTTAGCAATTGAGACTATAATTCATAACATTAGCAATCAATTATGCGTTATAGAATGCTTTTGGTACAAGCGTGCCAGCTAACGTATTAATGTATGCTTTAGATTTTTAGTGATTTAGTAATTTATAGCTATGGATGTGTGGCTATTTCAGTTCAATATTAATCTTTCAGATGGACCAGAAAGTTATGTATTTAAAGCAAACCGAAAAATCAGCATAACCCATACATTTACATATAAATAAAAATGAAGAAAATCATGAATAATAGTAGTACTGGATAATTAATAATACTGAAAGTAAGCAGATATTAATGTTAACTGAAAAAGTAATTGAACTGAACACATCTGATATAAATCTAGGAAATGAGTGAGAGTGCCGATATTATTAGAAATAGTAATTAATTTTCTACTCGTAATCTCTTAATTTATTCTAAATACTATCAGAATTTATCGAATAACATATAGGACAAAGCTATCTTATTATGTTTCATATCTTGAGACTTTCGAAAGTTCTATGAATGCAGCCAAAACTTAATTTAAGGAACATCTGTGAAATCTTTAATAATGAAATGAAATAGAACAACTTATACTCGCAACTTCGAGTATCTACTGTATCTGCTGTCAATGAGTAGTTAGCACACCAAATGTGCATACACCTAGAAAACAAATCAAAGTGCTTAATTTCATTTCATATTTTAAAGAAATTTTATTTGTATCGATCTGGACTTTGTTAAAATAAGTCAATTATTATTACATATACGAGGGAGCGTTTTTATATTCGCGGAATGGGGGACAAGGGGTGGAAATAAAAAAACCAAATTATTTTTCTTTTTCAATATATTCACCTGCAAGATGGATACATTTTTCAAATCTTTCAATTAATTTATTTATACCCTCATAAAAAAATGATTTCTCTTTATCTGCAAAATACGCCGAAACTGCCTCCTTGACTTCATCATCGGCAGTAAATTTTTTACCCCGCAGCTCTTTTTTCATTTTCGGAAACAGGTAATAATCACTCGGGGCCAGGTCTGGGCTGTAGGGTGGGTAATTCACAATTTCGAAGCCCACCTTATGCAGGGCAGCTAACGCAACGCGGCTCTTGTGGACGGGCGCGTTGTCGTGCAAAAGCAGAACACCTTTTGTCAATTTTCCCCGTCTTTTCTCTTTAATGGCTTCTTTTAGTCGCTCTAATATTGAAGCGTAATATTCTCCGGTTATAGAAACACCTTTATCTTTATAATCAATCAACAATATTGCTTCCGAGTCCCAAAATACCGTTGCCATGAGTTTCCCAGCTGATTGTGACACTTTAAATTTCTTGGGAGGTGCTGTGCTCTTTTTATGCCACTGCATGGAGTCTTGTTTGGACTCAGGTTCATAATGATGAACCCAAGTTTCGTCTCCAGTAACAATTCCACTCAATACACCATCCTTGTCTTCATTACAGAGGTCTAAAAATGCACGCGAACACTCTACGCGCTGTTGTTTTTGCGGCGGCGTGAGCATTCTCGGCACCCATCTTGCGCTGACCTTAGACATGCCGAGATGATCGTGTAGGATTTTAAAAATTGTTGTATCGGATACTCCAACCATTTCTGCGAGTTGTTTCTTCTTTAGTCGAGCATTTTCGAGTACAATTTGTTCAACTTTTTGGATAAGTGCTGGCGTGGTCACCTCAATGCTCCTGCCCGGCCTCGGATCGTCTTCAAGGGATTCTCTTCCTTGTTTAAATAAACTATGCCACTTGTACACCATGGTTTTTCCTGGACAAGAGTCGCCGTAAACCAATGACATCTCATTCATTATGGTCGCGACTGATTTTCCTTGCCTGGTAAGGAACTTTATAACGGCACGATATTCGATTTTTTCCATATTTCACTTTTCACTCCTGATTATGTTACTTGGTTGACGATAGCTCAAAGACTAACTGTCTAATAACAATGAAACTTCGTATTTATACTAATCATGAGTCGCTGCACAGGCCATGCCCCCAATGCGCCTACTCACCTCTCTACAACCCGCTCATTCCGCGAATATAAAAACGCTCCCTCGTAGGTACTTATAGTACGAAGATAGTTTGACAAGTAGTGAGAATGATACATAGGTGGCACTCTAATTGGTAAAACAAATGCACTGTAATTTAGGTTGCCTATTTATATGTTTACATTCCGATATTTAGATAAATCGGTTGATTAGTTTATTTTTGACAGCTGATTGAAAAAGAAGCAACACGTCGTTTTGTTAAAATGAAAAAAGCAGAGCATCGTGCGGTGATTAAATACTTCGTAATTAAGGGTATGAAAGCTACCGAAATAAAAGATGAGTTACGGGAAACATTAGGTGAATCTGCTCCATCATCCGCCACAATAAGTAGATGGGTAAATGAATTTAAACGTGGTAGAACAAGCTGTGTTGATGAAGCGCGCTCTGAAGCACCCAAAATCGTGACTTCTAAGGAAATGATTATAAAAATCCATAATATTATTACGCAAGATCGACGACTCAAAGTGAGAGAGATAGCAGACATGGTTAACATTTCAAAAGAACGCGTAGAGAGATGGGTGCCACGATTGCTTACGACCGATCAAAAGTTCACTCGTTTGCGCATTGCCAATGAGTGTTTGGACCTTTATAAGCGGAATTCGGTCGATTTTTGTAGGTGATTTGTTACTTGCGATGAAACTTGGATACACTACAGTACACCCGAAACTAAACAACAGTCGAAACAATGGTTAGAACGTGGTTCTGCACCTGCAAAGAAAGCGAAAACCCCTTCATCGGCAAACAAGGTGATGGCATCAATTTTTTGGGATTAAAAGGGCATTTTGCTCATTGATTACCTTCAGAAAAGTGCCACAATAAACGGATAATATTACGCAGAACTTCTACAAAAATTAAATGTTGAGATTCGTGCTAAACGGCCAGGAGTGTCAAAGAAAAAGATTTTGTTTCACCAAGACAACGCTTCCTCACATACCAGCACAGTTGCGATGTTCAAAATCCACAAGTTGCATTTCCAATTAGTACCGCATGCGCCCTATTCGCCCGATCTAGCTCCTTCCGACTTCCACCTTCTTCCAAAATTGAAAACGGCACTAGGTGGAAAGAAATTTTCGTCTAACGACGAGCTTATCATCTTCGTAAATGAGTATTTTGCAAGCCTCCAGGAATTGCATTTTAGAGAAGGCGTAAGGGCATTGGAGCACCATTGGAATAAATGTATTGCTCTTTTAGGAGAATATATTGAAAAATAAAAATTATTTTGTATTTAAAAAATTCGTTTTTCTTTTCCATTCTCGCTACTCGTCAAACTACCCTGGTAAAATATTTGAAAGAATCGAAATAGCTTGAATTAAAGTATTAAATTTGATAGTTAGATTTATTTTGTTCATTAATAAAGGACTTTAGAACAGTTTTACAATATGAATCAATTGCTGTAGCTACTTTAGTGAGTTTAGTGTAAGTTAAAACCAATTTAACCTTACACTGTATCCAGTGGCTCAGTCTCTTTCTTAGTTTTTCTTGAATTGTGATAGTGTAAACAGCTAGCTATGTCTTCTTTGTCGAAAATGTAATATCGAGCAATTTTACGCTACAACTTTGTCTGTGGATTGAATATTCAACAGAGAAGATTCTAGAAGATGAGTGTCTACAATATACGGCCATATTTAAGTGATATAAGGAGTTCTAAAAAGGAACGATGCGGAATGTTCAGGAAGTTTAAGAATGGAATATCTCATTGTAATAACAGTATCTTGACAGATAACGAGATAGGGCTTTACTACCATGATGTGCCCATTAAAGCATAGAAGAGAGTCTAGCTATTTGAAGATGAATGCATGTCCGTATCCGTAGATAATAACGAATGTCTTCTTTACCGTAAGATAAGTTGTGGAGCGCGTGGTGCTCCAAATACAAAAGATAGTCACCACAAAGTGATACATTGAGCCATGCCTGCCCACAGTTGTCGAAGTACTTAAAAATGTTTGCCCTCGCTCGAGACTAGTTTTTTCATCACGAAAACGGGCCGGATGGTCGCTCCAATGTCAGTACAGAATATTTAGCAAGAATTGGTCTATCTAGATTTAGCCCAGTGCAACTTTTCGCATCTTTTCCAAGCGAAGAAAAGGCTGGTAGGAAAGGCGTTTTGCATTGATAAGGATCTTCTTATGACATGATGAGTTCCTTTCAGAAGAAACGTTGCCTTAAGAACTGATTTCGAAAAATGGACATGTACGTAGAATGCCGGGGAAATTATTATAAAAAATCATGAAAATTAAAGTTTTACCGCAAAACTTTTGTAAGTACATATTATTTTGAATTCGCAGTATACTACCAATTATTACCAAATATTGATTATCATTGCATTAAATGTAGATTGAAATTAAGTTCGAATTTTACACTGTTCATTTTGTTTACAGATCTTTTCCACTAATTATCTATTAAATAAGTTTAGTCAAAAATCTTCGAAGTACTTTTTAATTGGTAATGACTTTTGCATCATCACTACAGACGTCTAACTTTTTCTTCCTGACAGTGTCATGGAATATGTGCAAATACATACTGAGTATGACGCGTGCCGCATTAGTCTTCGCTCACAGCAGTAAATAAAGATCCGTTAGTGGTTTAGTATGTATTTTAACATAGTGGCTTTAAGTTGCAAAGTGTTAATTAATTATGTCATACGTAAACAGAAATAAAAAGTGGTCATTTGTTGATTAAGTAAACAAGTTCGTCTGGGAATTTACAGACTTGAAATACAACGGTGCAAAAATAACGTTGTGTTTAGTATACGATAAATCGTTATCGTGCTACGATAAAACGGATTGTAGAAGACATGTAATTAATTCACAGCACCAAAAAGGAGCCTAAGCGCGAAGACTGATTATTATTTTGACTTCAATTCCTATATTCCTATCTGGACAGACTTTCCGAAAACTTAGGTGCGATGAATAGGGTAAAAGATTTCATTAAGATTTAAAAACTATGAATGTTACCAAGGAATGGGATCCTCACCTGATGGCTGACTACTGTTGGAATATTCATAGGAATTGCCAAAAACAGACAATACATCAGAAAGTGCTCCGAGTGGTAATTTATTTCCTGAAACCTGTGTTAATTGGCTACTTTGTAATTTGTAATATTATGAAATTATTTATGTACGTAATTACAGTATTTAAATAAACGAATCGTATAATTTTGTACTTTGCTTATTTTATATCATTTTTCAACAATTTGGTCGCTTTTAGGGGTTGTTCTGAAAGCAGAATATGGTATAGAGCTAAATTTTGAGGTGACGCGTAAAAACCAATATGATTTTCGGATTTAGTATACCCAAATTACTAAATCACAGGTTAGAAGTCAGCAAAAATCGTGTTGACTTGTGTAATCTTTGTTTTAGCTTGACACACGATCTGGACTTTTGATGCTAATTATAAATTAGTTATTTAATTATTTTCTTAATTATTATTGCAGCGTTAGAGCTAGTCCGGAACCCAATCATTTCCATCGCCATTTTTGTTATATAGTAGAGTTATGTGTCAGTGTTAATACAGTAGAGTTCCGATAATTTGTAGCCTAAAAATTCGTAAACTTATTCGTAATATATTGGCGGTTTCTTGGAAAAATTTCGATGAAAAGTAAAAAAAAAAAACAATGCATTTAGGTCTTCTCGGCTATTCTTAATAGAATGTTCTTTCAAGTTATTGTAAACATCTTATAAATTGTAATAGCTTGATGCTGCCTTCAGTAATTCGAATAATATTCTGTAATCTACCGTCAACGTCTAGTAATTCCTCGAATTATACCATAGGTAATTCTCAGAATGTACATATATTAACACACAATATATGTACATATGTTGTGTGTTAATTATTTTTCTACGTTAAGAGTTAACACATTATGGTTTAAAAGTGGTCAAATAGATATTTCTCAATTCGACAAAAGAAAGAAAGTATTCATGCTGCTCTGATGGCGAGGAAAAGACTGATGTTGCCAAACGTTTTAAGATTCCATCTACATTAATAACAATTCCGTATCGAGAGGATTTCATTACAGCAACAATTTCGAACAGTATAATGGCAAGGGAAGAAAGGGAAAGTTTCCTGATATTGAAAAAGATTTAGTGAAATGATTTTCTTAATGTCGACAAGAAAATGTGCCGGTGGGTAGTATAGTATTGAATTAGAAAGCTAAAATTTATGTAGTAAAATTGGGAATCGGAAGTTTTATAGCAAGTGATTGATGGTTTGATAGATTGAAAGAGGCGAATAATATAACTTTCCGAAAAATTAGTTGACAAAGTGCGAGTGTCGAAAATAATGTGCGTATCGATTGGAAGCAGAAATTAGCTGATGAAACAAGATTGTTTTACAAGAGTGTCCCAGATCGTACAATGTCTTTCAAAAATGAAAAATGTAATGGTGGTAAGAACTGTAAGAAGAGGATTATCATACTCTTTTTGGTTAGTATGGATGGATCTGAAAAATTGAATCCTCTAATAATTCGTAAGCCTGTAAAACCAAGACGCTTCAAGAATGTTCGATCGTTTACAATGACTTATCGTTCCAATAAGAAAGCGTGGATGACAAGTGATTATTTGTTGAATGGTTAACGTTATTGAATAGTGATATGGAAAGACAAAAACATAAGATTTTGTCGCTTGTCGATAATTGTACCGCTCTCAATAATGTTCCAATTTTTAGTCATGTGCAAGTTGTTCTTACAGGTCATCACAACATCTACGTTGCAACACCTTGATCAAGGAATACTAAACATTTTAAAATCCTTTTACCGCAAGAAAGTCGTTTCTCTAGTCTAAAATAGCATGGAAGGTCAAAGTGAATACAAATTAACACTACTTTCAGCGATAAATATTGCTGACAAAGCGCGGCGGAATATGACTAAATGCACAATACGAAATTGTTTCCAAGCTTGTTATTTCATTATTCTAGGCAACCAATATAAAGATAATGTGAATCATTCATCACTTGATGTGAATAATATTCAATGGAATCGTCTACTTTAAAACGAAAAAAATTATATCACGTTTGATGATTTTGCCCCATTTTGACGAGGGAGTAGTTGCACGAATACTAACGGACGACGATGTTGTGTGTGCACCGGCGGAAGAAGCTTATGAAGATGAATATGAAGAAGAGTTGCCCACTACCACGTTTAAAGAGGCCAGAACGTACGAGGGTGGTCCCATAAGTACCTGGCCTAACTTAGAGATGGTGGCAGTTATTTGAAAAATATCACTATATTAGAAATTATTATAGAATTTGTAAAAATGGAGAAAATTGGTCATCGTTACGTGAAACAATACTTTTATTTGAAAGGCCTCAGCCCAACCGATACAAAAGCTGAACTGGATTCTATTCTGGGCGAGTCTGCTCCTTGGTTTACAACAGTGAAATATTGGATAGCAGAGTTTAAACGAGGCCGTACGAGTTGCCAGGACGAACATCGCAGTGATCGACCAAATGAGGTGATGACTCCAGAAATGGTGAAGAAAATTCACAAAGCGGTCTTGGATGGTCGTTGACTGAAAGTGCGCGAGCTAGCAGACATAGTAGGCATTTCTAAAAGCGTGGTATTATCTGAAAATTTGTACATGAGAAAGCTGTGTGCAAGATGGGTGTCGCGTTTGCTCACACTCGAGCAAAAATAGTGTCGCGAAGATGTTTCAATTGAGTGTTTTAGAGAAGTTTCACCGCAACAAAGCAGCATTTTTACGCCATTTCATAATCATGGATGAAACATGCGTCCATCACTTCACACGCGAGAAGAGAACAATCAAAACAATGGACTCAAAAGGGAGAACCGGCTCCAAAGAAGGCGAAGACCGTTTCATCTGCAGGCAAGGTCATGGCATCGGTTTTTTTGGGAAGCGCGTGGAATAATCTTGAAAAAGGAAAAACTATCAACGGCGAGTATTACGCAAACTTATTGCAACGTTTGAGCGAAGAAATCAAGCAAAAACGGCCGCGCTAAGAAGAAAGTGTTGTTTCATCAAGACAATGCACCAGCTCACAAATCCGTTATTGCAATGGCCAAAATTAATGAATTAAATTTTGAATTGCTGCCTCGTACACCCTATTCGCCAGATTTAGCCCCCTAAGATTATTTTCTGTCCCCAAACTTGGAAAAAATGGCTCAGTGGTCAAATATTTACCAACGATAAAGAAGTGATGTCGGCAGTTAATGGTTATTTTGAGGAGCAAGACAGTTTTTATTATAAAAAGGGTATCGAACTTATTGAATATTGCTGAGAAAAGTGTATTGAGCTAAAAGGAGATTATGTTAAGAAATAAACGTATTTCTTTTCAAAATGTTTGTGTTTTCTTTTTTGGGTCGGATACTTCTGGGACCACCCTCGTATGTATATTGATAAGTTACGAAGTCTATTGACCAAAACGTCTGATATAAATAACGATGTATTTTCAGTTTTAGAAACAATAGACAATATAATTGATCGAGCTTAACACCGAACTTACATCAGAAAAATATCGCTTAATATTTTTTAACTTAATGTTTCCCAATAACGCATTCTTTCTATATTTTAAGTGGTTAATATTTGCGTCATTTTGCAGATCTCCTTATTTAAAAAGAAACACGATTTTTGTATGTTAATATTGTGTGTGTTTATAAGAAATTATTAAGTTACCGGGCAGTTATTAAACATTAAATTATTATCATAATTGCTACCCAATTGATTATTAATTATTCAACGAATATTGAATAACTTAATATAATAATCTTTATAGAACAGTGAATATTATCTAATGAATTAAAAGATTCGAAACGTTGTGTCTCTCTTAATTCAAAGCCATACTGATTATTTATTGTATTCATTAGATAACGGCGTAATAAATTCCAACAAATGAAGGGGTACATTTATGATAAATATCAATCGATATCTACAATGAATGCACATACAAGTTGATGAGTAGATACAATCAAGCGAATGATCTAAACACATATAAAATTTATTCCTCCGATAATAGACTATTCTGATAAGATATCAACTTAATGTATAATACTTTATTTTTACAATTTGATACCTTCGTCAAAGTGAATAGATTCTCGATATTGTTAGTGATCCGCTGTAAATTTGGGCGAAATAGTCAGCAAATCCATCCAAATGGCCAAAACGGGAGCGGTATTCATTTTTGGCACATTTATCATATCTGGGATTTCGCTTATTCTTTCAGTAGTTGCACTAGGAACTGATCAGTGGGTGGTAGGCTATGTAGATTTATACACAACGGTTGTTTCTACATATAACAATCACGTTAAATATGGATTATTTGTTGGCAGTTATACCAGAACTGTTTCGACGCAAACGATCTATGGATTGACGAGTAAGTAACATTGTTTTTCATAATAAAAAATTAAGATAGATAATTGTTCTCATAGAATTTTGATAAATAGAAATTGTTCTCTAGATGATTCATGATATTAGATTAAAAGTTACTTACAATAATGTAAAGTCAGATGTTATAAATAATCTGTTCTGAGTGGTAATTGAAGAAGTTAAATTTATTACTTTTTTTTCATTGCTATATTTCTTTAATAACACTTTTTATCAACAGATCTAGTACGGTCCTGTTAAAAAACAAGGTAAAAAAGTAGCTATCTTTCGTTCTATGTACAACATATGTATATTAGAATACATAACTGTAACATTATGTTGTAGTCAAATGAAATATTATTAAATCGTGCTGACTTTCCGATTTGAAATATTTTTTCATCTAGCGGCAGGCTTACGATTCAATTTTTTTTTCTGCTGATTGCAATTGATCTGGCCTCTGTTTTTAACTAATTTTAGCAGGGTGATTTCGAATTTCAAACTCACTTTTCCCTATGGCATTTTTTCAGTTTTGCTTGTTTGAGTGTCGTTAATAAATGTAAATGTTTAAATTGTTCGAATGATTTTCAGTATTAGCACATCCAAATTACTAAATAACATGTTTCATTTAGAAGTCAGCAAAAATTGTGTTGACCAGTGTAATTAATTTCTACTAAATATGCACTCATTAAGAAAATATTGTTTCATTTAAATTTTTACCATAAATACGCTTTTATTTTTTCTTTATTGTGTTCTTTGTAAAGTAAAATATTAAAGTAACGGTATCTTTGGTAAATCAGCAATGCTGTTACAGTGAATTTTACGTTAGAATGAAAGTTTGGAACATTAATCTAAATCACGAAAGAAATACAACTATACAAGCGACAATTAGTACATATTATGTACATCTATTTATTACATATTTGTAAAGGTGTTTCAAATTGCGGGGTTTTTTTTAATAATAAATAAAATATAGATGGCGCACTGAATTTATCTGGATATGTGGGCATTTAAAAAGTGTGATGTATGACACTTATAAAAATAGCTTCGTACATGGTACAACAACGCGTTCAAATTGTTGAATTATTTTATGAAAATCAGCGTTCTGTGAAAAGAGTTTTTAGAAAATTACGTGAATTTTATGGTTTACATAATCGTCCATCTGAAAGCACTACTGGTCGAATTATTAAAAAATTTCGAGACCGGTTCCGTGGAAGATTAAGTGAAAAATACAGTCGTAGTGGTCGTCACAAGAAAATATTGGTTTGGTTCGTGAAAGTGTTGCTGAAGATCCTGAAATGTTCATTAGACGACGTTCACATCAACTTGGACCTAGTGGATCAACAACATGGCGTATTTTAGACAAGAATTTAGCTCTGAAGGCATATAAGGTTCAAATAACGCAGAAACTGAAGCCATTAGATCATTTAAAACGTCTTTCATTTGTCAATTTCGTCAATAAACAACCAGCTGATTTTTCTCAAAAAATAATGTTTTCCGATGAGGCACATTTTGAATTTGGTGGCTATGTTAATAAACAAAATTGCCGTATCTGGGGTGACAAAAATCCACGAATTATTCATGAGAAACTTATGCATCCTAAACGAGTTACTGTTTGGTGTGCATTATGGTCAGGTGGTGTAACTGGACCTTACTTCTTTGAAACTGCTGCTGGTGAAGCTGTAACTGTCAAATGTGATCGATATCGTCGAATGATAACCGAATTGTTGTGGCCTAAATTAATGAATATTGATCTAGACGATATATGGTTTCAATAGGATGTCGCTACACCTTACTTAGCACATGAATCAATTGATTTATTGAGAGAAAAATTTCCTAGACATGTAATCTCAAGAAACGGTGATGTTAATTGGTCACCAAAATCATGTGATTTGACACCCTTAGACTTGTTTCTTTGGGGTTATGTGAAAAGTCAGGTTTATAAAAACAATCCACAATCAATTACTGCTTTGAAAGATGAAATTATTCGTGTCATTGGTGAGATAGAGCCTTAATTATGTCAAAACGTCATTGAAAATTTACAAACAAAAGAGTGGACGTCTGTGGAGCTGCAAGAGGAGGCCATTTGGCAGATATTATTTTCCACATATAAATGTCATAACTGATACTTCAATTACCAATAAAAAGTTTTGAAAGTGAATGCAAATTATGTGTTTTATTTATTCTTTAAAAAAACGTGAAATTTGAAACAGCCCTTATATAATCATATAATAAACAAACTTATAAAATATGAAGTAAAATAGAGGTACATAAGTATGTACTATATTGTATAAAATACTGTGGTAAATTGTGGGCACAAGCTATTTGACACAAAAAATCTTTGTCTTTAGTTTTTTCATCATTATATTAATAAGTACAATCTAAGTCTGCATTACAACATCTTCAGAAAAATGTAAGAATTTCTTTCCAAAAAATTGATAATGTTTTTTACTAACTGCTCGTCTTCAATCTAGGAAACTTTACAGTGGTCTTTCTTCTTCGTCTTTCACGTCAAGGATTAATATTTTGCTCACCTTGTGTACTTTAATAATGTTATCTACTTCTAGCCATTCTTCAATGTCTTTAAAATTCATCACAATATTTTTTCGTTGCTGCAGACACAATTTTCAATAATTTCTTTACTTCCAACTTTTGTATTTTCATCATAACCATCTGTTTCTTTTATTAGAGTTCGATTATTTAGAGAAGAAACTATGACTCATCAAAATCTGCGCGACGAGATTCTACCATAGGAGTAACACGATGGCATCCAAACAATATTTAACCTAACTTTAATATTTCTGTATATATTTTTTACTTCAATCGTAATAATTTTTCACTTACCAGTTAAATAAGGATAGAACTGATAAAATGGTTTTGAAAAAATAGTCTTTTATATAAATTATGAAGCTAACAAGTAAAAACAGCACACACACTATAAACACACAAACAACAATGGACACCACTGCAAACAGGTTCGCCCCTTCAGCGCATAATTGACTCGTCCTAAACCAAATTTCGTCCGAGCGCATTGACCTTGAAGTTTCTTCTCTAAATAATCGAACTCTACATTCGATATTAAGGCACCCCATCCTCTCTGTATGGTGATAGTTCTACAGTTTGACATGCATCGCAATAGGAGAAGCCGCATCTTGGACTGTAAACTTTTTTTTGAAATTCGATTTCTAACACATCATCACTAACCATTTTTTCATGAAATCATTTCGGTAGTGATATTTAAAATTTTGAATAAGTCCCTAACCAATTGGCTGAATTAGAGAAATTGTACTTAGTAATAATTAATGAAAGGTTACATTCTGAAACTCATCCACTATTTCAAAAACATAATCTGTAAAATTATCTAACAAAAGAATAACTTTTGAATTAGGTGGTTTTTAAGATGATTGCAATAGTCCTACAAGTTGATGAGCAGACAGTTTCCAGTTGTGGTCTAAAAGACAATTCCGAATCAAGTAGTATTCCCAGGCGGTCATATTTTAATGATCTTACAGAAAAGAAATCGAGTTCGAATTGGACAATAGGTCGTTAATAAACAACAGGAGATGGAACGGTCTCAACTTGGAGCCTCGTAACATACTTGATATTGCACTGAATTTATATGTGTAAAAACCGTTAGATTCTCTAAATAAGAATGTAATGAGTGCGTCAGTGTTAGTGTAAATAAAATATATCTGACCACGACTATCTAGAACCTCACTTAGGGATTGAGAAATGCTACACATATTTGTTAAAGTGGAGCATCCGCAAGTAAATCCATGCAGATCTTGGGATAAAACTGATGAATATTGCCATAAAATAAAATCTAGAGTTTGTTCAAAAACTTTTTACCTCGCTTTTTATGAACAGGAACAACAATAGCACTTTCCATAGGTCTGGGAAAGTTTGCGTTTTTATGGAAAGTTTTAGTAATTGTTAACAGAGGAGAGGCAAATACAAATTTATAAACGCATACCAGAAAGCTTGACAATAGGTGATCGCCAACAGTACGTGTAGTGGTAGGCCTAGGCATAGATTCACATAGATTCACAATCTTCAGGAACTAAAGGTACGATAAAAGGCAGACAATATGCAAAAGATACACAATAGTTCGAGTCGTCAATTTGCAAGTATACATGTATTAGAAACTATGCGAGCAAAAGCATTAACCATATTTAAAGGTTCAGTAAGTTTAGCATTATTATCTAAAATAGTACTAGGAATTCTAGTGAACTTACATTTTCCTCATTCGATATATTAGTGCTATATCTTGAGAGATTAAATATTTGGTTAGCGCCCTTAAGCGCTTGTACACGTTTAGATTAGAATAGAATATTCTTTGTAGAAATTCACTTGTAAGAAAGTAACAATTCCTTTTATTCTATCATCCGTATTCTGATTAGGTTGATTTCTCGAAAGGGTAGTGAAATACCTAGAATATCTGACGAAAATCGCCACCGGATAGTGTTTTTTATCAATTGAGATTAAGTCAGCGACAAATTGCAGAAAGAATATTAGAACATTACGTCCTCTCTGCAGTATCCCATTTTTTAAATTATCAGAAAGCACACAGCAATTGGTTTGGTTACTAATAATAAAAAGGACGAGAAATCCAAGGAAAATAAAAGAAACTCACCATCAATATTTGCCATGATATCCTTGCGATATCCCGATGTACCCAAATTTGAAATATTTGGATCAAAAAGGAAACCTCTAGCATTATTAAAAATTATTTCAATGAAATTAAGTAGCAAGAACTTGCATAAACTTTAGTCTGGCTATCAAAAAGTACAGACTAAAATATTATTGAACACGTGTAAGTTTATTTAGATTATCCGAAAGGATGGAATAACATTCCACAAGAATTTCTGACAAAACTGTTCGACAGTGTACTCAAGCGCGAGAATTGCAATATCTTCTAAAGGTGGTGATACTAAACACTAATATTATTATCTCTATTATTAATATTTTTCAGTCATATACTATTATTTTTGTTGTATTATTAATATTAAAGAAATTTCATATTTAACGATTCTTGTAGTTATTTTTCTGAATAAATCATATATATGTATATATATATATATATATATATATATATATATATATGCGTGTATATTACTACGCTCTTGTCGTAGCCTTGGTTTATTTGGACAGCAACAGTGGCCAGCTAGCTGTCGCGGAGGTCGTGGTCTACAAGCTAAATAGTCGGAGATTGATGTTATTAAAATAGTCGTCAAGAGTAAATAGTAGCACACATAAAGTCTCTCAGCAGGTCGTAGGTCTATTAATCCACTACGAGGGTAGTTTGGCAAGTAGTGAGAATGGAAAAGAAAAACGAATTTTTTAAATACAAAATATTTTTTATTTTTCAATATATTCTCCTAAAAGAGCAATACATTTATTCCAACGGTGCTCCAATGCCCTTATGCTATCTCTAAAATGCGATTCCGGAAGGCTTGCAAACTACTCATTTACGAAGATGATAAGCTCGTTGTTAGAAGAAAATTTCTTTCCACCTAGTGCCGTTTTCAATTTTGGAAAAAGGTGGAAGTCGGAAGGGGCTAGATCCGGCGAATAAGGCGCATGCGGTACTAATTGGAAATGCAACTCGTGGATTTTGGACATCGCAACTGTGCTGGTATGCGAGGGAGCGTTGTCTTGGTGGAACAGAATCTTTTTCTTTCCCATTTCTGGCCGTTTAGCACGAATCTCAACATTTAATTTTTGTAGATGTTCTGCATAATATTGTCCGTTTATTGTGGCACCTTTCTGAAGGTAATCAATGAGCAAAATGCCCTTTGAATCCCAAAAAATTGATGCCATCACCTTGTTTGCCGTTAAGTGGTTTTCGCTTTCTTTGGAGGTGCAGAAACACGTTCTAACCATTGTTTCGACTGTTGTTTAGTTTCGGGTGTACTGTAAAGTATCCAAGTTTAATATCAAGTAACAAATTGCCTACAAAAATCAACCGGATTCCGCTTATAAAGGTCCAAACCCTCATTGGAAATGCGCAAACGAGTGAACTTTTGATCAGCCGTAAGCAATCGCGGCACCTATCTTGCCGAAAGCTTGGAAAGACCCAGTTCTTTCAATAAAATGTGGCGTACGCGTTCTGTTGAAATGTTTACCATCTCTGCTATCTCTCTCACTTTGAGTCGTCGATCTTGCGTAATAATATTATGGATTTTTAAAATGATTTCCTTAAAAGTCACGATTTTGGGTGCTCCAGAGCGCGCTTCATCAACACAGATTGTTCTACCACGTTTAAATTCATTTACCCATCTACTTATTGTGGCGGATGATGGAGCAGATTCAACTAATGTTTTCCGTAACTCATCTTTTATTTCGGTAGCTTTTATACCCTTAATTACGAAGTATTTAATCACCACCCGATACTCTGCTTTTTCCATTTTAACAAAACGGCGTGTTGCTTCTTTTTCAATCAGCTGTCAAGAATAAACTAATCAACCGATTTATCTAAATATCGAAATGTAAACATATAAATAGGCAACCTAAATTACAGTGCATTTGTTTTACCAATTAGAGCGCCACCTATGTGTCATTCTCACTACTTGTCAAACTATCCTTGTAAGTTGCTCGAAAATTCTCCTAAAGGTTTGAGTGTAGCAAAAGAATATCCAGTATATAGACAAATCCTTTATTTAAATGTAAAACAATTGACAAAAGAAATAGTGATTGATCGTGAATTTGTAAGAAAAAATGTAATTTATTCCCCATATAAATATATATATATATATATACCATCCAACGGTTGGTTACAAGATAATATAGTCACTCCAAAAATGTACTACAAAACTCACTCTCGATAAACTTACTCTATACATCAAATTATTATTATTATTATATTATTAATGCAAAGTGTCTAAACAAAACCTAAATATAAATTATCCAATCAATATAAGAGATATTACTAACTGTATATTATTTAATCCAAGCAAGGTATTAATTGTCTCAACAATATGGAATATTACTAACAGTATATTACTTAATTTATCGGAACTAAATAATTAAAAGCGTTTGTCTGACCTGTTGTTTTTCCACGGTACTTAAGTAGACGACGGTTCTCATCCTAGAATGTCACACGAGACCGAACGTGAACAGTCATAACCAAAAAGATGCGATCGGGCTCGTCAGGGTATAGATTCACGTATATACATATTTACATATGTTCGAGACCAAAATACAATCACAACAAGAAAACCCTTCATTGGCGAGCGGGTTAATGCAGACTTTTATGGACTTATACGGTATTAATTGTGCTCAGATCAAAGGTTAAACTTGATATAAAAACAAGTACAATTAGGATTTCCTTCCTATATATCATCCTTCGAGCAGTTTACTAAAACTGAAGGACTCAATAAGTCTTAATAAGTTCGGGTGATCTGAACGTAGTAATCATAAAGATATAGATTGTTCGTAAGAATCACGAGTCCATTTGATACATAGTCGAGACAAGGATTTCCAACACCTGCACTACGTATGCTGACGCAAGCGGAAGTGAGATAAATAGGTGGTGTGATACATGCGACATTCTAAAAAACGCGATAAGAAGTTTCGGAAATACAAACGTTTCAAATCTAATATGAAATATGCATAAAACTAAATGCACTATTTAGGAAGAAATTCGAATACATGAATATGAACTGATGCGATTTTACACACATAGCTAAATACCAGTACACATATTATACAGGGTTCTTCAAAACGATAAAATGAAATATATGTTAGATAGAAATTGAACCATAACAATATTGTAAAAAAAAACTGTTATTTTGAACAGTGGGACAATTGTCAGAACATTGCTGAATACGCAATAAAAAAGAATCTAATTTTAGTTATATTACAATAAAGTTGGGTAAAACTTACTTTTCCGATATATTTGCATATGATCTGAAATTAAGATTTGAGTTAGGATATATTTGCGAAAGTTATGATTTTTTTATGTTCCGGTTTTTATATCTGTGCTTTGATTATTTCTTAATAACTACAATATTTTCGTTAAATCCTTTAGGAAGCTGTAAAATTATTAACAACCAGCGAGCCTGCTATAATGCGTTTTCTCTAGCGCGGCATTGAAATTACGCATACCATATGATGTTACGTGTTCTTGTTTTGTTGTAGTTCTTTTTATAAATACGCGTTTGCCTGTAACGAATCGGATAAACTATTAGTTGGCGGATTACTGCGAATCGGTCAGTAGTTTATTGTAATCCGAATGTTTTGCAAAATAATACATTGCTAGATTTAACGATATTGTAATTATTATTAGATTAATTTAAATTACGTATTAAAAAAGATTCCAATGTTATTATGAGAAATAAAATGTTCCTAACTAAATTATCATGCTATAACGTAGGTTTAAATTGTGCGACTTTTTCATTAATGGATAACAAGCGCCTCCCTCTGTCGTCCACTATACTGAACGACAAAGCGAGAAACGCGTCTATCTCGCTTGCCAATAACTACGTTATTAGAGCGTATAAGACAGATAAAAGAGTGTTAAAAGGAATCATTCTATTATTAATAACACCCTATCTACTACATACGTTTCACCGATATCACGGATCGTCAGGCAGATTTCTGTTTTTAATGAACGATTCTTTGGTAGCGTCTATCATATCATTTCGATACATCCATTATTTTTCTGTATCGAAATGATATGATATACGCTACCAAGGAATCGTTCATTAATAAAACAAATCTGCCTGACGATCCGTGATATCGGTGAAACATATGTAGTAGATAGGGTGTTATTAATAATAGAATGATTCCTTTTAACAGACTTTTTCATTGTTAAATATAGAAAAATAAATAAAAAAATTGATTTGAAGTTTAAAAGAAAATATTTAATTAAATTATATATTATAATATATTTATTGAGACATTCTAATTTTTGTAATCAACAATATGTGTTACTTTTCAGCTTAAATTCTGTACGACTTTCCTTTGAGCAGGGGTAGACAGTGGTGTGCTTAATATTAATGTTACTAAATTCACAAATAGCCCTTGAATTTTGAATATTTAATCTTAAGTTTCGTTCAGCTTGAGTTTCTTGATCAATTCTGTTCTCTTTTCAGTTGCTTGCGATTTTGGTAAAAATAAATGTGCCATGCTATGCGGAGATAGTAACTTAAGAGCTCAGTATTTGCAGTTTCTTTTTGAAGGCGATACAGATGTCGATGGTTATACACAATGTACTGGGTCAACTAGATCGTTCGTTAACGACAATATTGAAAAAACTGAAGCTAGAGCTGATGGCGGTAAGTTGTTTAAAACGCAAAATAAGAAATAATGGTAAATAGTAAGTCATACTATAGTTGAAGACACTATCGGTTTAGAAATATTGCACAAATACAATGAATCTACTTCAATAAATATCTTTATTACCATATTTATACATAAAATAAATGTTGTCTCGAATAAATATGTATCATTATCTAAAAATATGCGATATGCTTCTGTTATTGATTTTTTGTTATTGTTAAACATAATGTTTCTTGATAATATGAGGTGCCTTCAGGCTCTAAGGTCTCTTAATTTATGTGACAAACTACTTGCTTAATCACTAAGGTTTATATGTATATAACCCCTTTCCACATTAACTTTTGTAATTCTGTATACGCAATTCGACAACTAAGTTGTCATCATCAGCAGACAATTGCAAAAGTGTCGCACCTGGCAAAACACGACGAAAAATACCTGTACGAAAACAAACTTCGTACTACACCGCTGAGAAACAAGATGTACACTGTGTGTTTGTTTCACAAGATTTTAAAAAAATTATTTTACTTAAACTAGGATGAACGACGTTGAAAAAAGGAACACGGACACGACTGATAAGTACCTGCATGTGATTTATTACTGTGTTCTCTTCTTCGGACATTAAGCAGACTGTAAATTCAACTTCAAACTACTTGCGTCAGAAATTTGTAATTTATATTAGTTCTCAACATAATCTGAAGATGGCTACATATTTCACAATGTCGGCGTCATGATCCCCTGGCCACTAAAAACACTTTTGTAGGAATCCTTCTCGTGAACTGGAAAATGGCCAATTGGAAAATGAACGGTCACCAAGACTGTTTTTCACAACTGGAAAGAAAATAGAAATTGTTAGGAGCGAGATCAGATGAGTATGAAACATAAGACACCGCTTCAATGTTGTCGTTGCAAAGAAACTTCTTACTTGAAGTTTCTGGATTTGCTGGTTCAGGATTTGGAGTAATAGAAGGTTTTTCTTTCTCAAAACGTGTTCGTAGATTGCAGCCATTAGCATAGTATTGTTTGGAATAGAGAGAAGCTCGCGCCCACACGGCCTCAAAATATGGCCACCATAACTTTTTTAACACTAGCACTAACTCGAAATTTCTTGAGCGGCGCCGAGTGTGTTTCCATTGCATTGAACGCCGTTTTATTCCAAGATTTAGAAATAGTATTTACGACTCAACGTTTTCAGATCTTCATCGCGCACAGATCCCAAGAAAATTCTAAATGTAGAAGCAATGTCAATCGCACCTATTACACCATCACCACAACTATCACTTATTTGACGATTAATGTCGATGGATCTTATGCTATGCAAGTTCTTGTACATTAAATGTCATCATTTTATATGTTGAAACCTTTCTCAATCTGCTGACAGCTGTAAGAATTTCGCGAGCTGTGAGGTATTGCAAAACGTGTTATGCATTTAGAAATAGTGTCCACACATTGTAAAACATAATCACATCTTTCGATCAGTCACCATTTCAAGAAAAAAATTTAGAGACTTTAGACCTTGAACACTCCTCATACGCAATTACGTAACTTCGAATTTTTTAATATGTAAATAAAGCTGTCAACGAGCGCTGCGTGCCATAAACGTAACATTCACTGGGTAACTCTCCTTCAATATCCGAGCAGTTTTCACATAACGGTGCGATAACGCTGAAATGAGGTCATTGGACGGTCGATGAACCGTAGTGGAGAGAAATCAGTAACATATTTTTTACAGCCGTAGTCGATATCGATTTATTGAACTATTCGTATGTTAGATTGTCGTGTTAGCGGACACGTTTTAGTGTAATAATAAAGTATGTCGCATATGCGAAAGTCCAGAAAACCTTTACATGCGCATCAAGTGAAAAAATTTACTGGTAAATTTGGCAAATTATTTTACGTAACGAAAGTAATATATAAAGTATATGATAAACCGTCGATGTGCTGGAGCAAATTCGACTGTACACGTCATATGAATTCTGTGCAACATCAACATATAAAACAGGGCGTGCCCTCGCAAACTCAATTTAGGTTTGATTTATTCTTAATGTTGATAGCCTGTAATACTCAGCTTCACATACTAGATAAATAACCATTTAGAAAGTTTTACTAGAGTTTACGTTATACAAAATAGACGACTGTGGTTATTGACTGTGGTGTTGATGAGACGACAGATCGTAAAAAAAATTTATTGTCAATATTATAGTATATATTCTGGACCCTCGACAATCGACATTCCCTATGCTACTAGCTAACAAAATACTATAAATATATAATTAAGCAATTTACGATGGGAAATTATGACAATTAGTATTTTCTGTTGTGCCATCGTGGATTACAATCACAGAAACTTATTAAAAATTTCTGCTCTGGAGCAGGATGGTTGTCTTATCAATTAGGCCACCAGGCAGCACAGTTTCGAGTCTCTTAATATGCCATAAATAACGTTATGAAAACAGATTTAATAGTTATAACCCCCAGTCAGGTTTCGGTGCTAATAATGTATATAAATGTATAATTAAGCACTTTATGACGGGAATTAATGAAAGTTAGTATTTTCTGTTGTGTCATCGTTGATTACAATCACAGAAATTAATTAAAAAATTCTGCGCTGGAACAGGACTCGTAAGTGCTTAATTATATATTTATACATAATCAATGGGGCAATCAGCGATAGCACAGCAGAAAATACAAATTTTCAGCTCTTAAACGTCTTTGCGAGTTTAACAAAAAGTGTTCTGGAATTTCCGAACCACCACGGCCGATCCTTACACCCTGGGGAGCATGGTTGAAGGCAGCTTCTTATTATGCTGAATATTTCTTGCAAATAATATCTATTATACTACAGTTTTATCGTGTCGGGGCTGCAGCTATTAAGAAGAGAGAAATTTCCATTGAAACTAATTTAAGAACTATTCATACCAACTTTAAAGTAGTGACTGACGTAATAGAGGAATTACAAAATGTTGCGTTGGCGTTAACCGAGTCCCTGCAAATAGTGAACGAAGTAAATTCATTACTACACGCTATACAAAAGTTCGAAAGCGTATTAAAGAGAGACACCGATTTTGACAGATTAAAACGGTTTATGATAATATTGCAAGTAGTGGAGAGTATTTTACGTATGCCTATATTGCATAAGTAGATATCGAACGATCGTTCTCCAAATATAAGAGAATATATATGATGTCGATGATGCTAGTTCATCACACTATTTAAGAGACTAAGTGTTATATACAGTGTAATAATTACTAGTAACAGTTTAGTGTATTTGCCACTAGTTATTTTGTATTATTTTTTTTACCCTTGTTGCGATGCGTACGCCTATGGCGTGTAGCGTGTTTCTGACAGCTTTATATATAAATAATTTGACAGTTTTTAGTTGGGAAATAAATATTTTGAATGATACAAAAATTCATAAAATTTCACGTCTTAAGTTAAGAAAAATTGAAACAACCGTATGTTCAATTCACAATAAGTAGATAAAAAGAAACACAAAATATGAAAAATGTTCCCATGAAAATAAGAATTGTAACTAACCGAGAATATTGTGCATACAGTGGCTTAATTAATAAAGCTAATGAAATAATGTTGAGTATTGTTTGCAGATGTTTCCGATGGATTTATCAATAGCGGTTTATGGTTGACGACAGTGTTATTTCTAATAATATCTTGTTTAGTTGGCGTAATAGCTACATTATTAGCTATATTGAATACAGTTTCTAATCCAGTGGAAACTTTTCTTAGTGTTTTTGGTTTATTCATTTACAATTGTGTTGCCTGCATGTTAAGTTTAACTGTACTTATTCTTTGGGGTGTTCAATTTTCCTTAACGGATAATGTAGCCATTTACGATGCTATTGCGACATCTGTCAATAGCAGTGCAACTACAGGATTAGGATTTTCTTATTGGTATGTTAAATATTTTAATAAAAGAAAAATAGTAAATGTATTTTATTACTATTGCCTATATAAGATTATATTTCGGTGTTATATTACTTCTTGGTGTGTTAGGCATTTTATTTTTAGTGTATAGTAATATAAGTAATAACGTACAATTACAAGAGATTATGCCAATAAATTATGAAAAACTGCCAACAAAGCAACGATTATGATCGCCGTTTCGTTCAATTTTAAAATTTTCTCATATAGTCTGTCTTTGTCAGCAGTTCTACACACCTAGTGGGTGTTACTATCAAAACGACAGTACAAAGTAGTGAGAGATAACTATACCTTTATATGCATACATTGCTATTTACTTCCTCAACAGATGGTCTGTTTAAACCAGTTAGAGCGATGTAAGTGCTTTCACTTCTGCCGGAGAAATACATTTCTCGTCGTACATTTCTCCGACAGAAGTGAAAGCACTTAGTATAGTATGCAACAAAAGATGTCTTTTCTAATCTTTTGTTGCATACTATGATTCGAATCTGCTGTGATAAAGTTGTCAATATTAGCTTCAATTCGGAAATTATCAATTTCTATTTTATGGTTATTTTTAATTACTAGAATATCTAAGAAAGGTAAGCTATCATTGTCTCCTTTTCTATGGTGAGCTACACTTGCGTGTGTCAAACATCGCGAAAATATCATTTATGTAGCTAATACATACTCTTGGAAAACAGTCGGTATTATGTTTAAATTTAACATCAAAACACTCATAAATAAATACGCTACAAATGGAGAAAAAATTGCCCGAATTGGAAATAATTTGGACATATATATAAGGTTGTCAACCGCAAAAATTCATTTAATTTTTCTGGTTCCAAGAATACTTTGCTCCAATACATGTTACATCTTTCTGGTAGTAGCATGATTCCTTGTTAGGATAAAATAATTTATTCTACAGAATAAATAAGAAATGGATAGTAACAGTACGTTTTTGTTAAGTTGTTATTCATTAATTATAAGCAGTAATATGCATGTTTCTTTTTAGGTGATTGAATTACGATACTTTAAAATAAACTGCTAAAATAAAAGCAAATGTGTAGTAATTAGAACTAAAAATACGCAAAACCAAAACAACGTTGCAAAAAATTGAACCAAGTACTTTTTGACGTCTTCAATGAATTTAAATGTTTCATCTAACACATCGATCAATAAGTCATGACAACTGCCAAAACAACATTTTTGTTTAGAAAAAGTCTTCTTTGTACATCAATATAGTCTTCTTCAAGTGCGATACATTTATGCCAACGCTTTACTAACTTTTCTATTCCGGCCATGTAGAACGATTTATCTTTGGCCTCGATATAGGCGTAAGTTTCAGCAATCCTTCAAAACCTCTTTCTCGTGGGCATCTTTGTGACACCTGCGAACAGCCAATAGTCGCTGGAGGTCGAATCTGGAGAAGCGATGGGTGCAAAAGCGATTCGAAGTCAAATTCGTGCAATTTGGCTATCGTAATCAACGATTTTTGACACGGTGCATTGTCTTGGTGAAAGAGCACCTTATTCCTTATATGGGGCCGCTTTTCACGGTTTTGACGGGAGTCGATGAATATTACACCTTGCACATGCGAAAATATAGAGGCCATTTTCGGCCGACTGTTGCATCTTTAGGCGCTTCGGACAGTTTTTACCGGCTGCTCTTCACTCAGCTGACTGTCGATTTAATTCCGGAGTGTATTCGTGGATTAATGTTTCATCCATTGCAACATACTGACACAAAATCTCGTGTTTACTTCGCATAAACAGTGCACTCTGAATCATCGATGCGTTGTTTTTTTTGTTCCATTGTGAATAAACGCCGTAACCATTTAGAATAAAACTTTTTCGGGTCCAAATGTTTGTGTAAAATAGAGTAAACACTACCAAATGATATCTTCAGGATGTCAGTTATTTCATGCAGCTTCGCTGCGCGATTGTCTATCATGATTTTTCAAGTTCTTTTGTTTTCTTGAATAACAGACTCATTTGGACGACTAGGGTATTCAGCATCATTTGTGTCTGTACAACCGTGTTTAATATCAGCAAATGATTGTTTTCGACGGAATAGAGTAGATAACACTTTACTGTATATTGCTGATCTTGAACAGTATTTTTTCCCATTAAAAAGCAACGCTTTCTGAAATTTGCAAAAGTAACGTCACTTAAGCCCCTGCAGCTTGATAAAAATTGTCAGAATGTCATGAAATTTTGACATGTATCGTTCGAAGGTTGGCACTACTCAAAAAAAAGTATGGATATCTGATTAGTGGTGTCCTCTGTTGGTTAATCCCGGAATTTATTGATAGATGTGTTAAAGAATTATGATCAGAACAAATGGCAATTGGAGGGTGCCAGATCTAGCGAGTATTGTTAGTGCTAATCTTAACAGAGGGCTTATATCATATTCTGGCCTTTGTAAGTTCCTAGTAGAAACGGCCGTTAAAAAAAGTCTTTAAGTGGAAGTTGAAGCGTGTATTAGTATGAGTGTTAGTTTTAATTAAGTTTAGGATATATTAACCTGTATGTTTATTGTGAAAGATAGTGTGTGTGTTTGGTTTTCGTGAGCTTTACCGCAAACTCAGGTGCAATACTGTGATTAATGCTGATCATGGCAAATTTGTTGTCGAAAGATATATAGAATACAAACATTGATGTGGTAAGCCTTTCTATCTTTCTTTTGATTAATCCTGTTAACCACAATTTCCAACAAAATTTACTGTACATTACATACAGAAATAAAAAAAATGAAATGTAAAACGATCTAAAATTTTAGGTTTTTTATTTGTACGGAAAATGCAAATAATTCAGCGAATATTGTTGTTTATTGCCTATAAATAATAAAATAATTTTCGCCGAATGACAACAAGAAACGAGCAAACGATTTATCACACAAATATTATTTCATTTACTTTATCTTAATGAAGCTAAAAATTATTACTTTTATTCATTGTTTCCTTTTGTATGAGCAGATTATCTTATTCGTTCCACGAATATGTTGTAAATAATCTAGTAACCCCTGATTTTAAAGATATGAGAAGAACGACTTATTTATTGCTGCACGAGTATTCTCTTTATTTGACTTAAATAAAATTAAATATCAATTTCGCTTATATCACTGATATAAGGATACTTCAATTACGAAATGACTCAAGTTCAAAAATTTAGATTGTAACTCATACTTAATATATTAATCACTTTTTCAGTATTAAAAAAATTGATTTTGTAGATGATATTACTGTTACGTCAATATCACATAGTAAATGGAGTTGCAAAGTATACGAATTTTCCTTTCTTTGTGCTTCCAAAAAAGTTCATTATTTTGCTGTTGAATTTTTTGCTGAAGTATAAACATTTTTCGTTTCGGTGCTATAACTTTTCCGTGATGGTGTACAAATTTTTCGTATTATGGTATTTTTCATCCCAATAAAAATGTTCCATTTAATGTTAGAATTTCCCGCTTCAGTGTGAAAATTGTAGCACAAATGTCTTTTTACGAATGCGATTTATATAATCTATTTGACTATAAATACGAAAAATACGAGTATAACATATATCTAAACAATATCGTGCAACATATTTTCATTAGCGAAATGCACATAACAATATAGGGTGTGCAACTTAATTTGGTTACTTTTTTTGTAAAAAAGCCTTTATTTTAATGCTCTCTTCAAATGAATTAATTGTTGTCTGTACAGCTCGCCCGTAATAGAAGCACCAGGTTTTAACAGCCCATAATAGATAACACCCGTCGAATCCCACCAAATAGACAGCATTACCTTGGCACCATTAATATTTGGCTTTGCCGTTGGTGTTGATGGCTGGCCAGGCTTTACATAAGATTTTTTTCGTTTTTAATTATTGTAATGAATCCATTTTTCATCACCAGTAATGATTCGATGCAAAAACGACTTCTTTTTATGGCGTTCAAGTAGCATATGCGACATGCAAAATCGTCAACGTTTCTTGGCTTCAATTCGTGTAGTACCCAATTTCCTTGCTTTTGGATGAACCCCAATGCTTTTAAACGTTTGGAAATGGCTTGGTGAGTTACTCCCATCGTTTCTGCAAGTTCTTCTTGCGTTTGACATGAATCTTCATCCAGTAATGTCTCCAGTTCCTCGTCTTCAAACTTTTTTGGTTGACCTGGACGCGGTCTGTCTTTAACGCTGAAATCACCGCTTTTAAAGCGTCGATACCATTCACAACATGATTTTTTTGTTGGAGCAGATTCACCATACACTTCTGCAAGCAATCGTTGAGCTGCAGCTGCACTTTTCTTCCAATTAAAGCAGAAAATTAAAACTTCCCGCAAATGTTGTTTATTTAACACAAATTCAAACATTTTTAAGGAGCTCGAAAATAATGTTGTTGCACAAAATTCAAAACAATGTAACTAAATATGGTTGACTGATGTCAAACCTTTCCCATAAAAAAAACAGCTGTCATACTCAACTACATATATATAACAACTAACGACCTCCATTGAAAAGTAACCGAATTAAGTTGCGCACCCAATAGTAAAATAATAATTACTAGAATCTGTAAATATTGGTTTATTCCTAGTGAAAGGTGGGTTTACCACCCCTTCGTTGAATTTAAGAAACCATATATGGAATGTGGTGATTGTGATAGTAGCATTCATGTGAAGCATTTGTGTATATCTACTACTGTTACACGTAATTAAATATATGTAGTTTAAGTAGTAGAAAACCAGACAAACTGAATTTTAATAAAGTTCATTCTGCGATTATTATATACGCATAATGTATATACATATACATATATATATATATATATATATATATATATATATATATATATATGTGCGAGGATGTATCAAATGAAATCTTAAAAGTGCAATAAAATTTCGAAAACTTGTATGATCGACTCTGTATGAAGCAATAGTTTTCCTTGAGTTTCGCAAAGTGACCTACAGGTGGCGAATTGATGCTAAAATAAAGAGGAAATTGCAGCGTCAGTAAACATTTGGCTGCTTTACTATTAACACGTACCGGGAATGGATACCTCAGGATGCTCCAGGGTTGGAACAAGTTCACCACGTAGTGACGGACGAAAACATTGCATTAGTGAAAAATTTTATAAAGGAAAACAAGCGTATAACTGAAATAAATAGCCACAAATTTGAAGATTAGTTGTGGTTCAACGTTAAACATTGTCTACTATGTTGATTCTTGTGAAGAACTTTTTCGTCGTTTTTACGGCAAAGGTGATGTATTTCTGGAAAAATTTGTTACAGGCGATGAAGCCTGAGTTCATTATCAACAACCAGAAACAAAAGTCAGGCAAGGAATGCCGTCATAGCTCATCGCCGAAACCAAAAATATTCCGCACTCAACCATATCCTGGAAAAGTAATACTCACTCTCCTGGGATATAAAAGGAGTAATTTTGGAACATTACATGGATAGAGGAGTGACAATAATCGGTACTTCTTATACAGAAATGCTTAAATATCAACTTGCCTTGCAATCGCGAATAAACGATGAGGACTTCTGACTTTAGTATATCGTTACAACAAGACAACGCCCGACTCCATACAGCTCATTTAACAGACCATCTAGGATGTGAAATTTGAATATCTCATATACCCTTTTGCTACTAATGAATTCCATGTGTTCAGATCATTCAAACACACAAAGGGTGGCATACATTTCAGCAGTGATGAAGGGGCAAAAATCGCGGTGCACGAATGGTTACAGTCGCAATCAAAATAATTCTTTAAAGGTGGTCTCTTTGCACTTCTGTAGCGATGAAATACTTGCATTCAACATCAGGGAAACTACATATAAAATGATATGTTTGTTTTTTCTTATTTATTTACAATATAAAATTTTTTAGCAATTTTAAGGTTTTCATTTGATACACCCTCATATATCTTCTTGAATTTTTGATTGTTTGTATTAACTCCAAAATTTTGATTCTTTTCTGATCAATTTCTGTTGTTTTGAGATGATATTGTCCCATTTGTAGTAAAGCTGACCTCAACCGAACACAAAATTTTGTGACCGAATAGTCGATTGTCCGTAATATTTCCTCCAATCTATTAACAAATTTATAATTTCAACGCACAATCTTCAAGATCCAAAGTATAAATAATTTATGTTTATAGGGACGTATCTTATTTGTACTGTAAATTTTTTGGTAAAAACTTTTGCTAACACCTATTTCTGTAGCTCTTTTTTGCAGACAATTTTGGATTTTCATAACCAACAATGTTATCATAGTATAGTTTTTCATCTTCTTTCTTTTAGCTACAGAACCACTTTCATAAAATTTCCTGACTGTCTTTTAACGTATTAATTACTACATGAATATTAGGATATTTTTCATCGAATTTAGCAACGGTCGTTTAGTACGTAATTTCTCCAATATCATAACTTCGTATTTAATAAATTTGCTGTACTTGAAGCTGCTGTTAATTATTAATAGTAATTATGTAATAAATTCAATTAATTGCGAAAACTTTGAAAGTAATTTAAACTTCTTTGAACAAATTTTTGATAGTAAGCAAGAATTTATTCTAAATACTGGCTAAATCTCTGCAAAATCAGCGATCATAGTACGGATGAGTTTTTCGATCTTAGCACTATCAAAAATCTCTGGATAAACGTTAAAAGAGGGCACAGGATGATAAACCATCCAATATCCAAGAATTATGGAATATGTCAGTGGGATCATGTCATCCCAAATGTATTCACTTATTAAAAACAAAAGGAACACAATAAAATATTAATTACTTGTTTTTATTTAAGAATTTCATCTATTTTAATAAAAAAAATTGGTATTTATTTTTCTTTTTCTAATACTGTTTCTATTTTGAACATAAACTTTTTAATTTAATCACTTAAGGCTAATATATAACCTCTTTTCACGTTAATTTATGCCAAAACGCGCACCATGTGTGTTTTGGTTTTCGACTGAACAGATTGTGTACGAAATTTGTTTCGTGCGGATTTTTGCCGTAGTTTTCTAAGTGCGATACTATTTAATTATCTGCTGATGATGACGATTTAGTTGTCGAAATACGTATACAGAATACGAAAATTAATGTGGAAAGGGGTTATACATATATCAACCTTAAGTGCTTAAGTTCATTAGCTACAGGCTCCATTGAAATAAACTTTTTAATATTTATTGTTTCCTTTGAACGAAGTCATGACACATTTGCGTTCTTTATGACAAACAATAATATATAATTATTCACATTTCTTGATTAGCTTTTGTAACTACTTTATTTTGTGTACGGCTGTATATAAAGTCCGGCTGTATATAAAGTCAGTTATGACAGTTTTCGTACACCCCATTAATATTTAAAGTCATCGAAAGTATACATTCGATTATGATAGAGCATATTTATTTCCATTTAATTAACAATATGGAAGCTGTTATTATTTAAAATCACATATAAATTATGCAAATATTGTTGTTACCAGAATTTCTAGAAAATTGCTGCGCTACTTGTTTTGAATAAACTGCACTCGACGCCCGAGTAGGATACACACTGACGGCGCGGCATTCACCGAAGCAGGTTTCAGTTAGTGTTTACATACCCTGATTTACAATCGATTTATGTACCGTGTATCTTTAAGGTACGCCATTCATAGTTGCTGAAGACTCTTGCGTCGAGTGCGGTTTATTTCAAGAAATGACGCAGCGGTCTTCTCGGAATTTTGGTTCAACAATTATCAGTTACGATATTTGTATACTTTATTCTATGATTCATTTATGGAGATGAGTCGCAAAAGTATATACATGTCTTGTAATATGCGTAAGTTAATAATGAAACCATACAAAGAAAGCAAATCCTTAGGTTAAATAACAAAACTTATCGATAAAGCGCGTCTTACAGTGAAGAGTGCAATAAAAAATATCAAAATATCCATAACTGCTGAAACATCTCAAAGAAATGACCGTCTAAATACGCATAATCAAATAATAATAATGTATAGACAGAATTGGTTAATGGAAAGCAGGTGCATTTTGAAAATGTAAGGAGAATTTTGAAAAAATTTTAATATAACGGAAAAGTACCATGGAGAAACGCCCTTTATTGGTGATGTTAATACTTACCTATTCTAAAGCATAGACGTGGATCAATTATGGTGTTGGTATCTAAAGTGACGACTGAGGCGGGTAGTATCTATTGAATAGAGTTTGAATTGGTGCTATGTTTAGATATTCTGAAACAATATTTGCCTAGAGACGTAAAAAAATATTGCTAGGAGATGAATAGATTAGGATCAAGATTCGAAAAATACAGCTAAAGTTGCAGCAATAATGATTACTTTACAATGTACCCTCAAGGCTTCTGTGGCCAAATTTAAATCCGAATGAACACGTGTGGGGATATCTTGAAAGAAAAATATAAAACACTACATAACCAACAAGGAATCATTGAATGTGTGCTAATTTTATAGAAAGTTTACGTAAATCCATAACTTTCTATTTAAAAATATTTCTCCAAATTTTCTTGTAGTTTTAAATAACAATAGCTTTCATATTATTAGAGTTTGTAACGGTGTTAAATGGAAATAAGTACGCTATGTCATAACCGGATATTTGCATTTGATGATTCTTAACATTCATGGGGAGTATGAAAACTTTCGCACAAGTTACGAAAAATTGTGTAAGAGAAAAATATCTTTCACTTGCAAGTAATAATACATTAATTATGAAATTTTATTTTAGGTTAAACTTAGTTGCATGCATTGGTTATGCATTCAGTTGTGGAATTTTGGCCTTCAGACGTTATCAGATCAACAAAGAACCCGAAAACATAGTGACCTTGGAGGATAAAAATGATAATACAATTATTTTATTTTAGATATATGCCGATGGGAGTTTTATTTATTTTTTCATTATCAAGTTATTTCCTAGACCTCTCGAGATAAATGCGGTGCTGACGAAGGCTGCAATTTAATTAAGTGTTGAACGCACGACAAAACTTTTTACTGTAAATTTTATTTTTATTATTTTAGTGGATCTGTATGTTGAATTGTCATGAGTCAGTTATAAGTTATACAGTTATTTGTATTAAATATATTCTATATTAAAAGTTTTATACAATATTGAACGTTGTGAACGTGATTTCTCGAATGATGTGCGATAGGATAATAAGTGGCCCATTGTTGTTTTTCTTTTATATAAATGGATTATCACACGCACTTTTTATTTATACAAAAACGAATTGATTATATTTATGCAAAAGACTAGTAAGTGCAAGATTTTCTTTTAGTGTTGATACTAATACAGTGAAACTCAATATTTTTTTTCTTGAGACCGCCATAGAATCTATTCGACTGTTACCTTCCTGATCTATTCTATTTGTCATGCCTCTTTAACGTTTCTTGAATATTTTGCCGGTGGTATATCTGTGGTCAACAGGTAAGGGCTGCAGTGTATCGGCTAAACTCATGGAAGGGAGTGCGTCATTTGATAAAAGCTTAAAAGTAGTGAAGTCACTTTTTTTCTAAAAAGCACTGTGATTTTGGAAAGTTACTAGTGTTAAAGTTTTACTTTCCGCATTGGATCAAGTTCACATAATTCAGTACATCCAGAATATAACATTATTAACCTTCACTAGTGAAGCAGATCTCAAAACAAAAATGAAATATAATATTTGAAAATGTTAAGCAATAAAATAAACTTTAAACTCGATTAAATTTAAGAAGAAATTTAAGAAATAATAATAGTCAACAATAAAGAAAGTGAACAGTCAAGAAGTTAATAAATTATGTTAAATAATGTTCGCAAGTACACTGCATAGTTAGATTATATACGAATATACCTTGCGATAAATAATACATTTGCTTCGTTATCAAAATTTGGATAATTTAATATATAATAAAAGAAATGTTACAAAGGGTACTAGGAAAGTTTTGCAATATGACGCAATGATGAATCGTAGGAAGCTGCTTGTTGCTGCATGTTAAGACATCTTCATACATGCATAGTAGCCGCCGCGCCATGTCGATGGGCTCAGTTATTCATTAGCAGTGAGAGTGTAAAGTGCTTGCGACGGCATCGTGCTCACGAAATGAGATAAGGGCAGTGTTGCGTTATAATTTCATGCGTGGTTTAAACATAGACCAGTGTTTCGAAGAAATGACTCTTGCACTATGTGATGTGTGTACATATCGCACAACGATATTCAGGTGGTATAGAGAATTCCAAAGGGGAAATTTCACTGTGGAGGATGCTAAGAGGCCGGGAAGGCCACGAACGCCACTTACTGAGGAAAACGTTACTACTGTGAGGAAAATGCTTGGCCAGGACAGGCTGGCGACCTACCAGCAGATAGAGTGTACTTCAGGCCTAAATGCACCAGCAATTCGTTCGATTTTGCATGATCATTTGCAGGTGAAGAAACTTTGTTTTCTCTGGGTGCCGCGTCGACTGACTGAAGAGCAGATGATACGATGTGTGACTTGGTACTAGGAGATGCTAAAAAAGTTTAATAAGGGATAATCGCGGTAAGTGAACAATATCGTGACAGGTGACGAGATTTGGCTGTACTATAACGATGTGCCGACCAAAGCTCAAAACAAAGTTTGGGTCTTTGATGATGAGGACACGCCCGTAGTTGTCAGAAAATCCCGATCTGTAAAGAAGAAAATAAAGCTGTATTTTTCAAATCGAGTGGAATTGTGGAACGCGTCGCTTTGGACACACAAAAGACAGTCACAGCTAAGTGGTATACTGAACAGTGCCTGCCTAAAGTCATTGGATCTATGAAGAACCTGCGTCCAAAGTCAAGAATGGAAACCCGATTCCTCCATCAAAGCCTGCACCGAATATTTGATCACGACAGGATTGAAACTTCTCGAGCATCCTCCCTACATTCCAGATCTTGCTCCCTGCGACTTTGCACTGTTCCCGCGTGTGAAAATGAAGTTAAAAGGTAGACGGTTTTCCAGTGATGAGGACCTTGTGTGGGCTTGGGACAACGAGTGTGCTTTACTCCCTAGTGAAACTTGGCAGAACTGGTTTAGAGATTGGTTTCGGAGGATGGAGAGGTGTATTGAGTGTAGAGGAAATTACTTTAAAAAAATTAAATAAACAAATTTCTATTGCAAAACGTTCCTAGTACCCTTTGTGTAAAGAACAATATGACTCTAAACACGTAAGTAAGTTTATTACACTAAATATCATTAGTGTTCTTTACTATTTAAATTCCAAATAAATGAATTGTATGTTTTCTAAAGTATCTCAAAAGTCTAGTTATTATAATTGGCATACGATAAAAAATAAATAAACAAACAACTAAGTTTTTAAACTTAACAAAAGTTAAGTTGATAATAAAAGGAAAGTTACATATAATCTGATCTGACAGATTATATGGATGGACTAAAACTCTTCAGAACTTTAGAGATAGTGAAAAGGAATTATCTTGAAAAATATAAACTAAATTGAAGAACAGGTTTCTTCAAGGAGAATACTCTACATATTATTAATAATAATAATCTTCAAGACGGCCCACATAGAATGACAAGAGTATATTAGATCTATTTAGCATACCAGTAATAAATATAAGAAACAAGAAATAGGCTACATGATCATATTTGAACTCATGAACCCGTCTATCCACAAAATGAAGGAGCTGAGCTATTCAAACAATCCTTCAGATCATTATAAATGTTTGCTACTGATAAAGTTTTCAAGAAGAACTACTTAATGGTAGCACGGATCGTAACACTATCTATTTCGTCAAAAATTCCTATATGTTTTCGTCACAACGAAAATCTGACAGTTTGGTGTTGTTAGAGTTTGATATTAGGGAGACAATTTACTGGTGCACAAGAGAAACAGTATGAAACTACGCTCTCTATCTGTCATTCCACAAACGTTTCAATCGACGCTCGTAATTAAATTGAAAGAATCATTAAGGGAGCAATGAAAATTTGACGAACACCATTAGTCGTAATGATTTATACATTTTTGTTGCTGATTTAATATTATAATTATTATAATTGCTTTTATTTTGTTTTTGCAGCAATTACTTGCTTTATACCGGGTGTCCCATGACATGATTGCCACAGTTTAAAGATGTGTTACTGAAGCAATTTCATGTTAAAAATGTCTAATGAACATATACCCAAAACTCTATCATAACGAAGCTACAAGCATTTGATGTTTTAGATAACCCTACTAATGCAGATAGTATGCACCGCTGCAAAAGAAATCTCAACGAAAATCATTTAAAAGAAGTCGAAGAATAATTGACGGAAGATGAGACTTAAAACGAAGCACTTGCATTACGGCAACGATTTTTTTTCAATATATTCATTTTCGGCATTAATACATTTCAACCAGTGGTTCTGGGATACCATTACACCAGATATATAATCATCAAAATCAGGCCGTTAAAATTCTGCTCCACTTCTGTAATGACTTCCTCATCTGTCTTGAATTTCCTTTTGACGAGAATAAGGTGGTTGGGACGCAACCTAGAATTGTAATTTATACAGTTTTTTCCGAATAATGCTTATACTTATGTGTGACGGTGCATTGTTATGATGGAATAGCGCTTTCCTTCAAGCTATATTACTTTGTCTGGAAGGTGAGCATAATATGTATCTTGTTGATTGTTTAGTTTCTTGAAAAATAGGCGATAAGAAGTATTTTTCTCGGACCCCAACATATCGTTGACTTTACATTTCTAGCCGAAGGCGAAAGATAGCTACTGCTGAAATTGTCGTTTCGATTTTGACACATAGCAAGGAAGCCAAGTTTCATAGATTACAAAAAAGCGACGGGCAAATCTACTGGGTTGGTATTAAAGAACTTTAAATTGTCGTTGGAAATTCGCGCCCTATCGCGTTTTTCATCCTCATTCAGTAAACGCAGCAACCACCTGGTACAGAGCTTAGTCATGTCTAATTCGATATTAAAAATGTGGTGTACGCGTTCAGTAAAAATGCTTACAGTCTTGGCAATCTCTTCGATTTTCGCTCTTCGTCGCGTAACATCATGAACTTTTTCAAACGTTTTTGGAATCGTAACACGTTTTAGAGATCCGGAACGTTCTTCATCTTTGATACTCATGTTGCCACGTTTAAAGGGAACAATCCAGCGGGAAATCATGAATTGTCGGAGCATCGTTGCCCAATGTTTGCAGCATATTCTGCTAAAATCTTAACTGTGTTCATCAGCTTAAAAGACAAGTACTGAATTTCATCATGAATAGCGATTTTATCTATATTACAAGTTTCACTAAACTTGTTTTCTTTAAGCAATTGTGTCAGTCAAACTAAATGTCAGACGATATTAAAAATTTAAATAGCCTTTTGTAAATGTATAGCCTACTCGAAAATAGTGTCAATTTTTTTCACAAACAAATGCTGACTTTCCGTCAAGTCATCATCGTAGGTCCATTCGATTGCCCAGTAGTGTCTAAGCGAAATATTGCTCGGTTATAAAATTTTTTTCTTTCATTGTTAGCACTGTTTCAAATGTTTTTGAGATTACATTTGAGTAAATATATTGTTGAGTGTTCATGACAACTATCGATACATACATACTTATATTAATTGACGCGTTTATATTTCATAGATTTCTAGATTTCGAGGTTCTTTTGTTTTGATATACATATATCTGGTGTAGAGAAGAAAGACTGTTGTAGCGTATTTTAAATATACTGAAATTAAATTAATTTAATTAAAACAACTGAAATTTGATTGATAAACTGTGATAAGTTAAAGAAAGTAGTCTTTGTTAATCATTTAGACGCAAATTGTATGTTGTATAAATGGTATTGACAATTCCTAGATTCATTTTTTCAATACTATATGTATTTGCATTAAATTTTTAATTCCTGTCTCCAGACGTTTTACCTTTTAAAAACACCCGCTGTATATGTTATATTTTTCGTCACATATGATACAGTGTTATTTATCCCTCTATCTTTGTAATGCATTAGGGGAGTTTTGTACAACTTGTTGCAAGTACAGTGTGAACGTAGCTGCGTAATAAACGGGTATTTGGTGAACGGCAGTGCATTAGTCTATTAGAATGGGGGAGAACAACCCTATCATTTAGTAATCTTTAGTAATCCCCGCACATTAAAACATTGTAATGGTCCGGCATGATGTATATTATCGTATCGATTTGTTATCGCAGTCGATATTGTTGCATTACATTAGGTTTGATGAATTTAAGGACTTAATGGCAATTGATAGTTCGTCGGTGGAACACAATCATCCAAAACTGTACAAAAATATTTCTCAGTAAAGTGATTTATTTTTAACGAATGAGTACTAGTACAATTATTAATAATAATAAACTATTTATTGGCAATTACAGAAAAAGAAATACAATTTCGAATATGTACAATATATTATATAATACGATATACGCAGTCTGTTTCAGAGAAAAGGGAATTTTTTAAAAATAAAAACAGAAGCTTACTATTTTTGTAAAATTCATTTATTTTATTCAAAGTAGTCGCCTTCAGCTTCAATACAACGTTTTGCAAGGTGACATGTTAATTGACCTTGCAAAACGAATGAATTTTTAAGCTCATCTTCATTTTCGTCTCACCTTTTTAATGACTTCGATGTCAGCGTAACTCTGTCCTCTTATCGGCAAATGTAATTTGGAGAATAGATAGAAATAATAGGGGGCCAAACCCTGTGAATACGGTGAATGGTTGATGGTTCAAATACCATCTGTAGTTATCTGTAGTAATCAATGATAAGTATCAAGCAATGAGATGCTGCATTATCATGTAACAAACGCCAGCTACCGTTTTCAAGATATAGAGGGCACACACGACGAATACGCGCCAAAAGATGCTTCATAACACCAAGATAATATACAACATTGACTGTTTGACTAGTTAGTACAAACTCTTTATGCATTATACATTTAGAATCATAAAAACAAATCAACATTGTCTTCACTTTTGACTTCCCTGAACGGATTTTTTTCGGTCTGTTTTCGCTTGGATAATTCCACTCAGAGCTTTGACGCTTGGTCCGTGTATTATATTCAAAACACCACATTTCATTGCTAGTTACAATAGAATGCCTGAAGTTTTCGTCCTCTTTTGAGTCTCTAATCAAGTCAGTACAATGTTGTATTCGGAGCAATTTTTAATCATCAGTTAGCTTGTGTGGTACAAACCTTGCACGAATCTTTCTCAGTCCTAAATGCTGTGTCAAAATGTGATGAATTGAATCTTTTGAAATATTTAATTCCATTCCTACGTATCGCCATGAAGATTTTAGCTCATTTCTGATAAATTCATCACGAGTTCGATGTTATTTCCGTAACCGCAGATTTTTTTGTATCAGGATGTTCGTCATTATTTATGTCTGTACGACCGTCTTTAAATCGTTTATACCACTCATACACACTCGTATGTGATGAACACGCATCACCATATTCTTGTTTCATCAAATTAAACGTTTCAGTAAATGATTTACCGAACTTAAAAGAGAATTTGATATTTTCTCTTCATTTTTCGACCAATACCAAACACACTGTTACTTTATGCGCAATCTCTCTGCTTCTAATGATGCAAATGTCCTGATATTTTTCTGTAAAGATCTACCTTACCGCCGCATATTTTTTTTTAATAGATGGTGCCACTAAGAATTATTATTTTAAAAAACCGTAGCCATACATGTATGTATCTAAGCGTTTTATCTTTAGTCTTTTAGAATAAAAAATTAAAAGAATATAAAAAGTACAAATTAATAAAAACGAAATTGTAGTTAAATACAATTAGACTAAATTGCAGATTGTAATGCTGTAAATCCTTATGTAATGTTAGATTCACACGAGCGTCCAGTTCCCGGTAATCCGTAATATGTGCCAATTCAATACTTACTTATAGTTGTTCTAAGATCCGTGTAGCGTTAGCAAAACAATTTTATCTTGCACTTTATGGTGGAAATAGGAGAGTATATATTTATTTAATCTCTAAATAAATATTTATTTTGTCTGCTATATTATATGAAAAACATAGCTTGTATACTGCTAACTGGAATAGTGAATAGATAGCTGTCGCGAACATTCTTATCATGATACCTGATAGCTAAAATGCACTTTGCTTTACACATAATCTGGCTTTTGTGTTAATATTATATTTCTATACAGAAAGACACTGAACAATAAACTACTATTACCCATATTCAGACAGTCTGTATTCATCAGCACTTCTGTGACTCCAAGTCTACCTCTGATACTATTGATCAATCTAATGCACGAGTTTTACACCATCTGTATACGTCTGATGTCTTTTCTTGTAAGACAGTAAGAATACATCGTCAACCTTAACCAAACGGTGACAACAGAATTACAGAGCAACAATATAACATTAATATTAAATACATGTCTGTGCACAGAGATGAATTTTAATGAATTATCGTCCACATATATTCCGAAATTATTCGCTTATCTGATATTCCCATAAAAATATTGATATTCGAAGCTACAAAATTTCATTGCGTTTTAGAACCAAATACTATCAATTGTATGCTGTTGGGATTAATCTGAGGTTAGTGTTATTCACTATACTGACATATATTTAATACGTCTTCTTTGATACATAGTTCCACCTGATGTAATCTCAATGGGTCGAAAGATATATATAACTGTGTATCGTCGGCATATAGATAGTAAGAACAATGCTTCACCGTTGACGGTGATTTGGAAGTGACTAGCTATGTGAAGCACCCCATATGTTAGTACTATCTGAACAAGTGTAATTGACCTAAAGAAAAATATTATAGTAACATCAACCCCAATAGTTTTGATGTGATTACAACTGATACCAGATTCATTCAAGATAGATTCGTCCACAGTAATTATGTGGACTGAAAGATAATCGTCTTTATTTTTAAAACGTTGAAGAACGTTATTTTTCAAACGATACTCTCGGTATCCAACACACAACTTCGTTAAAATTCAGTTTCTCGTGAATAATAATCTGAACATTGCGAACATTTATTTTAAACATGTCGCTAATTTGCGAATTATTATCCGCCTTCTTTCCTGCACTACTGCAATCGTTGATTGCAGTAGTGCATTTTGAAGCACAATATTAATTTGACGCACGTTTTGTGGCCACTAATATAACGGTTACGCCGATCAAATATGGAACTTCGCGAGAGATATTGTTCGTTAAATTGTGTTTGCAGTCGACGAAAAATATTGGTAGCTTTCTCACTCTCTGCACAAAATAATAAAATGATGCGCAACTGTGACAGGTACATCATCCGGTGATATACATACATACATGGATTGTTTTTTAATTTATACATATAAAATTGGAATAAAACAGTAGATACCTTTTAAAGACTTCATTGTTTTTAGAAATATTCTCCACGAAGATTAATGCACTAACTGCTCCCTCTGACGAGTGGAAACTTTGACCACGCAGTCCACAATTCTTTCTGCAAAATTTTTTGAATTGAGGTCTTTGAAATCTCCAATAAGATCAATATGATGTCACATGCCGATCTTCGTTGATGATCTTGCGCACAACACTGACGTTTTCCTGAGTGACTGCCGTTTCTGGTAAGCCTGCTCTTAGATCGTCGCTAAGACTAATCCATCCACATTTGAATTATCCATACCAACGAGAAATTGCTGACTGATGTGGTGCTTCTTTGCCGAAAATAGAGACCAACTCGGCGAGGCATTCTTGTTGAGATAATTGTCTTCGAAAATTATAAAAATTTATTCCGCGAAAATGTTCTCGCTTTAATTGCATTTTTCAACTAACTTGGACAATTCGTCGTAGCTACAACACTACAAGTATTCCACTGAAACTTTAGATTTACGTTAACTAAAGATGGAGGTTAATTTTTAGTACTGACATTTGATTGATGGAGTCCTCTATGTCCTACATGTAAAACTTAAAAGACATCCGATCACGTACTCGATACAGCTATCATTACTTTTATAAATGAAACATATTATCTGCTATCTATAGACTATATGAGTGTCTTGATTACTCTGAAGTAAATAGCTCATAAATAAGAACCAAAATCTAGGTCCAGGTCAAATCTATACTCCCCTTGAATTTGTGCCAAATGTTAAAAAAAAATGTTATTTTTACTAAAGAAACTTTAAATCAAAATTTAAACTTGGCCAAAGGAATTTGTTAAGAGAATATTTCTAATGCATGGAGTAATAGTTATATCCTTAACTATTACTCTAGAACTATTATAAGCATTTTATAATTATATTTAGTTACAAATATTTTCAACTACTAATTTTCGATTCCTAAGTTTAGATTCTAAAATTACCTTTACATTGAAACTTCGTACTGTATTTGCTCTAGTATAAATTTACATATTTATTAAATTAGATGGGATTTGTTTCTAAAGTCTAAAAAAACGTATGTGTCTATGTACATATATACATACAGCTGTTGGTTTGGAAATTCGTAAATATTAGTGTTGAGGACAGTCTCATTCAAAATGCTCTTCGGTTGCTAGGCAACGACACAATGCACTGGTTAGCCTCGATCGCGTCTATCTCATCTCGACGGAGATTTTAAAAATTGTTTGTCGTAGGATGACATTGTTCCCATTACACGTTGATAGACGCTAAGTGAATTTATATCTGTAAAAGTACACGACTTCACTGTACGTTTATACACCACGGATTTTTCTTATAAAATTAAAAGTTACATTTCAATTTGCTCCTAAAAACACGTTTGTTTATACGAACGTAGATAATTGCGAGGATGATTTGACGATAAGTGAAACTCGAATGAAACAGACGAGTTGGGGTAAACACTCCCAACAACTTCAACGTATTTTTTTAAATGCTATTGTATAATTTTTGTAATAATCTTTCTGAATATCCTCAAGATATTGTTCCGTTGTTTCTTTCCAGCAGGAAAATGTTTTATTTTGGACATCTTGAAATCTCAAGTAATCCAATTTTTTACGATCAACTAACTGCTATACAATTATCCCAAGAAAATAAAAGAATTAGTAGCCGAAAAAACGAAACTATGACTAAGACTGAAACAGACTTGACAACGTCAGTCATAAAGTAAGAAGGACAATTTTTTAAAAATTATTTAATTTAATTAATATATTGGAGCGACAAAGATACAAACTATCCTATTTGAAAAGTTAGTCCAAAATTAATAAATAATGCATATGCAGCAAAGTTATGCGTATGCCTTTATTAACATGTCTTTCAGATTAATGAAAACAATATCGTACGTGAATTAGTAGAATGTAAACGTGACTAATTAAAAATAAATTCAGAAACTTCAGAGGAAATAAAAATCAACGTTAACCCAAAAGAAGGTTCAATATTTTATCTCATAACAGTAGAATTTTTTAAAAAATGTCCGAGAAAATTATACTTGATAAACACAATTTTCGATTAGAATATGTACCAGATATCTGTAAATTGGTAGAGGTAACTCTAAACTAAACAAATTTCTCAACGAGCTCTTGTATAGACTAATATCACTACTCTCTATCATCTCGAAATTGCTTGAAATACCCCTCCTGAAGAAATCAACACCAATCATAAAAAAAGCAAGGCTTCTTAATTCCAGAATATGTTTAGATTCAGAAAATGAAATTCAATCTTTCATCAAGTTCACAAAAGAGAAATAATAAAATAGAAAAATAATATGGCGATAAGGAATTCTTAGATATTTTCCAAGTGTTTGATAAGGTTTAGCATGAAGGCCTGCTACATAAGCTCACGACTACGTTTCCAAAACAATTTTCTGGACCATTAAAACCATGTCTAGAATGGTTTCGAGTGAGGTAAGAAGAATGGCATTAAGTACGAAGGAAATAAATGCTAGGGTAGCTTAATAGAGCGAACTGGTGCTATACTTGCTACATTTAATTAGGTAGGTGTATAAATAGTTATGTCTTGAAGAAAAACTATAGGACCAATATTCATTGATGATATCATACATACATTTTAGTATTCGTTCAACAGGAACGTGAAAATGAATTAACCAAAGGCTATTTTCAACGAGGTAATGCTCCAGTACATGTTGTTAATATGCCATTAGAATTTCTGAAGAAATTTTTTTGGCGAGTGTGAAAGAAGTTGCGGGTTATGACCCCCTCAATCATAAGATCCAATATCTGCAGATTACTACTTATTTGATAATTAAAATTAATATTCACGGAAATCAGCTAATCTAGATGAATCCATAGAGCAACTAAATATTCAAGCGATACTGGAAGGAGTACATAATGTTTTGAAATTACGAAAAGAAGAATTAATTTATGTTTAGAACATAATGGTGGACACTACATTTATTATAATTCATAAAAAATAATAATGTTCCAATTCTTTTTATATATTTATAATTAAATTATATTACAGCTCAACATACATTTTGATGCTGGCGATTTTGTGAACTAATTTTAGTTAATTTTTGGATCAGAATCCAAAATATCTGTTAGATTTGGTCCATCAGATTAGGTTTTGAGATATGCTATATTGGTTTCTTTTAGAATAAAATTATCTTCTTTTTTCACTTATGTACATTTCACGTTACTACTATAAGTGTAGCCGTTTATATATCGGATCCAATCTGATAATTGCATCGTGAAGTTTGTTGTTTTTGACAATATATTTACCTTGACAGTTTTATTATCCTGTCGCTATTTCTATTGTTGACAGTAACTTCAAAATTTTATGTCAGCGAAAAAATGGAATTAACTCGCAAATATTTTCGTGCAATTATTTTTCATAACTTTCGGCGTGGATTATCTTAACAAAAATACATCGACGACCTGAATTCTTTACATGGTGACGAAGCACCACCGAAACTATAGTATATCGTTGGTATAGTGAATTCAAATTTGGACGGCGTTCTTTGGACGATGAATTTTATGAAGGTCGTCCCACAAATGTTGTTGTGACGGAAAACATTAATGCAGTGTCTGAACTGATAATGCAAAACCATCATGTGACATACCGTGAGATTGGGGCATCTCTACGTATTAGTAACACCAGCGTGCATAAGATCCTACACGAACATTTAGCCGTTAAGAAGCTATGTTCACGTTGGCTACCACATAATTTGACAACTGCTCAAAAAAGGACTCGCGTCGATTGGTGTCAAGAAATGCACAAAAAATTCAATGGCGGTGCTTCGAAGAACATTTATAAAGTCATCACAGGTGGTGAATCTTGGATCTATACGTATGAGCCCGATAGTAAACAGCAGTCGATTTTGTGGGTATTCCAAGATGAACCAAAACCAACAAAAATTATTCACGCTCGAAGCACATCAAAACAAATGGTCGCCTGTTTTTTCGGAAAAACCGGTCACGCTGCAACCGTGCCCTTAGAGACTTGTAGAACGGTCAATTCCGAATGGTATACAACTATTTGTTTGCCTAAGTTTTCGAAGAAATAAGGAAAACAAACCGAAAACAACAGATCATTCTCCACCATGACAAAGCGAGCTCTCACAGGTCGGTTCAAACAATTGAATATTTGACCGAAGAAAACAATGACTTGATGAGCCATCCGCCGTACAACCCTGATCTAGCACCCTGCGATTTCTTTTTGTTCCCACACGTGACGAATATACTTCGTGGTCAACGGTTTTCTACGTCGGAAGGGGCAGTTGAAGCATTCGAAACTCGTATTTTGGGGATTCCGCCTTCACAGTGGCAGCAATGCTTTTCGGATTAGTTTAAACGAATGCAAAAGTGCATTAGTTTTCAAGGAGAATATTTTGAAAAGCAATAAAACTATTTTCGATAATAAAAAAATTTTTTTTGTTTGCTATTCTCGAAATATAAACGGCTACCCTTGTTTTACTATTTGCTTCAATTGACAATTAAAAAACAAGAAATACAGAGTAAAATATTTATTTAATAATGCAGATAAATATACATTTATCACTGATCATTTAAAAATAAGTTTCGTTTATACGTTTTCCTAGCATGGAGTTTACCACGGTAGTCTCGCTGAAGATTGACTATCTCATCTTCATTGATATCGATCGTCCATAGTTTTAATACCGAGATGGAAGGTCTCCCCTTGTTCCTCATTAAAATCACTTAGGTTTCTTGAAAACCTATGTGGTTGTGGATTAAACTTTTATGCTCATGATGCAATTGAAAGCATTAAAGTTGGAAAGCATATTTGCTACTAATTTTATGTAATTTTCTGATCTATTTCTAAGAAAATTTTGTACTATTTAAACAAATGAATAGCAAGTATTAGATTCGATCTTCTTTATTGTTACGGCAAATTGTGGATCATTAATAATCTGCCTTATCTGAGGACCATTCAGCTTTCAGTGTTTTTGTGTTAATTCTAAAAAATTTACGTGTCGAATTGCTAAAACAAATTTAAAGCCTTCACAAATTGCTTCGGAAGCCTCAACATGATATGCAAGGGTCGAAATATGATTGTTTCGTACGTATCCGCTCGTTGATTACGTTATGTTTTCCTTGAACTGTGCCATTCCTTAAAGGTTAATTTTTGTTAAGTCAATGCTGAGTCTTATCTCTGTTGTCCCAAACACATGTAAATGAGGATTTTCGTATATCATTTTTGTTGTCCAAGGACGAAGTTTACCATTTTTAGATCGATGTAAATCACCCATTGATGTTCTTTCATATTTAATTTTGTTCAGGACTAGTGATATTGTCACATATTCTCCTTTCGTGCTGGTAGAATCCTCAATAGGATCAAAACGTTAAGCCGTATTTGTTGCAGTTGTTTAAAATAATACGTTCAAAACTACGTTTTGATATGTCGATGAAAAGGAATTGGTATTTCAAACTTTGGGCACTTTGTCTTTCAATTCTTCCCCAAGTTGTCTCCCAAGTGAACACCAAAGTAGGTCATAAAACTCCTTTTCACAAAGTCCGATATAGAATTTACATTTACTTTCAAAATACATTCTCCCCATACATAATAAAAAACGTCTGGATGATTCGTATAACAACGTCTGCTTGTTGATGCTGTAGCTTGAATTAAATGTCCTATTACTAAAAAACGCTGAAAATTTACACAAAAATGATAGCACAACTTCACTTACCAAAACTCAATAGTAAACTGAACTAATAGTGGTAGACGCGAGGTAGTACTGGCGAGGTATTAATTAATCCGTGGTGGGGGTTACGCAGGTATAGAAAGGTCGGGTTTTTCGGTTACGATATCAAATAACTTTGCCTCTAAAGATGTCATTATTTAATTATTTTTGCCATTTATCGGAACTAAAATCAATTAGTTTATATCTCAAAAACTAGAGACGCTATGAAAAAACGCAAGTATTTGTGGAATAACCAAATTAAAAATATCCAAAGTTAGTACTTTCCGGTACCAAGACAAAAATTTCATTGGTCCAAGTAATTTATTATAAATGCCTGTTTCTAATAAATGAATTTTAGTAAGATAGACATAGAATATGTTTACATTATGAAATTAATCTAATTGGGGCTAATACAATCTCCAAATTTTCTAGATTAAAATTTGCATATAACGACACGCACAATCATTTACGGACACACGATAGGAACTTGACATAGCTGCAGGTGGAATCTCAATAAAATCTACATCATTCTTTTCCAAACCCACAATTTACCCAAAAAATTACATCGGACTGCCGAAAATAACATTAGAAAACTGTATTGTAAGAAATATTCTAAACATGTAATGAACTACATAAATAAAATCCTTCTTTATAACAAAACGTATCATAAAATTTAATATTAAATACCCTGAGCCGATTTCAAATTCATAGATATGCGGGTTGAGTGAAATGCTTCTCGGCATTAGGTAGTGTGAGAGAAATCGGCGATAATTATTCAGAATTGTAACTACAATTACCATACATACAGTTTCGATCCCTGCAATTCAGTTTAATATAAGTTCATCTTGAATTTATAAAACATAAAAAGAAAAAATAAAATTAATGAATGCATCAACTATTAACTAATAAAATACTCTCGATTAAGAAAGACATGCATTACTAAGATTAAAATATAATTACATTATTAAGCAAATCAAATGCTTGTAAAGACTATAAAATAATATTTTGTGTTAAAGAAGCATACGAAAAATAAATGGCGCAGTTTCTGAGTTTTTGTGGTGACCTGGTTAGTTGTCAACCTAACAACGTCAACTGCCAGCTATTAACTAAAAAGAGGTCTAGATTAAGAAAAACTGCATTAATATGATTAAAATATAGTTAGTTTACTAAACAAATAAAATGCACTTAAAGACTATAAAATAATATTTTGTGTTAAAGAAACATATGAGGGATAGATGGCGCAGTTTTAGACAGTTTTTGTGGTGGCCCAGCAAATTGTTATCTTAACAACGCAAACTGTCAAGTTCGGATCGCTAGGTTTATTAGTTTCGTTGTGACGACTGTTTAAGCGTCTGGGATTCTTAGTCGAGCTGGATAGTGTTGAAATTAATATTGTCATTAAGTATTCCTTCTTAAAAAGCCTTCCCGGCTCCTTCATTTATAATAATATAATAATTAATATGACCCGAGAGTTCAAATGCGATTGTGAGATGTTGACGATGCATCACGCGTTGGACATACGAAAACTAACATTACACCGAAACTTGTTGCGTGTGTTATGGTGCAACAACATCGTCGTTTGAAAACATCTGAGATAGTGGACGTTGTATACAACGCGCAACATACATTCTGAATGAAGAGTTGACTATTATGAAACTGTCTGTAACATGGGTACTGCCATTACTTAGTGTTGACCAAAATTAGAATAAATGCAAATTTCTCGTGAATGTTTGGAGCATTTTCGAAAAAATAAGGTAGATTTTATATGTCAATTTATTACTATAGATGAGACTTTGGTTCATCCTTATATGTCCGAAACAAAACAAAAATCTAAACAATGGCAGCACATTGATTTTTTTACCTAAAAGAAGGCGATGACTGTTCCATCTGCAGGAAAGGTAATGGCTTCCATTTTTTGGAATACAAAAGCTATTCTTCTTGTAGATTACCTTCGAAAAGTCCAAATCATAACAGGTGAATATTATACGGGTTTCTAGACAAATTAAAGCAAAAAATTAATGAAAAATGTCCTGGTTTAGCTGAGAAAAAAATCGTTTTCTGCCAGAATATAGTATGGCCTCATATAAGTGTTATTGCTATGGTAAAAATTAACGATTTAAGATAATTCGCTGGGTTTAGCATCGTCGTATTACTACTCTCTTTCACGGCTAAAAAGATACCGTGCAAGTCAGAAATTTTCAAGGATTTCAATTTTTTAGAAACTTGAAGTTTTGAATTTTATCAGGGCATATAGACTTCGAATAATCTCTGGTCTAAATATATAGGGGTGCCATTTCAAATTATGTTGAGAAATAACGGCATTTTCAAACTGCAAAATTCCTTTCACTACGATCTTGAATAAAGCTGGTTTATTGGCTGGTTGTTTTCCTTCTGTATCTAGTTCTGTCTCTAACTATTATAGTCACTGTTTTCATAATAAAAATGTTACATTTTACGAAAATAGCAATGACACATCTCAATAACGCCAACTAGTGGTCGTTTGTAAAAACATAAAAGGGGTCTCTCTAACTTTTATTTCGATGCTTATGAAAATTATCCTTGAAGCATGTTAATGAGCTGTACGTTATATGAAGACAAAACAAAAGTTCCCTATGTTTAAGAAAAGGTTTAAATTACCATGTAAATCCTTTTGAAGGGAAAATATTATTTGCCTTATTTAGCGTTGCGTCCTCAAAGGGTAGTAAGTAAATAATATGACGTATGAGAAACTTATTCATAAATGTGTTTGTGGTAGTATGAGAATTCGTACATATAATGTCTAACATGTACTCATACAAGCACATATGCATTTCATATATGTATGTACGTACATATATTATCACTTTAGAATTTCGTATTTACGTAACGGACGGGAAAAATCGTAAAACTTTGGCTAAAATTTACCCAAATTTCAACTTCGCACCAGTGGAGACGGCTAGCGGATTTTGCAGCAACGCTTGGGCGTTCACCCTCAACCGGAACCGCCCTGAAAATACCCGCCCATTTTCCCGGTGAAACTCCGGAGCTTTCTACATTCAGTCTCGCTCCTCCACACACAAACGAAAGATAGGCTGATCGACGGGTTCGCTTTCCTAACATGTAACATTCAAACAAGAAACGGATTTATTGCAATAGTGTGCTCGGTTCCGTTACAAACACCTGCCTGAAATACGTTTTCTTTTTCTCGAATTTTACTGTGTTGTGGGAATATCGATTATTTTTAGTTGTTGTTGCTTATTTCTGTTAAATTCGCCGTCGTCAACGCCGCGCCGCTAGAAAAAGGATATCTTCACAAGCATGATATTGAAACATTTATCGGGAATATTCGTCTTCATCTATGCAGGTAACGAAAATAAAATCCAAAATGTATCTTTATCACTTATTGAAAAAGAAATTTGTGGAATATCCAAATTACAAATTAAGAATAGATTTGTAATATTAATTGTTTATAATACCATATCGGTAATGTTTATTACCTCTCTTTTATATCATTTAACGATGTATGAAACAACACTCACATCCTGTATGTTCACCTAAAATAATAGATACAGACTGGAATTGTGACCTTAATTGTTTATAATACTATATTGATATTATTACTTCTCATATAGTTATATCATTTGAGGACCAACAATATTACTCTAACATCCTGAATAGTCTGTATTAGGTACATAATATTCAAAAATAAACTTAAAGAGATGTGAAACAATAATTTCAACTTGTAATAAAATATATACTACTTCCTATATATTTGGTTTGTAGGTTAAGTTGTAACAAATAGTTCAATAAGTTTTGTATCACGTAAAAGTTATTGAAATAGAATAAGTTTGTTCTAAAACTATAAATAAACAATAACAATTCACAGAAACTTTTTCAAAAATTGGTTTGACACCTAATTGATTTATCTGCCAGTTTTCGGAAAATATTTATACAACCTGCGCTGCAAAATAATAAATTTGTCAAAACTCAGATTTTCCACTACTTTTTTTTTTCAGCTATTAATAGAGTATTTTTTGAATTAAGTATTTGTTAACTCAAACAAATTTTTGCAAATTTCTTACTTCTTGAAAATTTTAATTGACCACTGAACAAATGTTTCAATTAATGATATATTAATTAAAGAAATAGAAGATATCACAGAACATTTCTTGATCTATAATAAATTAACTATCTTTGTTAATACAGTACCGAAATCATAGATAATCAAGGACAAGTGGATGTAAAGAGATTTTGATCATTTGATATTGTTATTTAATCTTGAAGTTATGGGTTTGCCATTATTGCCAATCTAATTTTTCAAATAATATTCATTTGGCAGAAATACAATACGTCGAATGCCGTAATGTTAGATCCATTGCATTTTCGCCTGACATCAGGGTTCCATAGGGTTTATATCGTGGCCCAATTATGTTTTTAACATTCTTAACATGACATCGCTAATATCATTGAATGCGAGAAGCTGTTATTTTCAGATGCTTTGAACATATATTTAGAATTGGTTCCCTTAGGGATTATTTGAAGATACAAAATAACTTATCAGTGGTTGATATTTGTTGTAGAAACAACCACTTGAACATGGTCAAATGCAAAGTACACAGTCTGTCGCAGAAAAATTTAACTTTTAGTAATTTTTAGTGGCTCCATCTATTTAAAAAAAATGTGTGTCGGTAAGGTAGATCTTTCACCAATGTTATGTCAAAATATCATGATATTTGCATCATTAGAAGCAGAGAAATTGCGCATAAAGTAACAGCGTGTATTTGGCATTAGTCGAAAAATGAATTTTGAATAAACAGCAAATATCAAGTTCTGTTTTAAACTCAGAAAATCATTTACTGAAACGTTTTTTTTGACGAAACAAGTGTATGGTGATGCGTGTTTAGCACGTAAGAGTGTGTATGAGTGGTATAAACGATTTAAAGATGGTCGTACGGACGTAAATGGCGACGAACATCCTGGTGCAAAAAAAATCTGTGGTTACGGAAAATAACATCGAATTTATGAATTTATTAGGATTTACTGGAAATGAGCTGAAATCTTCATTGTGATACGTGGGAATGGAATTAAATATTTCCCAAGATTCAATTCAATGCATTTCGTTTGGATCTGAGAAAGGCTTGTGCAAGGTTTGTACCACATAAGTTAACTAAATTCAACATCGTACAGACTTGATTAAAGACTCAAAAAAGGCGATGAGACGTGGTGTTTTCAATATGATCCACAGAAAAATCGTCACAGCTCTGAATGGAAGCATCCAAGCGGAGAAAGACCGATAAAAAACCGTTTGCAGAAGTCAAAAGTGAAGACAATGTTGATTTGTTTTTATGATTCGAAAGGCATAGTGCACAAAGAATTTGAACCAACAATGCTATATATTATCTTGGTATTACGAAGCGTCTTTTGGCGTGTATTCGTCGTGTGCACCCTCAATATTGTCACCATCTCGTCGACAGTTATCTTGTAGGACATCTCTAAAGATGAACTTAAAAATTCATTCGACATGTTAATTGACCGTGCAAAACGTTGTATTGAAGCCGAATGCAACTACTTTGAATAAAATAAATGAATTTTACCAAAATAGTAAGCTTTTGTTTTTATTTTTAAAAAGTTCGGTTTTCTCTGCGACAGACTGTGTAGTACCAACACTAAGAAAAAGAACTCAACTCATACTTAACCGTCAAAAATCCTAGAGTTACCTTTGACCGCTGACATACGATGAACATATTAATTCCATTGTTTTCAGAGCCTATATAATCTAAGGTATTACATAAACAACTGTCAAGACTTCAAAATATGTTTGTTGAGGCTTTATGATGCAATGATAGGAGTATTCCTAATTCGGTATCTACTTTATCAGATACACGTCGACAGTACAGAGCGTGTTCAGTGACGTTTTCTAATTGTATGGGGAATTTCTGCAAGGGTTCATATCCGGGGTAAAGTTCCGACTATACTTTTATGTTTACGCGGTTTAAGATAACAACACTACACAGAAGGAGAGTTATTTAAGATTTGGATTTAAGATTTAAAATTTTGGAGCTCTTGGAGCTTTTTTCATAACATTTATCTCAATATGCTACCTGTTGCATTGTTTCCAATTAAATGCGATAAACACGTGTTCGATCACTCTAGTGGGATCCGTTGAGAAAATTCAACTTCTTATCTAATTATTTTGCTTCGTTGTGTTTATTGATTTTATCGTTGGTTCTTGGTGAAACATTTCAATTAATAAATGTAATAAATACATTTCTATGTCTAAATTTAGTTTTACGGCATTGTCAGAAGGACGCAAAAGTAAAAAAGTAACATTGTTTAGTTTTATTTTTGAATACTCCTGACGATTCCGCAAAACGTATTATACGTAGAGAAGTAAGAAGCAATATATCTGGTGAAAATGTACCATGCGTTTTAATTTTTAATTATATTTATTTTTTTCTTTGTTTTGGCATGATGATGCTGTAGTACTCTATAGTGATTAACGTTCAATTTGTTTTCTGCAAGTGCTATCTAGATTTAACTTCGTCATTTTCAAGTGCTCATGGAAGACTTTGAAGTGTAATGTACAGTTCGTCAATGGCTTCTTCAAAATCCAACTTTACCGCTGTCTTTTAGTTTTTCTTTCCCTCAGTGGTATATATAGAAGTATCATGGAGATATGTGAGGATTATAAGCAAGGCATAATATACACTTGACATTTTTATTGTTCAAAAATTATATCATCATAGTAGCCATGTGCGGATGGGAATTATCACGGAGAAGTTTCCACTTTCCAATCAGCTCAGGTCTTTTAAACAAATACAAAATTTCTTCATAATAATTATCGGTTACTGTAGTATATTATGGGACTCGGCACGTATACGTCACTCCCATCTAAAGAAAAAATGTGATCGTAGATTAGACGGTAAATTTTTGTGAACGTGCGTTTTGGTAGTAGTCTTCCTTTTTTTACATATTGCGTAATCTGCTGCGTTATCTCCAGATCACAACAATACATTCAAATTTCCCATAGTAATCTTTTTTTATCACTCTTCATCTTCTTTTTGAACACACTATTTTGTTTATATTTAGTTTTTCGTTCAATAATAAATGTGAAATCTAGCGAGTACAACTCTACATATAGCTAAATGTTTATACAAGCGGCTAAAAAGACCTTTTAATAGATACTTTAAGAATATTACAGAGTTGCGAGATGATTAAATGTCGATTTGTGTGAATAATTACTGCTCCACTGTTAATGATTTCCACATTTGGCGCATTAATTGGAGAAAATGGACCGCCTAGCAACTCGAAGCTTCACCGACTATCTTTAAATTCCGTATGTCATCGAAAACAAGTAGACACAGTTATAGACCGTCTCAATCATAGAAAAACTTTCCCAGACGAACACGACATTTCTTCGCATATCTTTTTCTTTCCATTCGTAACAATTTTTAAAGGCATGACAATGTCATAATTTCGAAGTCCGTCGAATTCAAATAAATAATTTGCGACGATTGCCATTTCGCAAAATTAAAAAAATCGATTTGAATAATATACATTTTCTGTTTTCAAGCGTTTTCTAGCTCATTGTACAGGAGTATAATAAAGAGGACCCAGTCTTTTCTGAAAGGTTCTTATATTTGAACGAACTCGTAAATCTTACAATGTACGAGTACGAGTATCAGTAACCTTATTCACATTATAAATGTCTTCTATTACAAATATTGCACAGTATTGTATACTACTTTTGCATGAAAGGAAAAGGAAAGATATTTCATCTGTACTGGTTTAATATTTTAATTCTAAATTTAGGACGAACGGATTTAGTCTTCGCGATTAGCAGTTTTTTGAATGCTTTGTGATATCTGAAGTTCAATTAAAAACAATCATATTATATGTATATATACCGCGTAATATCGGCATAAATTATTAGTTTGATTTATATTTACTTTGTATTATTATCAAATTTGTTTCCCTAGTATACATACGTACAGAATATATACTTTAGTTCTTTTAATTTGGAAGTTAATCTCCGGGTGTACGAGGGTAGTTTGACAAGTATTGAGACTGGAAAAGAAAAACGAATTTTTTAAGTGCAAAATAATTTTTATTTTTCAATATATTTTCCTAAAAGAGCAATACATTTATTCTAACGGTGCTCCAATGCCCTTATGCCATCTCTAAAATGCGATTCCGGAAGGCTTGCAAAATACTCATTTACGAAGATGATAAGTTCGTCGTTAGACGAAAATTTCTTTCCACCTAGTGCCGTTTTCAATTTTGGAAAAAGGTGGAAGTCGGAAGGGGCTAGATCCGGCGAATAAGGCGCATGCGGTACTAATTGGAAATGCAACTCGTGGATTTTGGACATCGTAACTGTGCTGGTATGGCGAGGGAGTGTTGTGTTGGTGAAACAGAATCTTTTTTTTCTGCCATTCCTGATCGTTTAGCACGAATCTCAACATTTAATTTTTGTAAAAGTTCTGCATAATATTGTCCGTTTATTGTGGAACCTTTCTGAAGGTAATCAAAGAGAAAAATGCCCTTTGAATCCCAAAAAAATGATGCCATCACCTTGTTTGCCGATAAAGTGGTTTTCGCTTTCATTGGAGGTGCAGAACCACGTTCTAACCATTGTTTCGACTGTTGTTTAGTTTCGGGTGTACTATAGCGTATCCAAGTTTTATCGCAAGTAACAAATCGCCTAAAAAATCAACCGGATTTCGCTTATAAAGGTCCAAACACTCATTGGAAATGCGCAAACGAGTGAACTTTTGATCAGTCGTAAGCAATCGCGGCACCCATCTTGCCGAAAGCTTGGAAAGGCCCAATTCTTTCGTTAAAATGTGGTGTACGCGTTCTGTTGAAATATTTACAATGTCTGCTATCTCTCTGAGTCGTCGATCTTGCGTAATAATATTATGGATTTTTATAATCATTTCCTTAGAAGTCACGATTTTGGGTGCTCTAGAGCGCGCTTCATCAACACAGCTTGTTTTACCACGTTTAAATTCATTTACCCATCTACTTATTGTGGCGGATGATGGAGCAGATTCACCTAATGTTTCCCGTAACTCATCCTTTATTTCGGTAGCTTTCATACCCTTAATTACGAAGTATTTAATCACCGCACGATACTCTGCTCTTTCCATTTGAACAAAACGACGTGTTGCTTCTTCTTCAATCAGCTGTCAAACATAAACTAATGAACCGATTTATCTAAATATCGGAATGTAAACATATAAATAGGCAACCTAAATTACTGTGCGTTTGCTTTACCAATTAGAGCGCTACCTATGTGTCATTCTCACTACTTGTCAAACTATCCTCGTATAGGAAGAAAAACTTTGTCTACAAAGTTGATATATCATGTAATTTTCAAAATTTTTTTGTAATTATCAGACTGTTTGTACATTTTCTCTTTTTATGGAAACATACTTTTATTATTATTAATATTATAACTGTTATTATTATACTAACATATTACACTATATTATTTCGTAAAAGCTAAAATTAATTGTAAATTGAAGGAATTGTATATTACGGTAAATATTAACGTACGAAAATTAAAGTCTCAGGATCTTAGTGTACGGCAGATTATATGGGAATTATATATAATTATTATATATATATATATATATATATATATATATATATGGGAAAATATTATGAAACAATGACGTAAATCAAATTAATTCACTACTGCATTAGGTAGGTGCTGTAATCGCTAACTACATATGTACTCCGAATATGGACACAGTGATGAAAGTAAATGTACACACGTATATATACATACATATGTATGTGTAGACTTAAATAATGTCTGCTCAAGGTTTCAGATTGACTTGAATTTGTTCTATTGCAATTTGTGGAATGTCGTTATCTAAAAATAAAACTAGAATCGAGTTTGTTAGAAGTTTACTTACAGATTGATCATCTGACATAAAACACTTGATATCAGGATATGAGTAACGATATTTAAAGAAAATCTAACTCATAAAGTTCAACCGAATAATTTAAGATTTTCTTCACTATATTTTTGTACTTCCACGGAATACATGGAGAGTGGATTTATTTGACTACTCAACACGAAAGTATCTTTTTCTTTGATCTAGTCCGTTTGTAAATTTGCTTAAACTATATTTTCCGACATTCGTAGCAAATTATTGTTTTATTTTCCTGCTGATTTTTTTTTCGAGTCGCAATACTGTATACTGCATTTCAAGTACATCGTTTCTACTGCCTGATCTTTCTTTGAAGTCTACACTCATGTATTCCAGATCTATTATACAGTATTGACTTGATTATTATATCCTTCTCAATAATTTTGTTTGTTTGTTATTAGATATATTTCAATTATCCAGTGAATAAATGCAGTATACCCTCCAAATAATGGACACCCACGGGAAATCTTAAAATGTCCGGTATATAGAGGTGTTCGTTATAAAGAGTTAGGGGAAAATAATGAAAAAAAAGAGAATTTTATTATGTAACTAAAAATGTGTCATTACATGTAAGAAAAAATAATGTTTAATCTTGACAATAATATCCCTACAAACAGTTGAAATCTCACCTAGTCTTCAGGGTTTTCGTCATATATTCTGGCTATTTCCAGTCATTTTTTTCCGAAGTGTTTTGATTATTTCACTACTCCAAACTACTCGGTGTACTTCTTCTGTATATACGCTCGTTTGTCGCCTTCCATATGCGCTTAATTTCTCTACATTTTACATTCTAATTGTCCTTTTTCTGTTATATTTGGTGCAGATGCTCTGCTGTACAACTCCCGTAAAGTATCACTTTAAATTCAATCTCTTCTTGTCTTTCCCACTACTCCTCTGAGAAAACGCATTTCACAAGCTTAGTTTTTAATTCTGCCTCTACCATTTAAAATCCATGATTCACAACAGCTAAAACATGCATTATATATTTTTAAATATTCATATCTTTGTATCTCAATTGATTTTTTTTCGAATAATAATCCTACTCAAAGCGTAAATTTTATTAGCCCTGTCTATCTCCGATCCCAGTTCTCCGCGCGCATTCAAAATCGATCCCCGATATCGGAAATTTTCAGTTTGCTGTATTTTCTTGTTATTTACACTAACATTAACTGTTGACTCATTCCTCAGTATATCTGCTTTCTCTATATTAATGTTCAGTCTAAATTCTTTAAAGCCTTCGTTTCATACCTTCATATTATACTGCTAGTCTTCCTGATTTCGCTAATATCACCAGGTCGTCAGTATAAATCATTTTTTCCACTAAATACTTGTTGTTTTTTAACTTCTACCCTGATAGTTTTGCTATTCCTTCTATAATTTCTGTCGATTTCATCCGAAAGGAGGTATGTAACCCTATCTTATCTTACACCCATTGTAGTGACAAACTCTCCGGATATTGGGTTATTAATTTTTTTAAATTCGGCATGATGTAAACGTTTCTAATGTTTTGGATTAGTTTACCATCTACTCTCTTTAAATTTATATATTGTGATTGTCGGACGGTCGGGGAAACCAGAACACTTGCAGGTGTTCTCTCTAAACTTTTATAATCTGAAAATTTGACTTTATTGCAATTTTTAAGAACTAGTGTATATATATTTTGATATGTACGTCAATGCAAATGAGTTAGTGCTTAGAAATTCGAACTCACTAATAATTAGATAAAATAGAAATTTATATTTTAATATTTCCAGTAGTTTGTTTGATGGAATCGCTATATTAACAAAATAATATTCATTAGGTAATTCCAAGTGGTCTACCTTGAATTTTAAACAAGGAGTATTTAGTACGTATATTGTTCGATATTTAGAAGTGTCCGTTATTCAGTGGTGTCGTTGAAAGGGGTTCTACAGTATTAAAATCTGTCAATTTATTTGAAGTGAGATTTTTTGCAACGAATATTTTGTATCTGGCGTCAAAATTTACGATCAGTTATTCTATTCAACTTTCTAGACATATATTGATATATTATGTATATTTTGTTTTTATTATTTCTTTAGAAATTTGCTACATCTAGATTTGCACATATCATTTGTAAAGAGACCGAAAAAATATTCTTATAGTTAGTATTATTAGTCTGGTACGTAGACTTCCGCGGTCGCAGTCCGTACTATCTTCTTCTGGGCTTCCGGGCTGGAACCGCGTTACTGGTATAATTGGCCCAGAAGAAGATAGTGTCATTAAGTTTATGGAAATTTATCTCTCTACGGACTCCCGTTAATTCGATGTGTGAAACTTAAAAAGCAATGTAATTGTAAACTGTAAATTTAAAAATGAAAACACAAGACATATTTATAAATAATAGTAAAAATAATATATTTATTCGCCCAACAGAATATACAATATTCCAATTATAGAACATATATATATAGACATAAGATAATATATGAGTTGTGCAATAATATATATCGGAATAATAATCTAAATCTATCAATTGAAACAAAAAAAAAAAAACAAGAAATAAAAAAATAAGGGAAAAATAAGATAAAGTATTCTAAAATAATGACACAATTTATACATAGAAAATTACATTGCAAAGTAAGCAAAATGATCTCCAATGGCCTTTTTGAAGCAATTAAATCTCAAAATGTTAACATCGGTAGTTCGAGACATTTTATTGAAGTTATTACACATTACGTATAACAGACTTAAAAAGTATGTCGGTTCCTGTAAATGGAAGGTAGAATGTGACAGCAGACGAGATATAAATTGTGGTAGAGAAAAGTTTAATAACCCCAATATTGGAAAAGAATTAATATTATCGTGAAGGTTATACAAGAAACATAGTAATATAATTGCATCATAAGGATAGAGAGGGTATATCAAATCGAGACAATAATGTAGCGTGGTCAAAGTTACGAGGAGGATATAATAAATCGCCTTGAGACCATAAGAACTTGACAAAACGCCTTTGGATCTTTTCCAGTTCCCGCCTCTGCACTTCATAATATGGATACCAAATGATACTCAAGCCGGGATCTCACATGCTAATAATGTCTGGATTTTCAAGTTAGTATTAGAAAATGATCTGCACTTACGAATAGTGAAACCCAAATTCTGGCTTGCTTGCTTAGCCATATTTTGAATATGCACAGAGGAAATAAAACGATAATTAAAGTATACACCCAAATCTTTTATATACCCAGTGCATGTTAAAAGAGTAACATTCAGTTTATAATTTAAGTGAAACGTATTTCATCTTCTACACAAATTTATCACTTTTCATTTGTCAGGATTTAGAGTCAGATTGTTAGTTTATCCAATTAGGTGAACTAATTATATCTGCCTGAAGCTGTTCACAATCCTCCAAAGTATACGCCGGGCGATAAACCTTTAGATTATCAGCGAATAGCAAATTATCTGACATTATTTAGTTAGTGAGATCATTAATAAAGATAATAAATACGAGAGGTCCCAAGTTAGATCCCTGAGGTGCACCAGATGAAGGAAAATAGGAAAGGAACGAGAAGCCATTGAAAAAAACGCGTTGGTGTCTATTACTCAGATACGATCTACAGAAAGCAATTAGTGAACTGCTGAATTCGAATGCTATATGTTTACAATTGATGGTAACATTAATGAAGAAATACGTCTTTTATAATGCTTATATTATTGCCTCATGCTTGCATGGGTGAAACGAATTCACTAATATTTATGCTTACATTACGATCGCGCCAAATTGACGCATAACCGTAGAAAAACGGGTAGACCACAAAATGAAGGTCAATATTTCAAAATTTGTGAAAAAATAAATTCAAATATATATGTATTTACCTTGCTAAATGAATAATAGTTAATATAAGAAGTAAAAAAATGCTAACAGTTTTTGTAATTTTCCGAACGTAATTCAAAATGTGCGTTTCAGCTTTCTGATAGAGATTGCAGAACTATTCTTAATGTCATGTTAACTACTAGTATTTTTAATTTATTATCAAAGACATACGTAAAATAAGTTGTTTACAGCTACCACATTTTGCATCTGTTCTTATCTGCTATACGGATAACGGCTAATAAGAATAGCAGGTTTATTGCATTGGCAAGTATGATCACAAAAAGAGCATTAAACACATCAATGGACATAGTCTACGCATTTAAATGTTAAATATGAAAATAAAATTATGGAGCAATTAAAAAAACACTTTTATACTCGTAAATGAAAAGTATTCAACTGAATATATATTTTCGTAACTAAAAAAAAGGTTTTTCACAAATGCTACGATAGTTAAAATAAATTGTTAGACACTAAACACGTCTGCAATGCAAATTGCAAACTGAGGAAGTATGGTATTTGACTTCATAGTACAACATCTATGTATCACTATACAAAATGCGATATTACGCTAAATATGATGCATATCTGAAAAAATATATTGGTCCGAACAAGTATCGTAAAATGATTTAAGCGACGCCTATGAAAGTTTCTCTAGTAATGGATCATCACCTATTTTACGTTTGCTTTCTACTTATCATTGACGATCTATTTTTCCCAAACTTTGGGAAATGTCCAGAGTATGTCTCGTATTCAAGAATGGTACGCTTTCAAATATGGCTGTAGGCCTATTTATATTTTTCATTGTGACCATCTTTATATTAAAAAACATACGTGGCATGTCATTTAAGTTTTGGCATAGTGGGACATAGAGGGCGCCACTAATCAAATATCAGTGTTAAAAACTAACCTCAATCTTTAGTTAACCTAAATTCAAAGCTTCAATGTGATACGTGTAGTATTGTTGCTACAACGAAATGTCAAAGTTGACGAGTTAGTTGAAAAACGTAATTAAACCCAGAACATTTTCGCGGACTATTTTTTTATAATTTTCGAAGACAACAAGAATGCCTCGCCGTGTTGGTTTCTGTTTTCGGTAATAAAGCACCACAACGGTTAACAATTTCTCGTTGGTATGGAAAATTCGAACGTGGACGAATTAGTCTTAGAGACGATCCAAGAGGAGGTTCACCAAAAAAGGCAGTCACTCAGGAAAACGTCGATGCTGTACGCAAGATCATCAACGAAGATCAACATGTGACATAACACCAGATTGAAGCATTATTGGGGATTTCATATACCTCAATTAAAAAAAAAATTGCATAAAGAATTGTGTGTAAAAAAATTATTTCCCGTTGGATACCGCATCTGTTGACCGAAGAACAGAAAGTAGCTAGGGTAAATTGGTGTCAAAAAACTTTAGATCACTTCAACGCCGGAAACTCAAAAACGTGTACAACATTATCAATGGTGATGAATCTTGGATTTACTCATACCTGCCAGAAAACAACTGCTTCCAGAGTTGGTGTGAGCGCATGCAAAAATCTATTAATCTTCATGTAGAATACTTTGAAAAACAATGAAGTCTTTAAAATCTATCTACTGTTTTATTCCAATTTTATATGCAAAACTTAAAGGACAACCCACGTATTACTCTTAATAAGAATTGAATTCAAGGCTTGATACATCGTGTTAGGCTAAGCTTTAAGAGAAAATACCCGGTATCATTACAATGAAAAATATTGCAGGAATTGGTATAACTTCGCTCAGATATTGAAAGAGAAAATAGTGATGTAAGCATTATTAGTTAAGAGTGTTCTTAGAATCGTAATGAAGGTATTAGTATCGTACATAGAGAAATAAAAATTCAACCTCAATGAGTATAGTTACGACCACAATGCATAAGGAATTACAATTAGCTGAGAAACGTTAATGTAATATGTAATTATTCTGTAGTATTCTTCCCGCACAATATAATGCCTTAAAAGCATTTTAAATATGATGGGAAATAGAACACAGGTAAATATGTACTTATGTACGTATAGTGTATGAATAAAATTACCGGATGTAGTAAAGGTTGCTTTCTAAAACGCTACTTTTGCTGTCTTTATTTAGTAATTTAATTTACAATCATGTAATTATTATAGAAAGCGTTGAGAAAGTAAGTTCATCTTCATAGACGTATGTATTCATTCATCATACAGAATTATATTAAGGAAATAACGCTTTCTCATTGGTTCCGTAGTTTAATGATCTAATTTACTATACTATTGTTGCATAGACATACAGTATGTTCATAGATTTAGTGGACGATCATTTTACTTAGCTTCGTTTGTTTTCAAACCCTTTTAAATTGTTCTATTTACATAATAACAAGCTAATAATAATAGATTCGTTAAATACCCTTCATCTATTAACAGATCTGTAACAGCCCAAATCGCGTTACTTTATCATACTGAGGAAATGAAGCATGTCAATACACTGTCAGCTTATTTTAGGAAAAATTTTCAGATGATGATATCAAAAATGTTCATCCTGACATACTAAAATTATATACTTTATCTTGGCTTCCGAGCTGGTACCGCATCTTCAACAATTCTGGTACCAATGTTTCGTCACAGTTTGTATGGGACATCTTCAGGACTCAAGAGTTGCGCTGAGACTGACGTAAGTCTGTGGCGGATGGACCTATATAGAGACATTGGTTATAGATCAATAATATATTCAATAGATCAATATTTCTATATAAATCCATCTACCATAGACTTACACGAAGTGCTACTGTTAAGCTCTGAAGATGTTCCATACAAGTGATGACGAAACGTCAATACTACGATTGTCGAAGACGAGATTTCAACCTGGAAGTCAAGATGAAGAAAGTATAGACAATGACCGCGAAGGTCTACGATCCATATTAAAGTTGCATATTATCTCCAATTTTAAGTATTAGAATTGTATGTTTGTTGTTAAAGTGAGTTTAAATCTGCAGATGTTTACTAAGCATGCGGAGGCTATTTTCATATTTTTTGTCATCGGGTGATTTTCGAAAGGTACAGGTCGAAAGTTTTCGAAAAGCAAACAATAATTTATTATTTACTACTGTACAAATTGTTAATCTATTAAAGCTGCTGAAAATAACTACTCCCAGCTAAGATGCATGAATTCTATCTTCTTCTCATTGATCGCCGAAGGCTTTCAAAAACACCAAGGTTGTGTCTTATTGCATCACACGTATCAATTATCCGGTTTCTCAAATCTTCTCCATTTTCCATTGTGGTTTTCAAAGAGATTTAAGTTTGGGGATCTAGCAGGTATCAGTGAGGTTCTCCTGGAACGATTAAGCGATCTTCATATATTTTAAAAACTTAGGAGTAACAACACTATAATGTTCTGGTGCATCATCGTGTATAAACCAAAATATATTTCTAATTGCTAGTAGTAGGACTTACTTAAAAATATTGATACACTCTACGGATATGTATGGGGTAAGTCTTTCTGGTATAAATTCCAGTCCAATTAATCAGTTACTCACAATTCAAATCCAAATGTTTAATGAAAGCTGATGGTGAAAACTCTTTAAGTATCGTATGTAGTTTTTTATCAATCCACCTATGGTAATTACGTAAGTTCTTAATTGCATTTTTTGTGAAGTAGTTGAAAGATTTGAACCAGTTTTTGAAGAAGCCATTGACAAAGTGCAACAAGTGGCGAAAAATCAGTAGGATTTAGTGTTTGAACGTGCCGAATGTGGTATGTGATATGAGAACAACTGCTGCGAAATTTTCTCTACGATTCATATTAAAGAGTTTCGATGACAAAAGTTTACTTATGAAACGAAAATACTAGACACAATCAATTTCGACAACTGTTTAAGAAATAAAATGGACAAGTTAGAATGGAAATGTAATAAACAGTATATGAATACTAAGGCAATGGTATTTTCGATATTTGCACTAATCTCGTGTGGCAAATAATATCCGTTTTATGTAATCGGAATGCTATTAAAAACATAGAAACAAATTTCTGAATATTTCTTATATTCCGTAAGCACAATGAAATACACCCTAGTTTTAGTTAGGGCGCACTACTAATTTTAAAAATGTTCAAACTTTTATCGTCCTGTATCTTTGAAATAAAACGTCTTTCCGTAAATCATCCGAGGGTAAAAAAGCTTAATAGCCCACGTCCTGAATTTTTTCCGCGTATTTAGTAAACACTCTGTATATTAATAATTAGAGTACATTACATGTTACCTTTATTCAAGATTAGAAAACATATTTTCAATGAGACCGTTGCCTGCTTATTCAATTGGAGACAAAATTGTTAGAATTTGCACTTTTATCTATAGAATTAATTCATTTGTTATAAGTTGAATTGAATGGAGCCTGTGGTTGATTAACTTAATCACTAAGGTTGATATATAACCCCTTTCCACATTAACTTTCGTAATTCTGTATACGCATTTCGACAACTAAGTTGTCATCATCAGCAGATAATTGCAAAGTGTTGCACCTGGTAAATCACGGCGAAAAATACCTATACGAAAGCAAATTCCGTACGTGATCTGTACCGTTGAGAACCAAAATGTACACTGTATGTTCGTTTCACAAGATTTTTAAAATTTTTTTACTTAAACTAGGATGAATGACATGGAGGAGGGATATATTAGGAATATAGTTTAAGTAAAACAATTTTAAAAATCTTGTGAAACGAACATACAGTGCACATTTTGGTTCTCAACGGTACAGATCGCGTACGGAGTTTGTTCTCGTACAGATATTTTTCGCCGTGGTTTACCAGATGCGACACTTTGCAATTATCTGCTGATGATGACAACTTAGTTGTCGAAATGCGTATACAGAATTACAAAAGTTAATGTGGAAAGGGGTTATATATCAACCTTAGTGATTCATTTGTTGTAGGCTGATAGATGGGTTTGACAAATTTCGGAATTTAAAATTTATTTTATTGTAAAAGATATGTAAACAAAACCTAAGTTTTAGTTTAGAACTTTATAATTAATCAAGTAATTTTATACGTAATTATACAAATTTCGTTAAAAATTCCAATACACACGAGCAAAAGCAAGGATGGAAAATATACCGAAAAAAAAGAAAGGGATCGCGCAGAATTCTCGCAACAAAAGTTTGTACTTACAACTGCTAGTTTTTTAAAGATTAATCGACATTAAAAACTTAAGTAACCATCTTTTGGTAACCTTTATGAAGCTCACCAAAAGATGGAAGAATGCCGAAGAAGACGGACAATATGTAATTGATTGATCTTTTGTTTACAATAATAAATGACCAATGAAAAATAAAAAAATTTTCCAAAAATCCAATATTTCTGTTTTTCTATTTATCGTAATAATTCTTTTATTTGTTTTTACTAAAATTGTGAAAGTATTCAATTGCTTTATCCTCCACAATTACCTATCCATACATAATATGAGTATACATAAATTTAAGTTTTAAGAGAAATTAAAAATGTGGAGACATCTAATAATAAATACTTTCATCAGATATCCTCTAAATTAATACTAAAATATAAAAATGTAATAATATACAATATTTGCGTTGAATAGACTAAAGAAAAGGTGGTTGACAGTTATATTTATTACAAAATCTAACAATCACTAACACATTTGAAATGTGTTGTTTGCTTAGGAAATTATATGTAAATCCCATTTTTATTTACGTTTTACCTAATCTTTGTGTAATTATTTTGGTACATAATAGCACCAATAAAAATTATTTTAAGACTACTTGAAATCAATCAAAGCTTAAAAGACAAAAAAGTAAATTCATTATACATGCAGGAATATATTTACTGAAATCACTAACAAATTATTTACTGTTGGTTACCAAAAGGTAAAGATCTGTTACACAACCTACACCAGTATGTAGCTCTGCCAGTAACATTGCAGGTGCACTTGCGCTCAGGCTCCGCTAGTTGTTGAATATTCTTAATACATTCCGGACAGTTTGTGTAGGGCCATTGATTTTCTTCTTCTATTAAGTGACAGCGACACTCACTTTGGGGAGAAGACACAGAGACATTTTCTCTACGGTAAATAGTACGTGTTTCAGGGGTATCGTCTAAATCGTCTTTTATTCAATACTCACGAATGTTTGCAACAACATGAATCTGCATCATCAGTTCTTTCTATTCCGGGGAAGCATTGATATTCATACTCAAGGCAATCAGCAATGTCGTTAACGTCTGGACGATTTTGTTGTGAAACCCCGTAGGAAGCCCCTGTGCCCCCGGCACCGTACGAACCCCCTGAAACAGTACTTGAACCGATTGTCGGATACGGTCTTCCCAAGTGTTTACCGTTAGAGAATTCACTGGGACCACATACAGGATACGGCATTGTCAGACATTCCGGAGAGCCATGGCACTCGGTTCGTTGGCAATCGTCTTGTAAACCGTTTCTTTTCTCGCAATCACATCCGACGTACATAACTCCGGCACGAAGCTCCCTCGATTTAGATTGTTTTAGTCTAATTACATTTTGACCTTCGTTCGTTCTTGCTTGATTCTTTTTAGTATTTTTGGTTGAGGTTTTAGCCTTACCAACTCTGTAACAGACCTAAAAATAAAAATTATTTTTACATACCTTAATTATTTGTAAACCATGTATACAGTACTGTGCAAAAGAAAGAAACACCTAACAATATTTTCTTATTTATTAAAACGTTTTTACTAATAATCATTGGGTTAATTTAATTTATAAAACTTAATACATCCTTCCAAGAACGATTCACTTATTGGTAGAAATATAATCACAGGAAATTTCCAAGTTTATAACATCATACTTCCGCGTAGGGGTGAGATTGACCGCCTGATAAGAGGATTAAAGTAATAAATTTTATTGCATCACAATGCTCTGCAATAAAATTTCAAGGGAGAGTTATTTATCTATAAGATTTTGTTTCTAATTCAGTGGCAGAAACAATACAGAGCGGTTCCACAATAGAATTTGTTTAGATTCTTAAAAAACGCGCCTACGAGTGAATTTTCATTTTAAGATAAAATGTAAATTGTTATAGTAGATAGAAAATGCCTAGAATAGCATTACTAGACAGAAATAAAATTATTGTTTTACACCAAGAGGGTTATAGTCAAGTGAAAATATCAAAGATAGTGAAATGTTCCTGGTATGCCGTGCAACAAACAATAAAAAGAATGACTGAAAGTGAGAGACCAAAGAGTGGACGTCTAAAAAAACTCAGTAAAGCTGATGCACAGTTTTTAAAAGTTAGTTCCTTAAGAAATCGTAAGAAAATTAGCGCAGAATTTTCTCAAGATCTTGCGCGAACATCTGGTACTTTGGTATATGCTTCAACTGTAAGGCGATACTTGCTCAGATCAGGCTTGAAGGGATGCGTGGTCATGATAAAACCCTTACTGCGACGAGATAATAGAGGGAAACGATTAAAATGTGCCAGAGACCACGGAACTTGGGGACATAATGAGTGGCGGCGAGTACTATGGACTGACGAATCTAAATATCAATTATTTGGAACGAACAGACGTTAGTATGTTAGACGACGCCCTGGTGAATTGTTATTGGAACCATGTTTACACATTACCATAAGGCATGGAGGAGACAATATCCAAGTTTGGGGTTGTATTTTGGCAGCAGGTATGGGTGAAACTGTAAAAATAGAGGGCAAATTAACGGGTGAGAAATGCAGAACACTATTAGCAGAATATGCCATACCATCGGGGCAGCAACTTATTGGCAAGCATACCTAAAAACTTGTGAAAACTTATTTAACACAGCAGGAAGCAAATGGGGTATTGCAGACTATGATATGGCCACCTGAAAGTCTTGACTTAAATATTATTGAGCATGTGCGGGATTATCTTGACAGGAAAATGTATAAAAGGAGGCCAAAGAACAAAAATGAACCTGAACATACTACAGGGAGAGTGGTACAATATTCCTGAAAATTTCATTAATTCATTAATGGAAAGCCTACCAAGAAGAATGCAGGATACCATAAAAAAATAAAGGTGTAGTGCAATATTCTTGAAAATTTCATTAATTCATTAATAGAAAGCCTACCAAGAAGAATGCAGAATACCATAAAAAAAAGGTGGTCATACAAAATATTGAAAATTTAAGTTGTTTATGTTTAAATACCGATATTTGCTAGTTTTTATCCATTAAAAAGAATTTCAATTTGTGTAAGATTATTGTTTATCGTTTTATAGTAGTTTCTCGTAAAATTCAAGAAGGTGCGTCTTTCTCTTGCACAGTACTGTATATCAGGTATTTACTTGTACATTTGATACGGTCAGTTAAAGTTATACATTACACCGTTTTTTACAATAATGTTCGTATTTTGCATATTCATTTTAGCAGAGTGTTAATCAGTATTGCATTTGAACTTGCGGTAAACCTCGCACAGAATCAAGTTCGTACAAAGTATTAGCCGGTATTTGCTGAAGATGACAACTTAGTTGTCGAAATGCGTATACAGACCACTAGCATTAACGTGGAAAGGGGTTTTATTTACCCTTTGATTAATCCATAAGTATGTACTGTTATAATGTTTCCGTATAGACAACCCAAATTGCAGGGTAGTAGCAAGCTTAGCATTCAACAATTTGACTTTACATTTTTTAAGGTAAGGTTCAATTCTACAGATCTACAATTTGCGTTGTCTCTACGTCAACAAAGTCGCATTACTTTGTACAATTGTTTTTCTATAATTTATCATTAAGAAATGAAAAGTGCGCTAAAATTTAACGGATAAACGAACTTGTACAAATTAAGCAGCCGTACATAATAAAGAAAACATTATTTTGATTTTGATGATTTAGTATGTGAAAAACATTGAAGATCTCTATTTTCATCATGAATCAAATTCGGGACACGTATATCTCCACTGAAGGTAAATACGGCATATTTGCAATTTCAGCAATCTATCGTTCTCTGAACACAAGATGAAGAAAAATGATTTTTTCCAATTCTTCGGTATCTAGGAAATATATTTCTTAGTCATGGTAATTTGAACGCCGAACACAAAAAAACGAGGTACCCGATTAGACTTTACTAAAGAGAGAGAATATAATAAATGATTATAAAACAAACAAAAAATTTTTTAAGAAATAATCTTTTGGCAATTTTAATTTAGTTCAAAATATATTCAAATTTCCTATATCCCTTATAGTTAGTAGAGGTATGTGCGTGTATAAAATTTTAGGGACGTACTATGTAACTTTGAAAAGTTGTATATTAGAGAGTAAAATACAGGGTTTAAACGAAATACTCCTATATACTTTAATATATAATGACTGTAATAAATGTAAAATACTAATGTACGAAAGATCTATTTCGAATGAGATCAAAGAAAAAAAATCATATAACAAATACGCGTAGCATAATCTGAATCTGGTAAATTTAGTATTCCTTTATAACTGCAACACTTTTCCTATTGAATCGCAGTGCTGGAAGATGCAGATGCGATGATGCATACTGTAAGTCAGAAGTTAGTCTGTCATCCACTATCGTGAAGTATGGTCTTTTCAAATCACAAATTAATAAACATCGTCTTATTATACGGTGAAACAGATGGAAATGTTAGAACTAGTAGACGTATTTATCAAGGGCGATTTCCGAACCAAAGATGCCCTTCAAGTGCTTTAATCTTACAAACGGTGTACACATTGGGAGATCGCGGTACATTGCACTGGATGTCATGGAGGCCGTGGACGTGAAAGACCATGTAGTATTTATTTCGTGATATTAGAAGGGTCGATGGTATAGTATATTTAGAATGTTGCCATTGAAAATATGCAGCTGAAACAATTTCTGATATAACTTGTTTGTGACAATTGATATTTTACATTAAATTCAAATACTTTAAATTAAAAATGGTGAAGTTGAACTGTCAAATGCAAATTGTACCATTCTTCGAATTTCATGGACTGGTTTTCATAATTGATACGAGATTTCATGTTTTTAACAATATCTCTAATTGCAGGTGGAATAATTGAAAAGAATTTCTTTCATTTTATATTAAATTTAATAAGTACAAAATATTCAATATAAATTTAAATTTTAAATTAACAAATATTGTCGTTCATGGCCCACCACCACGAAAAAAAATCGCAAATTTTAAATTTATTCTTATTTATCTAGAAAGTCATAGAAGAGGCAAATTAGAAAGAATAACATAAAGAACTTGTGTCCATAAGGACTTTAGGGCTTGTCGTGCCTTAAACTGGCTTGTGCGGTAAGACCAAGTCCTATGACTTATGATAAAAGTTCTTTAATATGCTGTTTGTGTTTAATCAATATTCACGATGTTATCTCCCTATTGTCGATTCTTTGATCATTCGAAACAATATCATTCATTTCATTTATCATTTTCAAAGTTATACCAGTTTTTAATGGTTTTGATTGCATATCGTCCTCCACCACTTCATATCGTCATGTTAAAATTACGCAAAAAAAAGGAAAATTGTGAAGCAGTTGCATTTTCCGTCAAAGCATCCTCGTAAGTAGAATGTTTACTAATTTCATGTACTGTTTTATAATATAATTTAGTTAAGAGTAATTGATCGTTTCTAGCTTGCTTGCAACTGTATGTTGTTATGTTGCTGTAGTAAACTTCAGTAAAAACTTTGAAGATATTTCACGGGTGACACTGTAGCAACATCACTTGTGTCTAGAAGGCGATTACAGTACGGATATAACCAGAATCAATTTTACTGATTTACTGTCATTATGTTGTTTGAAGAAAATTGATAGCAACATGTAAACCATGTAATATTCATTAAAAATTAATTTTCTATATGTAAAATCTCTATTAGTGCTTTATTATTTAATTATATACTGTTCTTGAAATAAAACAACAATTTGCAAAGGATTAAGTGACAGGGAAGCAATGTAGTAATCACTTTTATAGCAACGACAAGACATCCATCATAGTTTTAATCAGAAAAAAAAAATTACAAAAATCTTAGGGTTATCTAGATTGTTTCTATCAATTGAAACGCGGACCATAAAAATACTTTCAAGGTATGAAACAATTTGCAAACAGTTCTGAAGGATACACTATTTAGGGAATACCAAGACAGGCTAATAGAAATATTGTCATAAAGGAATTGCATGCAATAAAAAAATAATAATAAGAGATCGAACAATAGTGATACAATAAAAATAGCCTAATGCATTCTCGGTGTACGAGTAGATAAAACTAAAAGGCTACCTCTAAAGACAGTGTGATTGGTTTCTGATCTTCCGTTTAATTTTTGTGAATTATACAGGAGGTTTGTGGAAAACGGACATTTTTCGAATGGCTAGTAGATAGCCGCTAGTGCTTATAGTATGACAGGATGGATGTCATTTGCTTCAGAGTGACATACCGTTTCAGTTGCAATGGAGCATTCGACGGTACAGATCCATATATTTGCATGCGATACCTGGGTTGAGATGTTGAGCCTATTATCACTATACAGTGGAACCTTTGTCGTCATTTTAATATCGGCGCCGTTCCGAGTTTTAGGTGGGTCAAAACTTTGAAAGCAATCGGAAACAATTTAAGCGATGACGTCCGAAAGCAGTGAAAAGAGGTGAGTGAAAGAGGTAATCAACAGCAGTCTGAATTAATCCACGCGATAACGAGTTACAAATGAACCGTGTCCTCAGAAAAGTTTAATGTTTCGATTTAAGATTCCATCCCATGCCAATGCAGCTGGTTCAGCAGCTTAACAAAAGGGACTATGCACAGCGAGATGACTGTGGTTTACGTATGCAAGTGCTGTTTGAAAAAGATCCAAATGCAGTGGTAATAATGCACGATGACTTTTACTTGAATGGTTCAGTGAATAACCAGAACTTTCGCTACTGGTATTCTCTAAGCCCTCGCAACATCTATGAAAAATCTTTCTACTTAGAGCGTATGACAGTTTGGTGTAGTATAGTTGTATTTTCTTGAGGGGAACGTTGTAAGAGCGACAGTGAATTCAGAAATGTTGATATGTTGCATACGTTTATTTTACCAGAACTACAGAGGACAAATAAATATCCTTGGCGCCTTATTTCGTGTTTCGATGACATGCTGTGGCTACCAAGATTGAAAGTATAAAAAGTTAAAACTACATGTTTGCATTCATAAACCCCGTACTTTAATGGAGTTTCTAAACACTATTACAGAAGAGGTACATTTGATTGACCGAAAGATGTTGGGTTGAGTTATGGTTAATTTCTGACATCGAATTAAAAACTGCATTCAAAATGATGACCACCATTTAAATGATATAGTTTTTTATAACCGATTATGTTAATAGAAATGATAGATATTAATCATTCAACTTATAAAAATAAAATATTTGTTATTAAAAATCAAATGAGTACTGCTCATTTGAAAAATGTCTGTTCCCTACGACAAGTCCCCCTGTACTACAATAAAAAAGGAAGTGAATTCAATTGACTGTTACAAGTTTTCTGTTTTAATTTGAACAAAACGCTGCATATTTAAGTTCATCATACCTTGATATGTTATATATTTATAATTTTAGTAAGTTAACAATATTTATTTAGGATTTAGGATATTAAAATTAGAAAAGTGAAAGGAATAATATAGCAAAGATAATAAATTTAACATATTTTTAAGTTAAAATAAGGTTTATTATATGCTAAAATCTATAGAAACTCTATTGTATATCTATATCTATCATTTCAGCTGTTTTCCAATTGTTAGATAAATTTTTAGCCACGAAAACCGTAACTGTATCTGATTCCATATTACATTAGCTTTAAAAGAATATCTACATTACATGATCTCACTTCAGCGCTACCTACTCTACAAATTTGTAGAGTGATACCATTACATGGTACAATAGTAATACTTACCATTACATTCGGTGGTTCACATACTTCCTGTGGTTTCTGAACAATTGGTATAGACGAACAGTTACAGTTACATTGACAAGGTTTTAACGGCGCACTCGTAGGTTCGCAATAAATATTTTCGAATTCTTTTTTGAGTTCCATAGCTACATCGGCAATAGCATTTAAGGTGGCTTGTTTTTTCTGTAAGTCGTCTTGTTTGGGGCATATGAAAGCCATTTTTTATTAATTTAACACTAGAATTTAGACCTATTTGCGAATTAACTGAAAATTTTGATTTCACTTGCCAAATTTTTTGACAGATGTACTGAACTAACCAAACTGTTTAAATGTTTATTTTCTTTTGTTTTATCTATGTGATATGATTATGAAATAGGTGAAAGAATTCTTGCCTAACAGTTTTCAATTAAAGATCGTTACTTTCGCCCGTAAATTTACTATTAGACTTTATATTGTGATAACCTGTATGTGTGTAAAAATGCGTGGTGTTGTCAATGCGTATCTCGCTTCAACCGTGGGGTTATGTTAATATTTGTAATTAGAAAACTGGAATATGCTGACGTATGGTATACTGCTTCGACTTATAATTGGCTACTACTTGATTAATACAAAGATGTTTCCATAAATTTTTATCTTACATGAACGTTTCCACCTGTTGGAACAACCAAGATGAGTTACTTTTCAGATATGAAATGCAATCGCTTATAGAAATCTACATTGTGTGAAGTTTCTGTAAAATTTGTTATGTGATAGAATTCACCGTGAATGTCCGCTTTTGCCAGTCTTTTGTCACATTTCAATCATATCATCTGGACAAAAAGACTTCTTTCATCTTTTAACAGCAAAGATGAATGTCTTATATTGGTTGATTTTATAATTAACGTGTCGCAACGCTGATAAAATTATGTTTATTTTTAATTAATATAATATATTTACAATTTATTAAGAATCTGACTTTTATTTTACATTGCGATCTATTAGGATTGTCGGGAATTGCCAATAAAATGTCCTTAAATATAGATCATATTTGCTTTTGTGAATCCTCACTTAATCCGACTAATGTCAAAATATTTCCTGTCATTTGCCTTGCTTTCGTCATTTTGACTATTATTATTTATTGTCATCCTTTATATATTGTTGTGGTTCTTTGTTTTTCTTTATCTGCTTCAAGACAATGTCGTTTAGTGTTTGTCAAGATACACTCATGGTGATGGCGCATTTTCGAAGGGCAACATTAAACCCAGAAGGATCTTGGATGTATTCGTTGCAATACTGCTCTGACCAATTTGTAGCAGAATCCCCTGATTTTGAAATACAGATTGATACGTTTGGGCAAGGGATTGGTTAAGAAGTTTGTGCAGACAGGTAGTGTTTCAAAACGTAAGCCTCAACGGGTATCTTCTGTTTTAACCGAGGATGTCGTTGAAGACTGCTACTGTACTCTTTGTTTTAAATTTTAAAAGATTATAATTTGTTGGGCGCCTTAAAAAAAATAAATAAAAGTACATGGGGTGATGTAGCAAAATTATTTTTTGTGTTTATAAAATATTAAATTAGCTCCGGCTAGAGAGACTCTTTTCCTTTTTTGCCCTGACCTCAGAGCGATTCAGATTCGAAAAGGGGTTTCAAAAAACAAACACACCCCTTTTAAATTTAATCCGGAAACACAAAACTACGCGATCAAAAGACAAACGATCTGAATCGCTTAGAAAAACGCTTCTTACTACTCCTAACTAGATATATCTTAAATCTACTATGGATACTCAAATTTTATAGTCTTTTAATAGGTACCTCTTTAACATGGGTATCACTTCTTCTGTTGACACTTGACCACTCGAAGATTTTCCACACTATTTGCCAATATATCTATCTATCTGGGCGAAGATAACGCAATATTTCCGTTTAACCTTGCCTCCGATTTTGCACTTATGGCTTAAAAACACAGAACACTGTCTATCTGTCGATTATTCGACGACGACTCGTATATCCGACACTTGTCGGCTGTCCACAACTATCCGTTGACTATCGTTCCGCTATAGGTCAACTGTCACTCGTCCCCGGCTATGGGTCAACTGTCACTCGCCCCCGGCTAGGAGTCCACTGTCTCTCGCCCCCGGCTAGGGGTCCACTGTCTCTCGCCCCCGGCTAGGGGTCCACTGTCTTGTGTGGTTTTCCGTATGGCCTATATATGGGTCCCGAAAAATCCGAAAAATGGTCATTTCGTGGAACACATTAGAACTACCCATTAACATTTTCTTTAATCTATAATCACTTATTTACCTAAGAATAGCAAGAATGTTTTTCTATAATATATAACCACTTATAACTAACAGGTTCTGGGAACTATAACAAAAGAATTTTATAATACTCTGAAATTACCCATAATAAAACTTAATATATACTAGACCCTAATTAATAATATATACATTTGCATTAATAGAAATTCCAAATATACATCTGCTTTGGAATTTCTATTATGTGACATGACTCAATAAAAGAAAGATATATACATACAAAAATAAAATAGAAAAAAATTTAAAATATATAAATGTACCATTACAAGACAAACAGCAAGTCGAAGTCGGTCCTCATAAGTCTGTGTAACAGCTATTTGTCCAAGCAGGTATGCTTTAATTATAAAAAAGAAATTGTTTTTTTACATGGATTTCTTAAATTACAAGTGTCTCCTATGGAAGTGCCACAGAACATTGAAACCAAAATTACATATGCATCATTCTAAAGTTTCTGTTATGCAATATTTGCATGTTCACGACTTTGAGCAACGAATAAATTATTGTCATTGGTTTAATGAAACTCTGCGAGAACAAGATTTTGATTTAATCTTTTTCTCAGACGAAGCATGATTTGATTTGCCAGGATATGTAAATTCACAAAATTTTCGCACATGTCTACTAACGATCGACATGTTTTTATGGAGACTACGTTCCATACCATTAAAATTGGTATTTGGGTAGCAATGGTAAAGAGACGTATTATAGGGGCGACCTTTTTACATGGTACGATAAATATCTAACGTTACTGACGACAAATAATGAAATCATTCATCAACGATCTACATGATGATGAACTATGGGATATTTCTAGCAGGATGGGACTTCAGTACATTCTGCGCAAGATACTGTACATTATTTGAAACAATATTATGGTCATAGGCAAATTTGTTGGAATTGCTGGCCAGGTCTGACTTCTATAGATTTTTTTCTGTTCGGATATTTAAAAAATAAAGTATTCAGTAATAGAATTAATAATTTGGACAAATTGCAAGCTGCAATTATAGCTGAAATACAAAATATTTCTCCTGATATATTAGGAGGTGTTTTTCGCCAAGCGAGAAAACGTGTAAATCAATGTTTACAACATAATGGTGGTCACTTATGAAGTTGTGCTTTCGTCAAATGGTTTATATTACATTTGTCTTTATAAATTATATCATAGTTTCCAAATCTTAGTAGATACGTTGTTATAATTAATTATGTAAATAATTATTCCCATGTTTATTAAATAAAATACATTTAAATGAACAACAATCTATTTTCTACTTAATTTTGTAGCAATAAACGGAAATATAACCTTTATGGACGTTTAATAATATGTAAACATAGACAACAGATATGAAATAACCAAAAAAGTAAATAAAATATACTAATTTCAAAGTGTTGCTACATTAAATTTGGAATTGCCAATTCTAGACAGTTGTCGTGGATCATACAGATTATTTTCCTACATAGTAATATTATAATTAATTTATTTGAATTTCTTTCCACAGATATGTATACTACTACAATATTATTATTCGAAATCTGTAACGAGGTGTGGAACTAATGTATCAGATTTACTTTGTTTTTAATAATAATAATAATAATAATTAATTGCGAAAGTCCATTACCCAATAATGTAAGTGATATTATAATTAAATAACATTATGATATAGAGATAGATAAATAATTAAATTGTAGCCATATGTAATTAGTAAAAGTAAATAGAATGCGTTTCAAGTAAGAAACTGTAAAGTAAAGGGTGTTTCAAATTTCGCGGTTTTTTTAAAGAATAAATAAAACACATAATTTGATAATCTGATTGTGGATTGCTTTTATAAACTTGACTTTTCGGTGAATTCGGTTATCATCCTACGATATCGATCACCATTGACAGTTACAGCTTCACCAGTAGCGCTTTCAAAAAAGTAAGGTCCAATTACACAACCCGACCATAATGCACACCAAAGAGTAACTCGTTTAGGATGCATAGATTTTTCATGAATAATTCGTGGGTTTTACTCACCCCAGATACGGCAATTTTGTTTATTAACATAGCCACCAAGTTCAATATGTGCCTCATCGGAAAACATTATTTTCTGAGAAAAATCAGCTGGTTGTTCATTGATGAAATTGACAAATGAACGACGTTTTAAATGATGTAATGGCTTCAGTTCCTGTGTTATTTGAACCTTATATGCTTTCAGAGCTAAATCCTTGTGTAAAATACGCCATGTTGTTGATCCACTAAGTGCAAGTTGTTGTGAACGTCGTCTAATGGATATTTCAGGATCTTCAGCAACACTTTTACGAACCAAACCAATATTTTCTTGTGAACGACCACTACGACTGTATTTTTCACTTTTTTGATCTTCCACGGAACCGGTCTCTTGAAATTTTTTAATAATTCGACCAGTAGTGCTTTCAGATGGACCATTATGTAAACCATAAAATTCACGTAATTTTCTAAAAACTCTTTTCATAGAACGCTGATTTTCATAAAATAATTCAACAATTTGAACGCGTTGTTGTACTGTGTACGAAGCCATTTTTATAAATATCATACATCATATTTTTTAAATGCCCACATACCCAGACAAATTCAGTGCACCATCTATATTTTATTTATTCTTAAAAAAAATTGCGCAATTTGAAACATCATTTATATATACACAAACGCTCCTAAAATTAAAAACTAATTAAAAAATCAATTTTGAAATGGAACTATTGTAAATTTTTTATGTATATTTCCTTTGATATTAGGATTTATTTTTCTTTTACAATAATTAATCAATATAAATGAAGATAACATATGTACATTAAATACTTCATTTTGGTTCCCGGGTTGGAACCATGTCCTCGGTACTTTTGCTGCCGAAGTTTCGTCTTCATTACATGAGATATCTTCAAGATACTAGTTGTTGCTACAGCTATCGTTGTAGCGCAACAGCAGTAGCTGCAGATAATGTCCTGACTGAAAACGACAGCAATAACAGGAGTTAGTATCCTAACGATGTTACATGCAAATAAAGACGTCACCAACAAAAGTACCGAGGTTGCGGTTCAAACCTAGACGCCAAGATGAACTAACCATGGGCAGTGATCGCGGAAAACTACAAGCCAAGCAACATTTTAATATTCAAACCTAAATAAATAACGAAGCATATTTATAAATAGTATTAAAAAATGTTGGATAAAATTTGATAAAATGATTCGAATTCAGTTTTGGTTACACTGTGATATATTTCGTTTTTAATAAATGGAGAATCTATTTTTAAAATATAGGAACTTACAAGTACATTTTATTTTTAAACATTTTACTTTTAATACAATTGAACGAGATATGAAAAACTTTTTTAATATTTTATGAATATTTTTACTTTCTTCCCTATTTTTCCTAAAAGTCTACCGCAAGAATCCACATAAATCAATTTTATTTGGAACTGCGACTATATTAGTATTTGCCGTGTCTGTATGTGTTTACTTTAGACTTGAAATACGGTGCAGTTCCAGACTTATCTCTTTTAACAGAGACACGTTCTCAAAATCCGTTGAATTACGTATTACGCCTTCCTATTTCCAAGTTTTTCTGGTAATAATTTCCTATCTCTTAGGTACATAAAATATTTAGTAATATAAACACTAACTTTATTAATGTTCCTAACATGTTAATATTTTCGAAACCGAGACTGTGTTTCGTGGTAAATATTATATTATTTATTTTCAGTCACGGGTACATCTTTCGAATTTAAATGCATGCATTATCTGATAATAATAGAAGATGAAAAACGAAACAATCATTATTAGAATTTAATGATTGGTTATATAATTTTTTAGTAATTAAAGTGAGTGATTTTATATTTTCATGAAAGTATGATCATCGTATGAGAGCCTAGAGGCGGGAGTTCGGGAAAACGTTGGTGGCCCGCTTGGCAAGCAGTTTTGGGTGTTTTTAAAGGGTTTTGCGTGTGGTCGTATATAGCAACGCCACCACAGTATGAATACCTCTTTCTGTGATATTTTATATATAAATTTCCTGCTTCACAACATGCTGACAATCATATTCGATATGTTACATGTATGTACTGTAAATATCGTAAGTCGCAATGTATTGTCGCAATTATATGAAAATCAAAACGAATGTCCTAATTATAGGTTAAGTAAGTATTAACCAGCCGCAAATAATTTTTATTGCAGCACATAAATACATATTGTAGACTATACTTAATTTATATATCCTACTTAAGAGAATAAACGGTTAGTTCATAAAAATGATAATAAATTAAAAAGAAAATTGAATTAAGGTAACTTTTGATGGAGCCTGTGATTGATTAACTTAATCACTTAAGGTTGATATATAACCCCTTTTCACATTAATTTTTGTAATCTGTATACGTATTTCGACAGCCAAGTTGTCACCATCGGCGGATAATTAAACAATGTCGCGCCTGGAAAACTATGGCAAAAACCAGCACGAAACAAATTCCGTACACAATCTGTACCGTCGAAAGCCAAAACGCACACTCTCAACGTGTGTTTTGACAACTTAGTTGTCTAAATACGTATACAGAAAACGAAAATTAATGAAGAAAGAGGTTATATATCAACCTTAACTGATTAAGTTGAATTAACATTATTTTTGGGCTTCACTACATTTTTGAGCAAATATCTAAATATTGAACAACAACTAGATAAGAGTGTATAAAATGTTGCACGTTTAGTGTAGTAAAAATTCAGAAACAATCAATTTTACAGTTTTATTGCATTTAATTGCCCAAAAAATAGAGATTAATAACGTGTATGATATCCATGAACATCTAAAAGTGTTTAGCATTTTATTCGTATGGACGAGATTAGCATGTTTTTTGTTTTCTTCAATAATTATATTTCATTACTCTATGACAGCAATTCGTAATACTTGAAGCGTTGTTGCAGGCATATTTCGTGTAACACGTCTTGCCACAACATCAGTCTCATAGTGAAGCCTTTCCTGGATAAGTTATGTATGCCAAATGAGAATATGGTTTTTATCTAGCTGCAACGAGTATTACTGAATAATACTCGTCTCCATTCACGCTGATTCCAATTGGTATGTTCATTTATCCACATTACGGGCTCTTCTATGCTCTGCAGTAAGAGGAATGCAAACAATCGGTCTTCGAGCAGATACATGCAAACGATTGTTTGACTCCAAAAGTCTAGAAATTGGTGTGGTTCATTCTGAACACTTCAGTAATACTTTGTTGTGTTTTTCCTCTTTTCAATTGATGTACATATAACACTTCAAGCCTCTATCCCTGACAGATCGTGATGTATTTCCATTTTTGATAACATTAAAAAAATCCGTTTTGAGTAGCGTACTATATAGAGAGTGAATATGGAAAGCTTCTACTCTCATTTTGTGAAAATTTGTAATTTGTGTTTAAATTTATAATTCTGTTCTAGGCAATGGTTAGCGAATGTTGAGTCCATTTTCTTGTCTTCTATCACATTCTTTCTGGTTTGGGTCACGAATACTTTAGTACGTTTTTTACAGATTAACATGAATACCAAACTTCAACCTGCTATCTGTTCTATCTATGTTATTTTTAATGACATAGTACTAAAAATTTCCTACTAAATGACCCACTTTAGCAATAATGTATTAGGAGGAAAATGTTAGAGAATATTATGATTATTGCAAAAAAGGTTCGTATGGGTTAGTTGTTCAAACTATTGTTTTCGTTGACGTGTTAGTAACCCTTTGTTAGATACATCAGCGGTTTTTGCACTTTCCGTTTTTTACTGTTTTTAAATGGAACACTTTATGACAAAATTCGTTGGCTATGTTACATATGTAGTTTAAAATAATACATTACTTCCGAGTGACATTTTTTATTTCTAGGGAATTTTCGTTTTATTTTAGAAATCCTTTCGGATCTCAGTTCTAGTTCTTCTTATACTTTGAGAACCTGATTTACGATTCGCTTAAGAACTAAAAGTTGTTTTCTAGACAATTATCTATGATAATTATAAAATGTTAGATAGAAGTTTCAAAAATTTCTAGTCAATTTTTCATAAAATGCTTTCCGTAATTTGTTTTGTAGTGCAGCATAATAAGTCCACTACAAGATAGTTTATGATTATCTCTTTCGAATTCCCGAAAATCGTAGCCATTACCACTGACGAAAATTTGTGGGTTTCTTTGAGGAAAGGCTATCACTGTGAGGTTGCTTTTTGGATTTTAAAACATAGTAGTTAAGCCAGATTTCACCCACCCTACCAAATTTCCGCAAAAATCGGCTTGTTTCCTGTTATATAGCTTCAAAATAATACTCGGCACGAGTAAGATTGACGATTACTTAAGTGGTTATAAACCGTACTCCACTGCGTCCTTTTGTGATCTATTGCAGTCCTCATGTCTTTTGACATCTTTTATATGTCCACTGAAGTTGGCTTTGATTACAACTCCCTCAGTCCCTATGTAATTTTGGCTCTGTTCTGCTAGCGTTTGTACATTAGCCTTAGAAAGTCCATATCATCTAACCAATTAGGTCTTCCCATCATACCCACGTCCTCTACGCTGTTAACACTTGCAATTTTATGTATTTTTTCCTATGTAGATGATCTTGGTTTCTTCTCGCTCTCCTAGCTGGTTGAGAAACGCAAGCTTCAAATGAGTCGTAAGCTAAAATCCAAAGAAATATATACAGGAATTTTATAGCAACCAAACCAGAGAATTTGGGCATTTGAGATAAGTTATTTTACTTTGTTATGTTTCGGTTTGTCAACTTTTTCGTTTACTAGTATTTAAATATGTATAATTATAGTAATAGTTGTTCCCACTATCTGCTTCTGAGCTTCCGGGCTGGAATCGCGTCACTAGTATAACTGTCCACGTTTCGTACCCACTCATATGGGACATCTTCAGGGCTTAACTGCTGCTACTGTCTGTCGCACTGAAACTGAGTTGTTCCTAGTTTGTATAATTGTTTGTTTTATATTCGTATATGTATAACTGTATGTATACAATCATTTACACTGCATAGTTTGAAAAATAAATTAACCTAATTCCAAATCTGTTCTCTGTGTAAGCTTATTTATTTATTTCGTTTAGTTATAAATATACATTGATGTGCACGAAAATAGCAGTCCTAAATTGATACTTATAAATACCATTTACAACAGACAATTCTGATACATTGAAGTTATTTAAAATTCCTGAATATATATAGTTTCCGGTAAAGAACCGAATATGAAGGGGAATTACTGGGTTTTCTAGTCATGCGCTGTGCATTAAAAAAGCAGTACCATTAGCTGACGGCACTAATCACAGACGTATAAAAGTCTGTGTGTTGCAGACCAATTCAACAATTTTGAATAATCCATTTTTGTTGTAATATGGGCCGAGCAATACATTGTTCGTCAGAAAAAAGAGCGATTATACTCGATCTACTTAATAGAGGCAAAAGCTACAAGTTTATACAGGATACGCTCTCATTTTCTGCGAAAATGATTGCAAATTCTAAGAACTGGAAGAAAGTGAAAGAGAATCGAAAGGAAAACTAGCCCTAGAGAAAACAGAAACATTATAACTTGTGCAAAGAAGGCACCCTTCATAAGTTTAACTGCAATTAAAAGTGAGTTACACCTTTGTATAAGAACCTCTACTATAAGACGAAGATTGATTCAAGGAAGATACCATTATTATATATAATAAAAGGCAAATTACAAAGTAGATTGTCGCTTGTTCATTAACATGTACAATAGGATGAAAAATGCGGCGTAATGTACTGTGGTGCGATGAATCGAAAATATTTTTATTTAATTCCGGTGCATACCAACAACACGTACAAAGACCACCATTGACGGCATTTCAGTCCCAGTACACCAAAAAGACAGTAAAATTTTCGTGGTATGACGTAGGTCCTTTGCACAAGATAGAAGGGATAATGAATGCTGATGTCTATGTGAACATATGGCAAACTGTGCTACTACCATATGCAGAGGAAGAAATGTTTAGGGATAATAACGTTCGCGTTTTGGGCTGGCAGGCACAATCGCCAGAGTTAAACCCCATTGAAAATTTATGGGTGGAATTGAAAAAGACTGTACCTGCTGCTAAGCCGCAAAATATTGGCAATTTGTGGAGAATATGTCAAGCCGAATGGCAATCAATTTCAGCAGACATGTAGGCAACTGGTGAACTCGTCCCACAGGAGTCAAGAGGTGATAATCAATATTATATGTATATTTGTCCTACAATATAAACAGTTTTATTTTCTCTTTGGTGTTAAGAAACCTATTTATTTATTGTTATAATTACGTAACATGTTAGAATAAAGAGTTCAATAAACATGAATTTCTTTTATTTAACATATAAATTGATATTTCAACAAATTTAAGACCATTGCCAGATATTTTCGTGCATAAGACTGTAATATTATCGTGAACGTTCATCTCTTAACTCTTTCAGCCACGCTTTCTTATACTTAACTTCAGAATAAAAACAATTGCATTTTTAGGTTAATTAACGTTTATTTATTATGAAAAACATGTAAAAAACCGTTTGGGCTTTTACAAATTAGGGTGGTTAGCATACTAACCACCATGGCTGTTGGCATAACAAATCATTAAGAAAGGTTTAGTATAATACATAAGCAAATTTATTTTCTATGAAAATCTGAAAAACACGTTTTATGTTTTCGTATACAGAGAGGGACTTTACAGGTGCCGCATTGCCATATAGTACGCACCGGACTTTTCTTAGTGCTGCATTTTGCGCATCCTCGAGAAGAGATTCGCTCTGGCTGATGCATGTTGCCCTCTAGACGTAATTCTGTTGGTACAGTTGGTTTGTGCCGCTTTATTTGTACAGGAGAAGATGCAGTTCTTCACCTGAGTTGGTGCCAGAATCCCTTAGTAAACACTTCTTCGAAAATTTTTGTTACTGAGCTGCTTCCATGTACACAATGTAGGAGTTTGTGATAGCACAGTCTAAAAAGTGAAAAAATATTCGATTTTTCATTTACGTGATTTTCGGTCTATAGCAACAGTGCTTTTTAGCTGGTCGAATTTGTACCCATAGTTCATAGAATTGTTGTATTATATCACAGCTTCAGGACAAGCTATTTTATTTTTGGCTCCATTGTGTTCCCTGCTAGTAACAATACCAGTCTTTCTCGGATCTATGTAGTTCGTAAGCATGAAAACTGATCTTTTGTCTTTCCACTTTAGAAAGGCGATATTTATGTCACTGACTCTGTAATCGTGTTCTCCCCTGTTTAGAGCATTGTTACAAGCAAATATGTTATCTTTGTACAAGTCTCCTGCAAGGCATATTGAAATAATTATAAATAAAGACTTTGTGATTTTTCAATTTCAGATCCATGCAAAATTGTCGAACAACTTTACCACTGAGATCAGTTTGTACTTTGTCACTATCCTTGCCAGTATATATATCGAAATCTAAACAATAGGCGTAGGTGTAACATCCTCTAACTCTATTATATCGTTCGGTACACCCCTACCCCCAGTGTACTTGTCCGGTTCCCCCCTTCTGAAAATTTTCTTCCGTTTTGGTTCTCTCATAACAGTTTGAGTAAATGAAGCACTCGTAGTAGCACTACCAGTAGTGTCAGGCAAATTTGAAATGGTAATGCCATCCTTCGAGTCAAATTCATCTTTAAGATTTAGCTGGAGCCCAGAAGGTATGTCGCCGAGCACCATCGGCTCGTTTGCATCTCATAATTTTCTCCTTCATCTGATTCAAGACTGCACACACTTTCGCAATCAGAAGGTATATTGTCCAACAAATTATCTTCTATATCACGTTCATTAAGTACACGCGGCATCCTTATAATGCAACATAAATATGTATTTTATGAAACCTACTATAGTCATAGTGGTTAGTAATCTAACCACCGTGCTACTTACCTTATTTATCGTAGATTATATAATATATTATAATACTTTTGTTATAAAATAATTAAACGGACACTATACCATAGAGTAACACCAAATTCGTTAAATAATAAACATTCTGAACATTTTTATTACATTCGTGAAAGTCCCGCTGAAAAACAACACATTTCCACATTTTCAAATAAATCTGTTAATCTACTCAGCATGCCCTGGAGTAAAAGTTTCGAATTAAACGATCAACGACGACTTTAAAAAAAGGAATTGCTTAGCAAATTGGCATCAGACGGCATAAACAGTGGTTTTGAGAACTCTTAAATAGGTGGTTAGATAACTGACCACCAACCCTGAAAGAGTTAAAATGCCCAGTTTCTGAAGAATTTCTAATTAGTTTGTTTTTTGACTCACTGTAATATCATTCATGTTCCAGATACCTTTTATGCAACGTCGCGATTAATTTTTTTGGGTTAGAACTAAATGCTTTCATCGAACTTCGTTATATAAAATTAATAAAATAGTTCTTTCTAATAAACAGTATGTTCGATATTATTCTACATTAATTTTCTTGCGAGACTTAATATGGATAAGAAGTCATTCCTTTCAAAAAAATCGTATTTGTCAAAATCGTTTTGAAATATCAAAAACCATTTGCGACTATTGAGAATAAAATACAATCGGGCTTATGTACCTTTACATCAAAATTCTTACGGTAATCTTATCCTTCAGATAACTCACTTTGCTCTTTGTCGATTTCAATTGAGATATCAGAAGTCGATTATGCCGTGATTGTTGGCGCTTCGAAATTCTCGGCAATCCAAGGAATATGAATTTACGATGAATAAATTTCTGTCGTCTGACTTGGGCACTACATACTTATTGATGTGATGACATATACAACTCTATACATAAACAAATTCGCATAATGTGATGATTGAAAATTAGTTACAAGCTTTATTTATTTTGTCACATGACATTCCGAGCAAAAACTTATTTTTTCAATTTAGGAAATAAAATTTTTGAAATATGTTTTATTAAACGGATTTAGTCAGTGTTATATTCCAAAATTCCTTAATTCTCATGGACGAATTTGAAAAATAAATTTATAAAAGTGATGTTTTAGAAGATTGAAGCGGCGATGTACGTTAAATTCTTTGACTTTCTTTCACATTTTTCACATTAATTTTCGTATTCTGTATACGTATTTCGAGAACTAAGTTGTCATCATCAGCAGATAATTAAACAGTGAAAAACTATGGCAAAAATCCGCACGACACAAATTCTGTACACGATCTGCACCGCCGAAAGCTAACTTTAAGTGATTAACTCTATGATTTGCTAATTTTCATTATAGAATTTGGAAAAGAAATTTTTAAGGTCGGTGTTAGAGATAATAAAAGGTTTCAAACAGAGATTTATGTTAAGTCTAGTAGTTTTCTTTAACTATTAATGGAATTAATGGAATCAAAGAAAGTAGATAAAATACGACTGACAAGTAGTAAGGGCCTAGAAGATGTAGAAAATGAAAACGACGAAATTATGTTATACTGATAACAAGAAGAATTTAAACCACAATCTACATGAACGTATGTATATGAGAAAACGTTGGATGTAAATGTGATCATTAGAAAAAGGAAGAAAAATAAGTGATGATTCATTACTAGGTACATAAATAGGTGTCACTTTAATCGTTCCAAGATATTTATTCGAAGTTACAAACTTTGCCGAATATGGAAACTATATTACATATTTATCCTTTTTACTTTTACAAATCTGTTAACAGTTTGATGATTTATAGATCTAAAAATATTCAAATGAAGGCAAAATAACACTCGCTATAAACTATTATATAATTTTTGATTAAATTAAGATGCATATCTTAGTTTAGTATTATAAAGAATAGTGTTGGTAAAAAGAATACAAGAAAATAAAACCTTGAAATAATTCATACTACCCAATGATTATAAAATTAGGATTTTCAAAAATACTACGATAAACAACAAACAACAAAACAACCATTTTATTTATAAATGTCAGTTCAAATCGACAGCGAAGTTTCAAACTCCAATAAGAGGTTCACAGTGTTCCGAAGTTTTATTGAAGATTTCATATAAAGATAGCAGTGAAATACAATGAAAATTTCGAAAAATATAAAAAATTAATTGATTTCTCAACATAAAGTGAAAACCAATAGCGTACCGGTGATGATGGCTGTGCTATAAAAAGAGAACACATTAAAAGAGGGTGTAGAGTTTCGGGAGGAAGTTTTTGTCATGCTTTTAAAGTTAAACAGACGCGTTTAACTAATATAGACTTTGCATTTGACATGTCAGCAAAATTGTCTATCTGAGTTTTTCTTATTTTTAAATAAATATTTTTAAAAATTAATTTTTTGTCTGATATAGAGAGTGGTACATCAAACAAAGGTGGGTGATTCCACATCTCCGGTGTTTGTGTTTAGGAGCTGTATTTATTTTTTTAGTCAGTGTTATTATCATTAGAGTCCAGCTAGAAGTTTATAATAAAATAATGTTTATAATTCTTAAAATCATATTAGAAATTATTACGTGGGATTCTTAATATATCTGGTAGGTAATATAATATCTCTTTGTACAATAGATAATTACATCCATTTGTTTCTGCGAGGTTTAAGTTTAAAGTTAATATTAAATGAATATTTTTAATGACAGATCTGCTACAAGCAGCAGTTATTTATTTATTGATGTAAACAATCAAACTCAATGTAAATAAAAATTTATTTTTATATAAGGAATATTTAGAAATGTAAATAAAATATCGTATATGAATAAATTAAGAGGTATAGTTTAATTTGCTGTTTTATTTATATGTAAAATATCAAATTTATGGGACGCTAGGCCTTGCTCGCCAAAGGGCCTAGCTTGAAAATCAGAAGTTTTATGAAAAGCTACAAGAGTTTTTGCAAGTATACGCTTGTGAAAATTATATGAAGTTTTTAATATATTTAAATCAAAGCCTTTCTGCTGCTTCGTGTAACTTTATTCGGTAATCAACTAGCACCGTATTATATACATCTTTAATAATTTCTGGAATGAATAGGTCTTTTGGGCATTTACTGCGTCATCCATCAAATATACTGACCGGGTAATCTAACATAACCTGGTCCATATATTCGATGATCGTTTTATTGTTGCAATTGATAGAGATTCATCCTGATAAACAGATTCTAGCTCTGCTTTGACTTCGTCGATTGTTTCGTTCTTTAAAAATAAGCACGTTTCAAAACAAGCCAAGAACTCTTCGCTTTCTATTCATATAGTAAGCGTTCTTACGATCGGAATAAACGAACATTTTGACGGTTATGTTTTGAAGGATTGCCAAGATTTGTTCACTCACAAAATGTTTATTGAATAACCCTCGTATAATAAAATCATCTAAGCTGGCGTTCATTTTAATTATATCATTTAAATCGCTTAATAAGAACTGCGAAGACTTCATTAAGTTTCCGAAGCATATTAGAATTTACCCCAACAAGTTTCTTATGATCTTTTTTTCTCTCAATAATTCATTTTATTCTTTGCCGATTTCAATTCAGACGTCAATAGTCGTTTACGTCACGAGTAATAATAGCCTTTCAAATACATTTAAACAGAATGAATTTAAAGGAGTACAAGCAAATATATGTCTAAGATATAAATAAGATAAAAGAAACTTGGTACTTTCTACTAGTAATGTATTTGTAAATATTAATAATAATAAATATAGAGTGATCTGGAGTTCAACTGGTTCAGATAATTTCTTTTATTTTTACTTTAATTTAATTTTTGTAATTAAAAGTATTCTATAATAGTATTCTTATGTCTATTGTCTTTTGTTAAAGGATAATTTGTAGACACTCTTGTTTATGTTTTATATTATAATGTTTTAATGAAGTAGATATAAGGAAAATATGATGGGGCGTGAAATGTTTTCGGTCCGACAAAGAAAACAGAGACTTTTGAGATTGCTTGTTTATTTTTCAACTTACCCAGTAATGCAATATATTTAGCCCAAAGAGCGCAGCCTAACATTTAACCACGATCAATATACAAACGTGGAGGAACAATATAATAATCAAACTTGTCTCCACAAGCTGAAGTGCCATGGTAGGTACTTTACGAAGCACAGTACCCTTAATATATTCGATGGCAGAGTATTGCGCCACCCATCTGGCTACATATCTCACACGTTTCCAAAATAAACACACAGTTAAAGCAGACTATATGCATTATAACGGGAGCTATAAGATCAACTCCTATCCTTTAGCTCCCTGTCTTAAGCAATATCCACCTACTTTTCAAGGTAAAAGGACGTGTTTGAAGAACAATAGATTACTGCAATCCGAAGTCAACGAAGCGTACTGAAAACTCAAAATGTATCTGGACAATGCCTTATTAAGATAAATTAAGGATTTTCAGTTCATAACAATATCCAATTCACTTCGCGACTCACGACAATAAATAGAAAGAAGAAAATATCAGCAAATATTCAAAGTTTCATCTGTAGATAAGCTCAACCAATGTGCCGAGACACAAAAAATAATGGAGTATACTTTTGTGAAAGAAAGTCAACTAAATTTCTTTTATTGAATAAGCTTTATGAGATTTAAATCAATTGATTTAAATCAGAAACATAAACTAATCCAGTTGTATTAGTTTGTGTTTCCGTCGGCGTAGCAGAACTACATACAACGCTACATTTTAGGTTTCAATCCATCCATGCCATTCTTCAGTTGGTTTATCACCGCTTCTTTATTTGCATTTCTGTTCTTCAAATACTCCGTTTTATTATGGTAAAAGTGTTATTTCCTCTTGGTATTTCTCAATCCGGTTTTTCAATTTAATTGTTTCATAGTCGCTTTTTGTCACCACAATTCCTGTAGCATGTCGACTTGATTCTTTTTTTGACCACATTTACTACTCTGCTGTGCAGTGAGACACCGCAATGTAACTGTTATTCATATTTTTTTTAAATCATTTACCAGGTGTACCGGAAAGTCATTACCGGTTTTTCTAACAGATGTCTCTAGGCTTAAGTGTGCAATGTTATGATTTGATATATATGTCATTTTATTCTACTGACATCAAGCTTCAAAGTATGTACATGTAATATTTTGTGAAACTAACAGTCATAGATTTATACCTCTTTGAAAATGTCGACCTTCGTGCCTGAAAAAGTGCATTTGTGGCACGCATTGCTTTTACATTACTTACTTAATCACAAGAAAAAAGCCGCTGGAAGTCATCATTTACTGGTAGAAGCTTACGGTGAACATATTTCAACCTTAGAAAAGTGGTGATTTCGATGTGCAAGACAAAGAACGTTCTGATAGACCGAAAAAGTTTGGAAATCCAAAACTGCAGGAGTTGGATGAAGACGGAACACAAACTCAAAAACAATTGACAGAAGCGTTAAATGTGGGCCAAGAAATGACTAGCGACCGATTACTAGCAATGGGAAAAACCCAAAAGATGGGAAAATGGGTGCCACATCAATTGAATGACAGGCAAATGGAAAATCGAAAAATCGTCTGTGAAATGCTGCTTCAAAGGCATGATTGGAAGTAATTTCTGCATCGTATAGTGACGAGTGATGAAAAATGAATTTATTTCGAAAACCCTAAGCGCAAAAAATCATGGCTATCACCTGGCGAAGCCGGCCCATGGACTCCAAGACCAAATCGTTACGGTTACAAGACAATGTGTGTCTGTGTATGCTGGTACCAAAGTAGCGTGGCGTATTACAAACTGTTGAAATCTAGTGAAACAGTTAATATTGATGACAACAAATCAACAATTTGAACCATGCATTGATAAAAAAAACATCCAGAACGGGCCCGAAGACACGGTAAAGTGATTTTAGAGTACGATAACGTGCCGTCTTATACAGCAAAACTAGTCAAAGCGTTGAAAGCACTCGAATGGGACATAATATCGCACTCGCCGTACTCTCCAGGCATTGCCCCGTCCAACTATTACCTTTTCGCATCAATGGGACACGCGCTTAGAGAGCAGCACTTCGCCAATTTCGAAGAAGTTATAAAATGGCTCGATGAATGGTTTTGCTTAAAGGACAAACAGTTTTTTTTGGAAAGCATCCATAAATTGCCTGAAAGATGGGCAGGATGTGTAGAACCGAACTTTAACTACCTTTACCTAACTACTTTGAATAAATAAATTTATTCATTTTCTTGGAAATCGGTAATGACTTTCCGATATACCTGGTATGTATATTTTTATGTTTTTGAGATTGTGATCTGGTGGTAGATGTTTCGTTAATTTATTGTAATAAAAGAGAAACAAAAACGGAAAAGGTAGAAGTAACAGGGATGCCCTTCTTCTGCACGTAGGGGCCTTTCAAGGTGACTAATAGTAATCGAAGAGTCACAGAAAAGGTCTTACATTCACTATAAGGTCACTATACATTGTATTATTTCTCGAATCACAGTGTTCTTCTTTAAGCAAAATATTTTATGGATAAAAAAGAATATCGACTTTAAACGCGACGCATTAGAAAGAAAAGCATAAACCACCAGAAGAGTATTTACCAATTGAACTATATAATTTCAATAATTATTATCAGTTTACATAAAATTTACTCTATTCATTGAACTATAATTTACTTATCTTTATTGAAAATTGCTAATGGAGATGGAGTATATATCCAGGAGTATAAAAGCACGACTAAACACCTGCCATACAGACAATATATGTATGTACTCGTACGTTGAAAGGCTTAATAGTAAAGTGTAATACTTCCTTATGATGGTCCTGCGTTGTTCCAGGTACAGTAGTTTTCACGTGTATCTCCTCTTGTAATCTGCCGTCGTCATTATTCCTCTCTGCTCTTCTTAATAAAAATACTATAATGAAAGGTCGGTTCCTGATGATACTGAAATGCCACATGTAAATCTAAGCATGTCTTTGACCTGTCATGTTATACGTCCCGACAGATTTTGTTATCATTTATACATCTTACTGTGCCTAAAAATAGTAATTGTTTTTCTCAAACTCTATTGCAAAATTAATATTGAGGTTTTGATTGTTATGATGGCGTAGAGTGTTCCTCGTTCATAGTGCTATATAACAAATTGTGTTCTCTACATATCAGTACCCAGAGTTTAGATCTTTTCATGTTGAATTCGATAATATTCTGTTGGAAAGTTTCCATGAATAAATAGTGTGACAGTGAAGTAATACTGATGATCTCAAAGAAGTGCCACTTTTTCGTTCGTAGAGTTTACTGTTTCATAGAAAGTAAACCGTAGTTAGGCATCTTTTTATTAGTTCAAGTACTTCTTGAAGCTCTTATGATACTAGTTTACGTCTGAAGATTGATAACCTCTTTACCATCAGCACACTGGTAAAGGATAATGTTGAAACTTACTAGTCTATAGTTGTCAGATACTTCATATAGTTGGAGTATTTTGATGAAGTGTTCATAGTCCGTCACATAGCTGATATTCAGTTTGAGAAATTGTTGTAATTGTTTGTCTGCATAATTTGAAGGTTGGTGTATTAGTCAGCCATAGAGAGTCTTCATCTCTTTTTGAATTTTTAGTGCAAATATAGAGGTCAGTTCTCTGAGTGTAGATGATAGGTGAAGCTTTGATAACTTTCGTCACTTGTCTGTCGTTCAGTTTGCGTTTAAATCCTAGTTTAACTTTGCGTAATGATTTGGGCTTAATAGTGCGTTTACATATTTTGCTATTGAAATCTGTCCTACCTATTATCCCTATTGCATTGTTTCTATTAGTTGGTACCACAATCAAGTTTTCATTCTTTTGTGTATCTTTTAGGATGTCTCATTCGCATCTTATTATATTTCTCGTCGGTAAGTAATATAAAAATCGAAATGCCGACAAAACACAAAATGGATAAAAGTTAAACAAATACACGAAAGTACAGTGTGTGAAGAAAAACACCAAATACTTTTAATACCATGATATTGAATTTATAATTATAGCTGTCTTTGCGTTTTGTCACAAAGTTTATAACACTGCTTAATACATGTCACTATTGTTAATATTTATCACAGAAGGAAAAAAATAGGTTTAGGTTATGTTGCTTTACAATGTTTTGCAAAAAATAGTTTCAAAGAAACGCGTGATTTTAGATATTTTAGATCCGTCATTTTAAAAATATAGTTCAGTAACAAAAATTTCGCGTTTCGAATTACTCCTACTAATATAACAGTAACTTGATGTGATACTCTATTCACAGTTATAAAACTAAGATTTATTATTTAACTTAGGGTTTCCAACTACATTGTAAATAATATCCACAGCTTAACCAAATTATAAATTTCATTGATTATACGGCATTACGTTTGCGGATTTTTATTTGAACACCTTTATTTTCTGTAAAAAGTACAAAATATTGATAAACCCTCAACAGCTGATCGAATATGTATCGAATATGCACTTTCACATATATTTTACTTCAAAGTATCTGTATAATAAATTACGTACATAATCGTTTCGCTTTGTTATATCCGTTCTTGAAATCGCCGCTTAGCTAACTGCATGTATATTTTATTAAAATAAAACACAATGGTGATACAGTGCCGAAACATAAGAGCGCACTTAATGCTGGATTTTGTTGAAACAAATACACCATAAGCTTCCGTGTATACCGTTAAAGCAGAAAGTTTAGTGGATGTCTCGTAAAGCTTTTTAGTCTCCCTTACATTGTCTCGAATCCATTAACTGATTAAAATAAAAGTTTGCACTTTGATTAATGTATAAATGGGGAAAAGAAATCATTAAATGAAATATGATGATCGTATCTCTTTTCGTCGAGGTAGGATTCTGGATCGTGTTCGAATTAAATTTAGAATGATTTAATGATAGATGTTATTTTTTATTAACGTTTACAGTTAAGATCAAAGCTTGCTATTATCTTGTAATATAATCATCTTTAATTTATAAATTAAAGGAGACTGATATTTCAGAGAAACAAATTTACTTATAAGATATTTATTGGAGTAAAATTGTAAACTTAATAATTGGCGAGTGAACAAGGAGAAGTTGCGTTTTGTTAAATATTACGATTTTGAATTGACTGAAGTGAATATAATGACATTGGCTCCTTTTCGAAAAGTACCGGCCTCTAGAAGGGGAGGTTCAAAAGTCTGTGTAAAAATTAAAAAGACTATTTTTTTGAAAAACTTTTTTATTTCTCTACATAATGTCTTCCAAAGCCTATATACTATTTCCAACAATGCAATAGATTTTTAATCCCATCTATATACAGTGTTTTTCTTTTGGAGTCGGAGAACTTTAAATTGACAATACTGTTTTCCGTGAGAGCCGATTTGACAGCTCTCGATTGTTTTGGAATTAGTTTGGTTAGGCAATTGATCATGAATAGACCCACGTCGGAGCAACGTTCGCAAATTGTTCAAATGTATTTTGAAAAACATACAATAGTTCAGTTTTACGGTACTTATAATCGTCTATCTGAGCGAGTAATTCGAGGAACTATGAGGAACTTCGCAATACCTTTACTCTAAACGATAGTATGCATCCCATAAGACGTCGTACAATGCGCACACAACAAGCGATTGATGACGTGCAGCAATTGAAGCCACACGATCATCGTTCGCGTCGTACATTCGGTGAATGGGCCGAAAGAGACTTGCTATTGATCCACAATTTCATTTGAAAATGTTGTTCAGTGATGAAGCACACTTTTGATTAAATGGTTATGTCAATAAGCAGAGTTGTCGCATTTGGAGCGATGATAATTCACAAGCTATTGTCGAAACATCATTACATCCAGAAAAAGTTAGCATTATGGCCCGGTAGAATCATTGGTCCAAATGTGGTCAAAAATGATGATAGTTAGAACGTACAGTCAATGGTGAGCGGTACAGAGGCATGATTACTAGCTTTTTCGTACCTCAATTGCAAGGCATTAATGTTGCAGACATGTGGTTTCAACAGGACGGCGCCATATGCCGCACAGCGTTCGATACAATTAATTTACTGATAGAAACATTTGACGAACGATTAATTTCACGAAATGGCTCTGTTAACTGGCCACCTCGTTCGTGCGATTTGACGCCATTAAACCGATAAATCTGAAACAATTAAACACTTGGAAGCCAACATTCGACGCGTTATTGCCGAAATACGGCCTGATCTACTCCGAAGAGTGTATGAAAATTGGACCTTCGGATTACTTCACGTACGCGCCAGTTGCGGCAACCACATGCCCGAAATCATATTCATACATTAGTGCCATAAAATTATGTTTTAGGTAAACCCAATTTCATGGATACTAAAAACAATTTTCTGTGTTCTATTTCAATTTAAATTTCTCCGTCTCCAAGGAAGAACACCATATGGTGCGATACATCCGGGTCTTTAAAATCAGCTATTGTTTCGTTGATAACTAGAACTGCCGAGTCGGGCGGCGCGCCATATCTATCCGCATCATAGTAAATAATAGGTAGCAGGATTATACGTAGCAACTTTCGGTTAAATCTCGAAAAATATTTGTACGTTTCAATGTATTGTTCAGTAAATAACTGTTTAAATAGATTAAAAGATTAATGAACAACAGAATCGCGTATATTAATGTTACGCTCCGCATATATAATAATTTTTTATATCATGTCTTTTTAAATTAGTTTATTTTAATTTAAAAATAATTCGATTTTTAATTCATAAAATATTATTTATTTTGACCTTTTTGTACTTTATACAAATGCAGGAATCTTTTGTTTTCGTCACGTACGGTCAGGCTGTAATAAACCAACCCCTACCGCGTCGTTTTCTAGGAAGCCGAATACCTAGAAACTTAACTTTACAACCTTTTTGTGATTATAACTTTCCATTGAATCACATTTAATATTAATTCTATTGTATTGACTTCTAATGTCTATTATTCTGTCTAGATGTCTATCTGCTTGCTACTTGCATTGATATTGCTATCACATTTTTAATTTATGCCAATATCTTCAGCGCGCTAATTTCTAGCGTTCCTATTCTCTTTTGCTATTGGTTGATTTAAACATGACCAGTATCCTACCCTTCAGCTACGGGTTGTTTCTTAAAAGCCCCCGCGTGTAAGACACAGAGACTTCTTCTCCGACCATCACCAAGTCCACATGCATCACTTTGCGCGAGGTTGTACAGTTAAGTTTTTAACGCAGTGTCCACATGGTAATTTTGCGACTGCAAAATATACCCAACATCATGGCCCAGGATATACACACACAAACCGCAAGTACTTTACCTATCGTCCGATACATATTTTAATCTAACCCTTTTTTATATTTCCTTAAACTGCTTTATATCTCTAGATTCACTTTTATTACAGCTTTTCCATTACGTTAATTTTGTTCTATCTGTTGTTCTCGATCTTATTAATTATCTTTGTTTAACATACTCAAGTTTAAAGAATTGAATTAAATTAGTGAATAAAGTTTTAAGGGCAATCCTATTGTTTTTTTTTCACTAATATCTTTCTTTCAGCTTGGCACACGTCCTGGACTTTTGATGCTCATTGTACACAATTGCTAATTATTAACTCGTTACATTACTTATTTTTTTATTTGTATTAGTTACAGCGGTTCAGCTAGCCGGACACGCGCTCGTAATAAATTTACTAACCATCACGTGCAAATAAATATATTTTCTATTAAATGATATTATCCTGTATTATTTATTTATTACCGAAACAAAGGAGGTAATGTTGACAGCATAAATTCTCGTTATTTACCCAGGAAGAACTATCAATAATCCCATCCGTACGTTCAACGGACAATAGTGAGAAGTTAGACATAAAAAATTTATTAATGTTTAAAATATTATTAAACACTTACTCATCTGCGAAATATTATCAATCTCAATGAACTCAGTAAAACATTTGCATTTGATATGTTTCTAATAGCCTTTTACTCAAAGATGTACGCCGCGCTGAAAGGAAGTGCTTATACAAGGAGAATGATCGTCCCACATCTAGTGATGTAACATTTACTAAACATTAGCTAAAATAACCTTTGAAATTATGTAGAGGATTTGGAAAAACTTTATCACTCTCATTACATATTTGTTTTAATCTGACACAATCTGTGTCTTTGTCTACATTTCTTATAACACTATACTTGTTCAATTGCTTTGAAATTATTGAATAGTCGATTTGATTTGAGAAATCTCCTGCGTTGTTAAATTGCGATTAGCAATAACTGCAGTGGAGATTTGATTGTGGTTAGCCGTAATTAGATGATCTGTGCGAGCGTTAGTATTCAGATTCCCGAAGCTAAGGGCCGGTTTTACAATCATAGTATAAACTAGGAATAACGTTATTCCAAGAATAAATTTCAAACGACCGCTTTACAGATGAGGTAGAAAGGGCAAATAAACAAGGAATAGGTTATATACAATCACCACTCTGCGTAAAGTAGATATAAACAAATGAAATAATCTACAAAACTTCTGTAAGATATTGCGAATTCTGAAGTTTTGTTCTTTTAAACAAGAAATTTATCGAATTCCAATGGATGTAAGAATATATTAACCCTTTGCACTCCGTTGTCGCCGTATTTGCGATATTAAAATGCTAACAATAAATCCACTGTCGCGGCCACGGCGACACGGTTGTTTTACTGACTCAGCGCCCTTAACACTTAGGCAAGCAAAATCGTCTGTGTTTATCTTATAGTGTTTATGATATGTTTATTATGTTTACATTATAATAAGTGTTTGATTTAGTTTCTTATCGTTACAATTATAATGAAAATAAATCAATTGCTTACAAAAAGGGAAGAACGATGATATTGTCCTGGAAAGATAAAAGGGTAGTTACGCTGTTAAGCACCAGTGATACTGCTGGATTCATTACAAAAACAAGATTTGTAAGAGGAGGTGAACAACAAAGTGTGGAAAAGCCAAAAATTGTTGTTAATTACACGGCTTCAATGGGTGGTGTTGATCGCGCGGATCAATACGCATCATCATACTGTTTCCTAAGAAAATCTATTAAGTGGTGGGGGAAAATGTTCTTTTGGGGAATGGAGATGTCTGCCATAAATGCATACATTTTATACAAGTCTGTAAAAAAAGCAAGAACGAAAAATCACTGTTTTATTTGCAGTTCGTCAAGAGATTAGTCGATCAACTCGTAGGCGAGTTCCACGAAGCTCGATCAAAGCCTTCTACTTCAACACATGAAGCAAGACTGGACAAAAGACTGCACATAATGCGAAAAGGCACGAAAAGAGATTGTATTATGTGTTCTAATAGACAGGAAAAAGGACAAAGACGCGAAACTTCGGAATATTGTGATACTTGCCCCGGTAAACCGCGAATGCATATGGATGATTGTTTCCAAAGATATCACACTTTAAGAAATTTTAAGCCCTAAAATTTATTTTTCTTTTATAATATTAGTTAGAATGTGTTTCTTAATAAAATAGCTAAGAAATAAACGTTTTATTTTATTGTAACGACTCCATTTTTCTTTACATCACAGGTATGTACCTGTAACTAATATAGTGCTGGAGTTATTGGTATCTTCCATGAGTTACTAAGCTGGATTGCAAAGGGTTAATATTTAATCCTCGTAAGCACAGGCAACCTAGAATCTTTCAACTTATTCATCAAAAATTTTATAGAAGAAACTAATTTGAAGAATCCTCCTCAAATTCCTCAAATTAGTTTCTTTTACAAAATTTTTGAATTTCTTCGAATTTAGGAATTTTTTAAATGATTTCGTTTAAGAAAGCATACATACATTTTCAAACAAATTTCCAAAAACAGCAGCTGAAAAGGATGGTCAAAGCAGAAGATTTGATGAAATTGCTAGATTTCCAAGTATGCTAAGTGTTAGTGACTGCATTTTCATTTTTCCTGGAATGCGCAAGTTATTTGTGATGATAAACTTCATATAATGGTTATTGTGGCATGATGGCCAAGTAGAGGATATGACCAAACCATTTTTCACAATAATTATATTAAAACCAGTTTTGAGAATGGAGAAATGGACAATTGACTATTATTGGGACAGTGTCCACTGTCCCGCAACAGTAGCGGTAAAAATTATTTAATAACACCTTTGCTATAAGGACAAAAAAGCAGAAATGTTATTTAATGAATCATAGATTAGAACAAGGAATGTTGTCAAAAGAATATTTAGTGTGTGGAAAAGGAGGTTTCTAATTTTATCAAATGTAATAAAATTATCTTTAATCATGACACAGACAGTGATACTAGCGGCAACAGTTGGAAAATATGGCCATCGATTAAGAAGAAGCAATATTGGAAAATGTATGATTGAGTAAGATATGGGTGGTGAAAATTATGGAAATGACGATGGGATTGTTAATGCTATTTACTATTTATAGTATATAGCATTTACAAGAATTAAAAAGTTATTTTTTAGTATATTCTGTTTTGTTTTCTATTTAAATTTTTAAAAGTTTCATTTTGAAAGCATGCCTTTAGAGACTCGTTTTTTGAGCTTCCTCATACTTCTTTTCTAATAATTTAATTTGCAAAATCTACTAATTCTATTTTTCTTGAACGAGTAGATAGTACTTTTCATTTCCACAATTATTTACTGCCGATTTTTTTAAGCTAATACTTCTCTTTCTTTTCTTTTGGGTACCTTAATTATTTTTATATTCATTAGTGTATATTTAAGAACTTACAAACAGGATGAAATTAATAAGGAATGCTATACGTCTTGATTGCATAACAGCAAATTCAATATGAAAGAAATTCCTATATAATCTAGATTTGTGAAACAATAAAGGAAATATCTGATGATTTGTCCATTGTTTGTTAAAAAATATTGTTTGTCTATTTAAAACATACCATTTACCACGCAATAATAATCGTATATCCGTGAAATTTTGGCGCCAGCGTTCATTTTAATTCTGACAAATGCGTTCATTTTTTATTACCTACCACAAACAATTTCTTATACTAGGAATAACTATCTAATGATTCGAAGAGCGCAGTAAAACGCATCCGTTTTTGTTATATCTGCCGTTTAACTTAATCAGGATAATTGTTATTCCACACTTTATACTACGTTTGTAAAACTGGCTCTAGATCGAGCAAATTATTCTCTGATAAGTGTTGACGCTAATGACCGAAGTATTATTCGTAATGCGCACTTTAGGTTACATTTGTTTTTTGTTTTGCTCAATAGAAGCATTAAAACATTTCGAAAAGGCATCAATTCAATAAGTATTATATTACAAGTATTAAACATACGGAGAGTTTTGTTTGCTTAACAATGTGCCGTAATTCAAAATGTAGCAGTACGAATACATGATACACGTAGCTTTCATACTGAGCAAATGTTATTTATTGAAAACAACACGGAACTAATTCTTTAACAAAATATATTATTATCCATTTTCATTGGTTTGAACAAGCGCTTTGTGTTGTGTATTCAATAACAGTAATTCTCCAAAAAATCAATTGTGTAAAGGATATCCCGCATTGTGGTTAAAATTGTTGGAATAGTTTGGTTTTGTATGTTTAGCAGAAGTCAAAACGAAATAGTAGTAGAAAGGCCTGAGAACAATGCTCGTGTTCAGCAACACAAATACCAACAGCACGCTTTGTTTAATCAATAGATAAATTCTTGCCGCCGCATTAGATTTGTCGGGATCGGAACTTTTACGTCTAGTCAATTCACAAAGTGAATTTAGTACATCGCGTCAGTTTGGTAATAATAATTGTGGTATTTGTCATATTGCTGTTTTTGTGTATAGTGTAAGAAGCTTATAATAGTGCTACAATTAGTAGAAAATGTAATGCAAGATGCTTCATAAGAGGATTTCCAGATTTAAGGAATCTTGGCGTAAAAATAATATGTACGGTCTGAGATAAATCTTTGTCCTTTCGGGACAAATTTGGCTGTAAAGAAACACATTAAAATCGCAAATAAATAAGCAAAAAGTGGCGTAAATTCTTGAAACACTCCTAACTTTATTATTGATTTAATTTTGATATTTACTGCTTGTAATTTACCGTTTGCTTTTCTTGCTAAGAAAAATATCGTAAATTCTATGCCATAATCCCAAATGAAAATTACCATCTTGAGCAGCATTACAAAATCAGGTAGGCTCTGTGCGTGATGAAATTGAAGACAATATTAAATTCGTACTATTTTCTTCTGGAGTTTTGGGCTGGAACCATGTCACTGGTATAACTGCCGATGTTTTGCACCCATTCGTATGGGACATCTTCAGGGCTCAACTACTGCTACTGTCTGTCGCACTGAAAACTGAGTTTCGTTTTCACCACAACCGCGGAAGTCTCCGTACCAAATATTAAATTCGATTTAAATTAAAAAAGCTATGGTTAGCTGTGGACGAAACTACAGACTAAAAAATTATGTTGTCAATGTAGTAGTACAAACACTAGAACCCTTAAACCGTCAGTGTTATTGTTACTAGCTAGTAAAGATTAGAAATGTACTAGCAGCAATTTTGAGGATAGTACTAGATACATTAACGGACTTTCAGCTCTCAACAAACCAAGTGCTAATGTTAATGACTGATTATGCCGCAACTATGTTAAGTATGAGTTATTTTCTTAAAAATAGGTGTAGTAACTTAATACATGTCACGTGTAAACTTCGTGTTTTACATCTTGTAGCAAAATCTATTAGAAACTGTTATTCGCAGAAATTTGGTTTATTTGCTCAAGCAAAAACCGATCTTCAACCTCCTAAACAAATTTGAGATTTTCACAGATACTTCCCGACATCCCTCAATCACTAAAACTAATTCTTATACGTTGGGGAGTATGGTTGTTGTTGGAACCACCAAAGTTTGCCGATGTATCAATAACGCTGCAAAATGCGAACATAGATATACCGGCATTTACATAATTCATCGCTAGTTACATGTGTTGAAGAAAGAAAGGACGCAAACGCTTTTCTAATAGAGTTACGCGCTGCGTCTTGTCAAGAAATTGTGAAAAATAGAAAGACTTATGCAGCGCATGTGTATTATGCACACATGTGTCACGTATAATACAATGTTTTGACTTTTGACGTATGAAATTTGTCTTTTCTACGACTCCGATATTGTTATATTCCTTGTATTTTACAGCTGTTATTTGTTATTGTTCACATCATCGTGGCAAGTTTACACTTAGGTAACCTACGTAGATAGATTTTACATTTATTATCTACACGTTTACAGGTTAAGGTATATAGTACATTATCGTATCTGCCAGCAACATAAATATAGTATTTAATTTGACATCCTCACTTCCTGTGGACATCTTATTTCATACGACAGTGATCACGTGATCGAAAAATATTCCTGATTTTTACCTGTACAGGCAGTTTTATTATTCTAAACATTTTCAACAGGGTTGAATTTTATAATTAGATCGAAGGAGACGCAAATATTAAAGACAATCAAGACAAAATTGAAAATGCTCAAAGATTTACAGATTTACAAACTATTCACAATTACAGAGGAATACTTGGAGGAAATAAGTAAATTGGAAAATCCTTCATTGTCGTTGGTGGAGTCTCTGCAAATACTGTACGATGTACACTCACAGTTTAACGCCTTAAGTGAAGAAAAAAGTCTTGTTATAGAAATGTTAAATAGTGTTTTAAAAAAAGATTCAGGTTTTATCAGATTAAGACAAATATGTAATGATTATGGTAGTGTTCTTTCAGATCCTTTACATACATTCGAAGATAATTTTAGTTATGCGAATGTTACATCATTAGATGTGAAGCCATCGTTTTCTTTGTATAAGGATATTTTTTCAATGCGGTGATCATCGCTGAATGAAATTCTGTTGGAAACGTACCAAATGTAGCAGATGTATAGCCAAGTCCATTGAGATTGCTAATGTTTCATAATTTTTTATATATTATTATAATTTACTAGCTTCTAACGACTTAATACTATCCATTAAATACATGAATGGGGCTATTAAAACCTTTTCCCTTGGTAAATAACAAAATTTACACTACCTGTATAAGCTATTCAGATGTTTTTAGCCATTTAATCTATTTAAGTAGTTCTTTTCTCAACAGTGCATTGATATGCAGAAATATTTTACGAGATTTAAAGTTAAGTTCCAATTACTATGTACAACCCGTTACCTATTATTTAATACTATGTGGACAGCTATGACGCACTGCTCAACTTAACAGACCTATTTTGTAGATAGTAGGGGTTTCTGTATGTTTATGGCCTTTATGAGAGAAAGATTTTGGGTAGGCGAAAGGCTTGCATTATAGTGAAAAAGCGCCAAGGACACGATACCAGCTTAAAAATCAAGAAAAAACTTTTATAAATTCTTAGGCATGGGCCGATCTCCGAAATTCGTCATTTATTGTAAAGTATTAGAATTTTCTACTTCGACGAAAAAGACTTTTACTGAACAACAGATATTTGCTCAGGTAAACCTTTAAACAATTATATTCAATCTCAAAATATATTTGAATTAAATTTTAACATGACCATTGAAGGTTGATATACGATGGTAGTTTGACAAGTAGTGAGAATGGAAAAGAAAAACGAATTTTTTAAATACAAAATAATTTTTATTTTTCAAAATATTCTCCTAAAAGAGCAATACATTTATTCCAACGGTGCTCCAATGCCCTTATGCCATCTCTAAAATGCGATTCCGGAAGGCTTGCAAAATACTCATTTACGAAGATGATAAGCCCGTCGCTAGACGAAAATTTCTTTCCACCTAGTGCCGTTTTCAATTTTGGAAAAAGGTGGAACTAATTGGAAATGCAACTCGTGGATTTTGGATATCGCAACTGTGCTGGTATGCGAGGGAGCGTTGTCTTGGTGAAACAGAATCTTTTTCTTTGCCATTCTTGGCCGTTTAGCACGAATCTCAACATTTAATTTTTGTAGAAGTTCTGCATAATATTGTCCATTTATTGTGGCACCTTTCTGAAGGTAATCAATGAGCAAAATGTCATTTGAATCCCAAAAAATTAATGGCATTACCTTGTTCGATAAAGTGGTTTTCGCTTTCTTTGGAGGTGCAGAACCACGTTCTAACCATTGTTTCGACTGTTGTTTAGTTTCGGGTGCACTGTAGTGTATCCAAGTTTTATCGCATGTAACAAATCGCCTACAAAAATGAACCGGATTCCGCTTATAAAGGTCCAAACACTCATTGGAAATGCGCAAACGAGTGAACTTTTGATCAGTCGTAAGCAATCGCGGCACCCATCTTGCCGAAAGCTTGGAAAGGCCCAATTCTTTCATTAAAATGTGGTGTACGCGTTCTGTTGAAATGTTTACCATGTCTGCTATCTCTCTCATTTTGAGTCGTCGATCTTGCGTAATAACATTATGGATTTTTATAATTATTCCCTTAGAAGTCACGATTTTGGGTGCTCCAGAGCGCGCTTCATCAACACAGCTTGTTCTACCACGTTTAAATTCATTTACCCATCTACTTATTGTGGCGGATGATGGAGAAGATTCACCTAATGTTTCCCGTAACTCATCTTTTATTTCGGTAGCTTTCATATCCTTAATTACGAAGTATTTAATCACCGCACGATACTCTGCTTTTTCCTTTTTAACAAAACGATGTGCTGCTTCTTTTTCAATCAGCTGTCAAAAATAAACTAATCAACCGATTTATCTAAATATCGGAATGTAAACATATAAATAGGCAACCTAAATTACAGTGCATTTGTTTTACGAATTAGAGTGTTATTTATGTGTCATTCTCACTACTTGTCAAACTATCCTCGTATAACCCCTTGCCACATTAATTTTTGACACGTATTTCGACAACTAAGTTGTCGAAATACATATACAGAATACGAACATTAATGCGGCAAGGGGTTATATATCAACCTTCAGTGATCAAGTTAATCAACCACAGGGTCCATCAAAATTACCTACTTTAAATTTTTACATATAATTTTCAAAATATTTTAAATGTTATGTGACCCGACAGCTAATACAATGTATATTACTATTACATTTAGGTATATTCTAAATTTATATTTCATCCAAATCTAAATTTCTTGAATATCTATGAACTATATTCTATAATTTAACTTTTTTTTTAGAAGTAAACATTCTATTCTTCTATTCTACTCTAAAGACAATAATAACGTAAAATTATTTTAAAAATTCTTTAATATAAAATGATAAGCTGAAAATTGCTTGCACAATACATATCAAATACATTTTAGAATCGTGTCTGAATTTCTCTGTGTTCTGTTAAGACGTTTCAGAGTAGTCTTAATGCATTCATAAGCGTGGATAAGCGTTTCTCGAGCTACAAAAAATATGACAGCAGAACACAGCAATAACAGACCCATAGGGAGAGATTACTCAGATTCGGTTTGAATTCAAATCCCCTGTGGACTTGGAAGCGAATAATAACATGATCAACGATCGATACGCTTGGTGGGGCGGAACTCCCTGCGGCCAGCAAGAACGCTAGCGCCTGCTTTTCTCCACTGGATTGTCTGTCGTTTCGATTCCATGTCACGCGACTGAACAAAAATATGTGCATTAATATGAAATCCATTTAGGCACGATGTACAACATACATACGTACATTTATTCACTTACCTAAATACATTTAGATAATATCTATTAATGTCACAAATAAAGAAGTTTGTACGTAATAAAATGTTCTCTTCATGACATTGTAATTTAATTTTAATATACTGGTGCTTAGAGTTTCAATGCATTTTATCTTTTAGAACGAGGTTGTCAATAGAGCTTCGAAACTTGTTTTTAAGAAGCGTTATTTTATTTTCTTTTCATTTACGTTTATAATAAGATATATTGTTTTCGAGAGACACGTTGTCATGTCAATCTTTATAAAAGTCTAAAAATATATTTTCCGCCCAAAAAGTAATCTCAATAGCATAAAGACCACACAATTAGGCAACAAATTTTGGCCAATATTATTTTATTTATTAGAAATATTTTATTACTTTTTTTATTATCGGCAGCAGAGGTGTTCAGATTGCTTAATTATTGAAAACCATCAAATGATCGAAAAAAGTTTCTTTTTAACACTAATTGCAGTTTACATAATAAAAAATAATCGCGTGAACAAAACCGGTTAATGCAGAAAAAGAAGCAAACAAAATTGATTTGATGATAATAATAATAGTCTTTAATATAGCAATAATAATAGCAGAGACAGAGAATCAATTTTATTAAATATAAGTACAGTACCTGGCAAATGGAATTAGAGTTACCCTTGCGTATCAAGAAGTTTATAATACGAGCCCTTTGTATTTAAATATATTTCAAATTTTCGATTGTAAACGATTTAGTAGTTCAAAGAGGATCTATTCCAAAAAAAAAAACAACAATTATAATATATTATTAGAAAAATTTCCTTATTATCGGTTTGGGTCAGGTACCGACTACTAGGGTTTAAACACAGATAATGAAATATGTAAGAGTGCTACGAATAATATTCAATTTCAGTCGAAATTTGTACATGCTCGTGTTAAAAGTGTATTACAGTGGTTCAGTTTAAAAATGTTGAGTTTTTAAACTTTGTAATTTATTCGGAATGGGAAAGATCTGCGATAAAATTAAAAAAGAGACTTTATTAAAAATAGGCATGTATTCGAACCGACAAATTACAATAATATAAATATAAAAAGATTCTAGGCATATCGAATTCGAGAATATATTCCTTAAACATCGAGCAACAACAGCAGCACTCGAATATAGACAATCTTCTGCTAGAGAGTTGCTGTATAAATTCATAATATAAACATGTCTGTGCCACAAATGTGGTAAAATGTAGAAAGCACGCCTGCAATGGGCAAAAATGCACAGACATTTTGCGGTTGAAGACTAGAGTACAAATTTTGTTATTAATAAATCATTTCTTAAAAATATCAAATTTTTATAATAAATTTCATTTTAACAAATCACACTCTTTGTAACAGGTGATCTTCAGCGATGAATTGCGACTTTAAGGAATTATGGAGAGTATTAATTTCGTTAGACGAAGACCCAATGTTAGTGATGAAGTTGTATAGAAGAAAATTAAGCATCAACCATCATGATCTGATTATACATAATCGCGAATGATACTGGACCCCTATATTTTGTGGAGACAACCATGAATCATTGCAATTAAAAAAAAGTTCTTGTAACTGTATTTTTGTCTTTCCTCAACTCATTAAATGCAAAATAAGGACCTACACCTGCATACAACATTTTAATGTTATGAGAATATGAGAATATGTGTTAAAGCCAGTGTTGGTGGGTGAATAGTTAACATATGAGTCTTTCCACTTCCAACGGATGTTAGAAATATAGCTTAATAACAGCGCGATTGTATGGGTATCGTATTTTACAACAAAAGTCAAATTTAGTGATGAATTTCATTAAAACAAGGAAGACATAATTCTGGTTTTCTCGGACAATCGTTAGAATATGAAATACTTCTTCCTTTTTGTTAGCTTCGCGTCTACTCACGTTTTTCTAAAATTAATATGGCACTGCTTGCAAGATTTCTTTTTCTTTCTGCATAGTCTCTATGGCCTAACAAACGTATGTATCCCTTTTTTTATTCTGGTACTTGCCTTCTTCTTGTGTTTTAACAAAGCTTCTATTAGTTGTTACCGAAGCTGTGTATAGCATTTAATTGTAATGGAAACCATATTCTTATAATAGGCATCGATGCAGTTAATCATTACTATGGATTTCATCTATTCTTTTCGTTGCAAATTCTAATATTCTTTTTGTACGTAGGATTAAAGGTTTTATATCTGGCACCATGATATTATGCGTGCTTATTTATAGAAAAAAATTCATAATATTTTTGGTTTCTAGGATAAGAGTGTATTGAAGAAAAAATTGTTAGTCATATATAACTTATTTAAATGCCGTATTGTTATTTAATTTAATAGTGTTTTAATTCGTGCAGATTGTTAGAACGTGGAAAAAACCGATATATCATTTTGTTCGAGTTCAACAGAGTAGTTTCCCGGTCGAAATCCGCTAACACTTTGTTCTTCTATCGACATATCAATCGAATTCTTTCCGAAATACCTCACTTTACAAATTTATTGTAACTTGTTATCCTCTTCTGTTTTTTTAAAGTGATTCATAGGCCACGAAATTGATACTTAAGTAATTTCGTTACACTACTTATTCTAACACGCTTTTTTGGATATGGAAGTCGTTTTTTATCATTATTTTCTAATACACATTGTTTTTCACTAACACTAACAATGTTGTACACTTGTACACATTGTTACCACCACAAAGGTTAAATAATAATAAGAAAACCGCCCCGTCTCTTAAACTGTTCTAGCAGGTATGTGAAATTAAATTTTCTTCACTAGAGTAGTCTTATACTGTATAAGATTTTTATTTTATTTTGTGTAGTTTCGATTTGACTTATTTACATATTTATTAGTTTAACATTTAAATAATTTGTACTCTAACGATTTACATTAAATCATAGTGCATGTTTGAAAATGAAATAATGCCATTGTGCGTAGTTTATGACCGTAACCAGCGTAACCGAATCAATTTACCGGTAGCAATGATCATTACGGGCGACACCCCAATACAAGGCAATAAAAATCCATATAATATATTGAATTTGAAGGGAGACACGACCCCAGCTTTTTGAGAATAACGCGGGAGTAAGTATATTTATCTTCTTCGCAAGTTGGAAGATTATTTGCAATTTAGTCATCTTGTTTTCATCTTTTGCAATATACCATATATGCGAATCATATAAATATATACATTTTTATTTGTCCTTTGTTGTGCGAAGTACAATTACTGAAATGAAAAGGAGAGTTTCATGAAGAATTATTTTAAAAATTGTGTCATACTATAGAGAATGGTGTTTATAATTTATCTAGTTCAAAAGTAAGTTCTACTGTTTCTTATACAAAAGGGAAATGGATTAAAATCAGTTTCGCAGTGTATAAACTGGTACCCATACAAAAGGTACTAGGGAAGTTTTGCAATACAGCTTTATTTATTTAATTTTTTCAAAGTAATTTCCTCTACACTCAATACACCTCTCCATCCAATGATTTTAGGCAGGCGCTGTTCAGTATATCACTTAGCTGTGACTGTCTTCTGTGTGTCCAAAATGACGCGTTCCATAATTCCACTCGATTTGAAAAATACAGCTATCATTTTCTTCTTTACAGATCGGAATTTTCTGACAACTACGGGTGTATCCTCATCATCAAAGACCAAAACTTTGTTTTGAGCCTTGGTCGGCATATCGTAATAGTACAGCCAAGTCTCGTCACCTGTCACGATGTTGTTCACATACCGAGGTTGTCCCTTATTAAACTTTTTTAGCATCTTCCGACACCAAGTCGCACGTCGTGTCATCTGCTCTTCAGTCAGTCGATGCGACACCCAGAGAGAACAAAGTTTCTTCACGTGCAAATGATCATGCATAATCGAACGAATTGCTGGTGCATTTAGGCCTGAAGTACCCTCTATCTGTTTGTAGGTCACTCGCCTGTCCTCGCCAAGCATTTTCCTCACTGTAGTAACCTTTTCCTCCGTAACTGACGTTCGTGGCCTTCCCGGCCTCTCAGCATCCTCCACAGTTAAATCTCCCCTTTGAAATTCTCTACACCACCTGAATATCGTTATGTGATGTGGACAAATATCAGCTAGTGCAAGAGTCATTTCTTCGAAGCACTGGTCTATGTTTAAACCACGCACGAAATTATAACACAAAACTGCCCTTATCTCATTTCGTGACTACGATGTCATCGCAAGCACTTTACACTCTCACTGTTAATGAATAACTGAGCCCATCGACATGGCGCGGCAGCTACTATGCACGTATAAACATGTCTCAACATGTAGCAACAAGCACCTTCCTACGATTCATTGTTGCGTCATATTGCAAAATTTTCCTAGTACCCTTTGTACTAACGTGGGAATTTTAACAACTTAAAATCAATAGATATGGAGACAGCTTACTAAAAAAAGAAATAATAAGTTCGAAAAGACAATAACCATAGATGTATTTATGATGCTAGTTGATGTAACATATAAAATGTTAATAATGTTAGAAGAACGAACTGAATAAAATTAAGAAATGCTAAGCAAGTTTTAAAATATGCCCGTTAATAAAAGTGCTGAAACAAAATATTTGAATCCCATATTAAATTAAATTAGACTTTGTGGGGTGGCTATATAGCCTATTCCAGTGTAATTATTCTAATTTTATTATGATCATGCCTCTAGTTAAGAATATTTTCTCTAGCCTCATTCCTTTAACTAAACTTAGTAGCTTTGATAGCTGTTTCTCTGTATAGATTTTAGCATCGAGATATTCATCTCCTATGCGCTCTTGTCAAATTCTCGAATTGACATAATACAGGGATAGTTGCCTCCTCTTGTTCTTGGCAGAATTTGCATATGATTTCTTCTGTCAAGTTCATATTTTCATATGTTTGTTAAATTTACAATGGCTTGGTAATAAGCCCACAATTGCCCTAACATACTTCATATTCCTACTGTTTAAGTCCTTGGTAAATTTGTGCGATGGTTTCATAAAGAACTATTTCACCTGTCTTTGACCTGGGGAGTTCTTCCCTTTTATTCCGAAATCTGTGTTCAGCTTATTTTTCCATGGGTGCTTTAATATGTTTTTCTAAAAAGCTGTAGGCAGACACCAGTCTTAGAAAAGCCATTTACTAGGCTTGTCGGCTTTTAAATATGGCCTTCTTGCCTTGAGACTCAGACCACTGGCAGCTTTTTGCAACTACTGAGCTTGATCAGTAGTTGATTGTTAGGATTGTAAACATTAGAGTTAATAGTGTTCACATTATTGTCTACGACAAACTTAAATTTAATAAAGTTAGGGCCATGTAGGTTTCAAAACAATTTTCCACAGATTAACAGCAAACATGACTTCATATTTGCACAGAATTCCGGCTTCGCTACGAGTACGAAGGCGATGACATTTTGTCATGCATCAAAATAACTGACGAGACCTGAGTACATCATTATATCCTAGGAAGCAAGAATAGTAGCATGGAATGGCGTCGCTCAAGCTAATTTCTTGGCTAGCAAAGTGATGGCGACTGCATTCTGGGACGCTAGGTTATTCTCTTACATGATGACATATACAGTCTATATAAGCCTATCTAATGAACAATACATTAGCTAAATTGAGTTGGAAAGTAGCGTCACCCCCCATATAGTCTGAACTGGGTGCCGTAACTATCATCTCTTTGGGGCACTGAAAAAGTTCTTGGAAGGCAAGCGATTTGCCTCTAATGAGGAAGTAAAAGATGTGGCGCAAAACTGGCTACGTCGTCAACCGAAAGAATTTTTTTCAACGGGAATACAGAAGCTACCGGAGCAATAAAAAATATATATATATATATATAATTTTTCTAATTAAAACCCCTTTAAAATACATTTGCTCCATATATAATATTAATTCGTAATCCGTATGGATCAGTAAAAATAAAATGCAAGTCAAATTTGAATCACCCTCGTAATTTAAAATTATTTTTAAAGTTTATAATTTTGAATTTATAAATACTGCATGATATAAATATTTAAATTTTTCTAATATCAAAGTTAATGATTGTTTAATATTTTTCAAATTCCGTTCTTTCAAGCGACATGTACAAATGTCAAGCACTAACAGTTTTGTTGCTAATATGTGGGTGGTAGTGTATTGGAGAATCCCACAATAACTATTTGGGTTAGTTCTTTACTCCTTCTAACAGACACGAATTTTTTTCAAACATAAAACAACTATCCGTAAATGACGAAGAAACTTCAGCGAACTTGCAAACAATCCGTGTATGTTGAAAAATTTTTATATTTAGTATTTCCTTATACAGGCGATATGTATTACATGCAAATTAAAATATATATGAAGTAGTGGGTAGAGATCAAGTAAAAGTGATTTGTGAGGATTAATGGAAGACGCTACTTATAACTAGTGTGGAAGATGAGACTAGGAAACTGTACATTTACAATGGAACCTATAAGAATGGAAAGCATTTATCAAGTTGCAGACTTGGGTTGAATCAAGTAGTTCATGTGCGAAAGCGATAAGACGGGATCGATAGTCACGCTCCGTGTTAATCTAGTAATGTGTGTGCTAAGCTTTCTTGATCTGAAACAATCACCCCGTTGTTACAAATTATTCGATAATCTTCGTTGAGACCATGTTGAAAATCTCCCCTTGTACACAAAAGTAATCTAAATAGTGGCAAAACGTGATGAAAATAAAACCTATTTTATTTCTTTATTTAATTGTGGAATATTACATGTTTTAATGTTTAATTTCTCCATTTATTTGAAATTCTTATTTTTAAAAAATAATTAAATGCTAAAATTAAAATCAGTAAATTAATTTTTTGACAATGTTCCTCGGTATTTTTATTTAAAAACGTTGTACGATGTCGATAATTGTTTATTTAGTAAAACCTCTCAATTGAATAGCATAACTTCATTTGAAGAACGCTTGTAAAATAAAATACTTTATTTTAAAAACGTAGAATAATGTCGATGATAGTTTTTTTTAGTAAAACTCCACAGTTGAGTAGCTTAAATTCATAGTGGTTTGAGGACTTGCTTACAAAATAAAATTTTATTTTAGATTACATTTTTTTATATTATGGAATAAAAAAATCTGCCGACAGCATTTGCTCAATAAACTAGATCGAATTTGTAGTAGACATTAATTAGTAATTTCTTTTTATTTATTTGGCCTTCCTAGCCAATAAACCACTACCTGAGTGACTTGCTCGACAAATTAGAAGGTAGGAAAACATACTAGGAAATCACAAAGACACTGTGTACTATAGGACCTAATCAGACAATTTTAAGACAGTACAAACCAAAGTTCTGCCATTGTTAAAAGGGATAACCAATACAGTCAAAAGAAAGGAAGAATATTGCTAAATTAATTTTTTCGAAGAATCAGTCGAGCATTCTTGCAAGTGGCTAAGATCTGACTCTTCGTGTGAAATGGTTGAGATGGCAAAGCTAAGCGCAGCGTACACAAAAACTTTCAAGTATCCCCAAAGAAGAAAATCAAGGGAATTTTTAAATCAGGCAATCTTACAGGTCATAATACCGGTCCGAAAACTTTACGCTACGCCTGTAAATGACCTGAAAGAGCTGTAGCAATGAATAGAACAAGAATGCCACCAAATTCGAGCCAATTAGAGGTTTTCGAAAGAATTCGCAGATCATTGCGACAGAGACGTCGTGACTGTTGTGAAATCAAGGGAGGGCAGTTTGAACATCTCTATGACTTTTTGCTTTTGTCGTTTGTTCATTAATTACATTGTTTGTACATTAAAAAAATGATGTAAACATAAAATATTTCATATTTCATTAATTAACTCTCAAAACTAACCGTGAGGATTGTTACCTACCCTATCTTTGGTAGCTTATTAATTATCTAACGGACTGAGTTAACGTGTGTAGGAAAATCTCGTGCTCATCTGATTAAGAAGATAGAGCTTAATCTGTAGTCTTAAGATTAAACGAAGCCATTTGATCTTGCTATGACTTGACACACAGACGAATTGAAATAAAGCGTGGGATCAAAGACTTTCGTAATTATTATTATGTACATAGTTTATTCTTAATTATATCTGATTTGTGACATTTAAGCCTTAGCTTAAGTTTAAGGGCAAGCTAGTTAACACAAGGTATTTATACAATTATATGTTCATACATTTCGTATAACTGATTTCTTTAACTAAATATTGACTCGTTAGGGAACACCTACAGCCGTAAATTAATTACAGGATTTCATGATATACCAAACCCTATTTAACTATTACTTATGAAAAATTCGATAACTCAAAATAATGGACAACTTTAATTTATTTGCTCGTAATCGATCTATATAAAACTATACCTTAATTAATTTATTAGCTTCAATTTAACCAATTAAGGACCTCTTTAGCAATCAGATTATGATACATTAGTCAAATTTTATCTTCATTTGTTAACTCTAACTTAATTAAGGATTCATTGAACGGTTAGACATAGTTGTATATTTCTTGCCAGCTGACAATTAAATAGAAAATCGTCAGCTAATATCAATAGTTTTTTGCCTTCACATAATCTTTTTGCTTTCCATAGACCACAGTCAATTTTATTTGCCATATAGCCATTTATATAATGTAATTAATATTTCAGTAATAATCTGAACATTATTTTCTCATGTGATTTATTGTTATTGTTTTGTTTTCTTTTGATGTTGGGAAGTGTCCAACAAATGGCACATACATTATAGAATATTTCTTTTGTACCACTGGTGCGAACCAACTATACGTATAGGTGGGGATAAGTAATTAAAACTCCGAACTGTAACGTAGACGTTTCTCGTTTTTAATATACATATCTAGTAAATATTGCTTTTTTAATAACGTGTATTTCATAAATGATTGGACAAATATAATAAACCCGTAATAGAATTTTTTTTTGGTTATTAAAGGGCCCTCTTCTTTTTTTTCTTAGACTCACCTTTTGCTTCACTATTGGCTTAGGGCTTTCAGGTTTCAATGCTGTGGCGTCCTATTAGAACTTATTAACAAGAACCCTCCCAGTCTCCGAGTTTATTTCTTAAGCTAGTTTTAACACCATCTTGTTCAAGCAAAAGGATCGTTTTAGGTGATAATATGGACGTTTATTTATTGTTCTACTAAGTGCAGGACGAGACGTTACAATTTTATGTCGGGAAAATAAATAACTTGTACATTAATATTACTAATGTCATTCGTATTACCTCTATCAACGAAAATAACCTGACTATTATGAATATTAGAAGACATTGTTAGAATAAAGTGTCGCTGACTTAGAACGCAATGATTTCTCACTTAGTTGACTTTTAAATCGTAAATTTCGTATATCTCTTTACGTGACGTATGCACTTTAGGAGTGGGAAAACATAAAATTAACATAAAAAACAATCTGACGTGTAAAAAAATGTAATAAAAATATAATAATTTAAATAAAAAACTAATATACTGAGTAACTACCACACAGCGACAAATAAAGCAACCAATTTAACCTGAATATTTTAAGAAAAGCTGTGAATTCGTGTGTGCTCTGTCGTAGCTTTACCGAAACTTCGATTATCTGTAATTTATAGTAGTTGCTCCATTTATTAAAATCATACATGTTCCATAAAAATTTGAAATATGTAAACACTAGAAATGTGAAATACGAATACAAAGCAATGAGAGAGAACCATTTGTCCATCTCTCGGACATTACTAAAAGAAATGCAAACAACGAGGAGTGTATATAAAGGGCAATATGTAACGTAATCAGTAGATATACATATGTAACTGCTGCAAAACAAAGTAATGACAGCAACAATTATTTCGCTTAATTCCAGAGCTCGTCAGATAATCTGGTTTTGTTCGACAATTCTACGCACGTAGAGAGTATTATTGTCGAAATAATGATACAAGGTAATTTGAGAGAACTATATGATCTTTCGAATATTAGTGAAAGCACTTACATCGCTATGCCTCACCTGATGCGTAGAATTGCCGAACAAAGCCAGGCTGCATGACGAGTGTGGTCATTGCTTTATTCGGCAATAGCTTTCATTGGTTACGTCATCGGTATACATATATGTTGCATGCATGCACTGCACGTATAATACAATGGAATAACAAAATTCGTTTCTGGAATATTCGCTATATAATTTCTAATTTTGTAATCTAAAACTTTTATTTTAAATTCAATATCGTATATATTTTTGTCACTAAACAAAAGGAATTAATTTCCGATCTGCGATCTTCTTCTTTTCTTTTCTTTTTCATCTTTCGACCTTTTTGCTACTTGTGGTGGCATTATATACGTTATCTGTAGGTTCCCAAACGACAATGTCAGTACTGTTTGAAATAAATTACTTTTCTTGACATTTAAATTTTATTTACTCTCCTGGTAACTTCTTAATTAGTTTCGAAATATTTTTCATGCCTATATTTATGCTTTGTCTGTATTCCATAATATAGATTCATTTTAAATAATAAAACTTTATTAATATACGTACTTATATTACATCAATAATTTGTGGATTTTAAATACAATAAATTTTTCCTTATAAAACTTAAATTTGTAAGATTATCATGCATGTTTTATATTGTTGGAGTTACCTCGTTTAAATATGCGATCTAAATAAAAATAAAGTTGCGGAGATGTGACAGTAACTTTAATGAAGTACATAACATCGAAACTATGGTCTGTGGCTGTGTATTAATTAAGCGTCTTTCGGATGATTAATTAAGGCCAATTGTGGGTTAATTATTCCACGAAATTTGACATGGTTTCTTAGATCTTTAAGGGCGTATGTGTTTGTATGGATAAAGCGTTTTCTCAACGAGATCGCACTTATTCTCTAGAATTGATCTGTCGCTAGTAAGAGCTGATGTACAACTCCGTTTTTCCTATGCTGCATTTGTAAATACACCGTTACTTTGAAGATTTTGGCAATTTCGCAGCTACGTATATTTTAATTGGGTACCTGTAATTTCTATTTTCGATTCATGTATATTTAGAATTTTGATCTACAGCGGTTAGGCGTAATAATTATTTGTTGGCTAACCAGGTGTAGTATCTAAGAAAAAGACAGATGTTGTCTCTCATTCTGTTAACTACTAAAGTTTATTTTCTACTTTTATCGCTTCTCTTATAATTCTGGTTATTGGAGTTTTAGGTTAGGAACTATTGCCCTAGGGTTGTCGATTCTTTTTAGCGAGCGCATTCTTCTCTTCTTTTCGCCTAGCATTTGTTCTCTTCATTTGTACTACATAAAACTGGTCGAATCTAAAGCATAATATTTCATATATATCTCGATCTTCCAGCGAAATTAATTTTTTTGAGTCTGGTCAGATGGTTTTACGTGTGGTACATTTTATACGCCGTCAAGTCTAGACACTAGACACACACTACACTCTCTAAGGCTTTAAGCACCTGCGCAAAACGAACTCAAGGTAGAAACCTAGACGAACTTCATTTACGACGGGAGTGGTAAAGGATAGTTTTCGGCACTCGATAAACCCGATGCGATTAAGCAACTTAAGTGGTGGACGTAGCAGCATTTCAACATTTAATGCAACATCCGATACACTTCATCATCAAAGGGGGTATCGGTATATACTGTAATGAAATATCAAAACTGTTTAAATATAATCCAAACTATTTTTATTCTTATCTTTAGTTACTTCAAAACAGTTTCCCCAAAGCGGTCTTTTGAGTTATGGAAATAGAAAAAAGTTGCGTGGCGTTAAATCAGGCGAATGTGGTGGCTGTAAAATAATGTTTGTTGAATCTTTAGTCAAATAGTCTCACACAAAGTAACGAAGTTTTGCATTTTAATGCAAAAACCACAGGTAATTTTCATAATCCAGAGCGTTTAAGATGTGTAGCTTCACACAAGCGATGTATAACATTCAAATAATATTCTTTGTTACCAATCCGACCCGTTTGGGAAAATTTAGAGGACACTACACCACGGTATGAAAAAAATCGGTAACATGACTTTGCTTTTTGCATTACTTTGATGTAGTTTTTTTAGTCTTACTTTACCTTTTATACCATATTCACTGGATTGGTTGACCATTTCAAAATCAAAGCTTAGATCCATATATTATCGTTCGTAATGATGTGCTTCATGACTGACTGTCTGTAATTATCTTTGGATAGACTTTAACGAGTCATTCCTTTTCAAAAAAAAATGGAATAATTTTGGAGCCGATCAAAACGAAACACGTCTAAAGCCAAAATAGTTTTTCAAAATTGTTTGAATCAATGCAAATTTTATTCTAATTTTGTCTACTAGATCTTCAGTTGTCAACTAATGATTTTTAATAATGAGATCTCTTATCTTCTTGAAGTGATATTTATCAATTGATATTAAAGGTCGTTTAGAGCATTCTTTGTCTTCAACAGGTTTTCTGCCTTCTTTGAATATTTTATCCTATCAGTTAAACAGTTTTGTTAATTTTCTTCTGATATTTCAACGTATCGTGGAAAAGTACTTCTTCATGACAGAAAACAGTTGCTCGTTTACTCACTAATAAGAATAATGATTTATATAGATGTCAAAGGCTAAGAAAAAATATTTCGTCCGAAAACTATTATTTAAACGGCGCGGCGTAATTCACCGCGTTGCTTAAATAATAGTTCCGGCCTTATTGGTCATAATAATACATATATACATATATGAGAGAAACTAGAAAGATTTTTACACCGAACAGTGAAGCAAAAGATTTTTTTTTGAAAATTACATTTTTTATTGTAATTTCCCTTAACTTACGTCACTTGCCCTACAACTACTCCTTTCCTTTGATTATCGTTTGCAAAATGACGTCTTCTGAGGTGCTTTTTAAAGTTTTTAATTAAAATTCGACGAATAAAGTAGGACGGAACCAAAGCCAAACTCATGCATTGTCATAGAGGAAGAGACTTTCTTTGTGACAGAAACTTATATGTTTTTAGTCGATAGTCATATGTAATGTTGTTAACGTATTACAACCGTCGGTAACGGTTGCTATTGCAGTCCCTTTGGTCATGTATACTACAACTGTAACTAACTGTTGTTTTGTCCCAAAAGAGTCTTTTCAATGGATTCACTAACTCACCGAAACTGTTACAAATATTTTACTTTAAAATATGACAAGGCCTTGAAATCATTCATTCGCAAATACTTTTGCGAGAATTTTGTTTCATTGTCAAAAACTTGATAATATCGCGATGTTCTAATTTCGATTTTGTTGCTAAACACGTTAGAAAGCACAAAGTAATGAACCAATTAGATTTATATTTGACAAATATGTAGAAAAAGTTATCATTAATGAAAGATTACTAAGCAACGTATAATTAATTGTTTCTATCATGGCATATATATATATATATATATATATATATATATATATATATATATATATATATATACAATAAAGCTAAGTAATATACATATTTTTAACTAGAACCAATCTAAACTAATAATATTTAATAATTCAATATTTAAACAATTTCTCAATTCGATATAAAATAATATTAAAGTTAGTGAAACAACATTTTATACGAAAATTCTGCATTTAACAACATCCTGTATAAATTACAATCTGTGTTGATAATATTCCACCCCCGGATTCGGGGATAAAGTGTATCGGTTACGAAAACCGTACGATCAAAGGATCGTAGGTGGTTAAAGCGGGGGTGTTCGCAATGAGGCAGAAGACAAATGAATACGTCATACGATCGATGCGTCATCTATTGTCCGGAATTCCCTAGCGGCGTATTCGTCTGCTGTTTGTTGAGCTGGAGCCTTTCTGCTTGCCTATTCGGCTGACTGCTAGTCCGTGTATAATATACAGGACGTATTTGATGGATTACACGAACATGTAGGCTTCCTTATATCAATGAAGTGCCTCGTTATTAACTTATTAATGGAGCATTATTAGCGGATGTCATGAAGTTTATATCGTACTGCTTTGATTTCGTATTTCTAGATTTGTGCATTATATACGAACGCATTCAGTGTAAAATTCAAAATATAGAAAACTATTAGAATTTTCTCTTAGAGTATGGAATTAATTTCTAAAGCAATTGTTATTACATTCTATGGTTATATTACGAGGGACTTTCAATAAATAAAACGAAACAAATTACAATAGGTGGAAAAGCACGGAATATTATTAAAGGAAACTTGCTGAGAATAATGTGTAACTCTGAGAAATAATTCAATCGGCTACTTAAAAAGAATTTAAAATAAACATAACCGCTTTTGTTCATTTCGAAGTGTCAGCTTCTCTTGTAACATTTTCCCTAGAAGAGCAACATTCAATGATAAGATTTACGTTATCCGAAGGTGTGAAACCGTTTAAATTTTACTTGAAAATATTGGAACAATATAGTGAAAAGTGTTTAGCGGAAACGTGAACAAATGGATTGAAACTATGCATCCGATCATTCATGATGAATTGAACCACAAAACGTGCTCAAGATGGATTCCAGATAGTTGACTCAAATTCATAAAGACACCCGTGTTCGTATTTGTTTTGAACTTAATGATTGGAAGGTAATGATTGCAGTGAAACGTGGATTCATCACAATCAACTTGAAAGTCTCGAAGCATCCGGATTCGCACGCGAAGAAAAAATTCAAAGCTCACGCGTCTGTCGGTAAAGTGATGTTAACCGTTTTCTTAGACTCTCAAGGTATAATTTTCTGTGACTGTTTAGAAGAACAACGTATCTGAACTGTGAGTTAGTACTCACTTTTAGAATAGTTTCTAACATGTTTGAGTGTAAAGTAAAATCTGCGAAAAAGGCAAAACATCAGGGTGCTCTCTCTCTCTAAAGATGTGATTCTAGTACATGATAACATCCGCCTCCATACCACTCAGAAATCGCGAGAGATAATTGAAAATTTGAGTTGGAGCGTGTTATCACATTGGCTTTACAATGCCGACCTTACGCGGTTCGATTTTCATCCTTTCAGCTAACTGAAAGATTTTTTTCGTGGTACTAAATTCAAAGGCAACGAAGTGGTCAACAAAGCAGTACACACGTGCTTCCGTCTCCAAGCTCAAGAATTTTTCGACAAGAGAATTAGAAAGCTCCCAAAACGCCTGAATATTAGGGGAAATTATGTTGAGATGTAGTGTGGGTTTCATTAAATAAAACGTTTTTTGTATAGTTATTTGAGTCGTTAATTAATGGATAACCCTCGTAGTTTAATACAATATCTTAAACTAATTTTTTTCGGTAATCTTTTTGTAATTTACTTATTAACAATAATAATTATAATAATATACAATAATAATATATAATCAGTACATATAACAAAATAGCAATCAATACATACTACGTACACACTCATGCTCGAAACACATCTCAATAAGAAAAAAAGATGTTATAAATTTGGGCATAGAAAGCCATTTATACAATAACAATTTATCGTAAGCAGGTACCGCTTAAGGTCGCTTTTAAAAATAGAGAAGTTTGTGACATTTCTAATACAAAGTGGTAAGTTATTGTGTAATTTATATTCCATAAAATTATTATAGTATTAGAAATATTATTCCATTAAAAACAAATGAATTGATGGAAGAAGCAATAGAAATTTTCAATAAAACGATACAATAGGCAGCTTTGGATTCGTCTCCACAGTATTGAACCAAAACAAACAACACAGATTGTTCAGGTCAGAAAATACTTCTGAAACGGAGGGCCAGGAAGCAATGGCATGTAACTTGCTCACTTGAAATGAAACCATAACTTAATAAATTTATTCAAAAGTTGAAGTCAATTTTAATGAATACTTATTATAGTAACTGGATACAATTGAAGCAACCGATTATTTCTTATGAAAGGTCACAAAAAAATAAGGAAGTTTTATTACTCGGTACTTTTTATACAAATAAAACGATATAGAAAATTCGTTATAGAAAATTGGTTAATTGGATGATTTTTAATCAATGGTGATACTTCTAATAATAATAATAGCAATAATAATAATCCATGACATCACATCCCCCAAGAGCTTAACGCCAATTACAGGAAGCTTTGGTAGACGTTCGCGTTCGTGGTCCGATTTAAATAAGAAAGGGAAACCACTATAAATCTTTCTGGAAAGAAAGCAAGCCATCGGACTCGAACCCGAAACTCCAGGTGTGATAAACTAGTGACTTACTACCGAGCTATCAGCCGTTGGTGAAAGAATAGGTACTGTGAATATTGTATATTCAATGAAGAAGAGGTTAAGGCATTTAGTAAAACCTTCACTAGCTTCCAAAATTGCATTTAAGCGGATGGGAATTAATTTGATTAATAACTAAAGCTTATTTCCCAAGAACTAAATAGCTTTAAATTTTACTTATTAAAGCTGGCATTGCATATGAATTTATTTAGGTAGATAAAGGGATATTTAAAAATAGTACGGATTTTAATAACTGTACATATTTTCTTTGAAATGGTTTCTACAGCTTTAAAATGCTTTTTTGTATATAACGAAATTAACAAATTCCACAACTGATTCCTCCATAGAAATTGCTCACAATAAGGAATGTATTTGTAAATAAAGTTACATTAGCACACTCGGCAAAAATATCCTTTACTCTTGCAAACTCGTGCTTTAACTTTTATTCGGAATGTATAGAAAATCTTATAGGCACAACGGAAACCAAGAAATACGACTAAACTTGAACATTCGACAGGGTCTTTTAGATGGGGTGGAAATAAAGGGAATACAGAAGAGCTTGTTTGCACTTCAAAGTTATCTGTCAATCTCTTTTTGAGGATTACTCTATACAAAGACAAGCTGACATAAAGGTATAACATTTAGACAGCATCAGCCGCACTGAAATATACATTTTTTTTAGCAAAAGAAACTTGTATTTGTTGGAAAAGTTGCCGTTAATAAATATTAACATATAGTATCGCAAATTTGAAAATATAAAAATTTGGAAAAGGAATTAAAATCCTGTACTACTTTAAACAAGTGCTTTGATGTTTAAAAAAGATCATTTTAGCTTTTTAATGTAAAATTAGTTACATAAGCGGAGATTGTTGATTTGTTTATTAGAACCTTGGGGCAATTCTACAAGAATTCTACTTGTGTATTTCTACAGTTGATATTTAAAAATTGATTTATTTCTAGGGCATTTTATTAGAATTCTTTTTCTATCGTATTGAAGTTGAATTTACAGTTTATAATATTAGTATAGCATAAAAATATCGGAAGATATTGTAAGCAATTGGTTACAAATCGCAGGCAAGAAAAGTGGGCCATGAGTTTAGAAAATGTGATATTTTTAAATAGCATATCTAAATTCGATTATACTATAATAAATGTTTCTTAACTAATGAAACCTGGTTTATTAAATTTGGATCAATTCGTAATTTTTTTTAACTCTAAATATGCATAGGTATAGTTTATTTTAGAACCTGTGAACGGTTACCTCCAAGAACGAACCAGTAAACATTAATGAGTAGAGTTAGCACTTCGAACGTCCAGTTAACAGCGTATGCTTCGAAGAATTGCAAGGGGTTTGGCAGATATTACAGTCGGGGGACCGTTAGTCAGCTATCGTCGTTCGAACCGACCATACACCTCTATTGTACGATTGTATTTATTGTGTTAAAAGATTTGTAAGGTTTAGTTTAATTATGTCGCAGTTACGAACGTCGAAACAATCACCATCAATTTACAAAGTAAAGAAGCTTATGGGTGAATTTCCATATCAGTACATGATGAAGCTAAAATAATTTGTAAAGTTTGTGACACAGCTTTCATGTTCTGAAACAAATTTGAATGTAAAAAACACGTGGATAGTGCTCAGCACAAAAGTAGAAAATGGCATTGATAACACAGGCCAACACATATTTTGGTGCCTGCGATTTTTTAACTGTTCCTGCAGAATGTAAAAAAGTTCTCAGATTTGGTCTATCAGATCTAGTTTTTGAGATTTTTTGAAAAAATTGTGTATATATTTTACGTTATAACTGTTATAATATATAATATTACTATTGACAGTTAAAAAAACAAAGACACATGGATTTAAGTATTTATTGCAAAAACTTAATTTACATAATTACATTAGTCACTAATCACCTAAAAATTTTCTTTTATACGACTTTCTAGAATGGAGTTTACTAGGGCAGTCTCGCTGAAGGCTCCAGCAGTAGTCCGCCATCATGTGGCTATCCCATCGTCCTTGATAACGATCTTCCATAGTTTTAATATCCTGATGGAATCTTTCCCCTGTTCTTCACTACAATCACCTAAGTTTTCTGGAAAACGATCTAGGTGGCTGTGGAGGTAGTGAACTTTTATACTCATGTTACAGCCGAGAATATTAAAATTTGAAAGCATAGTTTCCACTAATTCTACGTAATTCTCTGCTCTATGATTGCCAAGAAAATTTTGTACTACTTGAACAAATGAACACCAAGCGTTAGATTCAGTCTCGTTCATTGATGTGGTGAATTGTGGATCTTTAACAAGTTGCCTTATTTGAGGACCATCAAATATACCAGCTTTTAGTTTTTACGTGCTAATGCCAGGAAATTTACGTGATAAATACCCAAAACAATTTCCATCTCGATTTAAAGCCTTCACAAATTGCTTCATTAAGCCTAGCTTGATATGCAAGGGCGGAAGTAAGATTTTTTCTCTTGCAACCAAAGATTCATTGATCACGTTTTGTTTTCCTTGAATCATGACATCTCTTGAAGGCCATTTTTTTAAACCCAGTGCTCGTTTTTATCTCTGCTGTCCCAAAGGCACAAAAAACAAGGATATTTTGTATAACCACTCTGCTGTCCAAGGAGGAAGTTAACCATTTTTAAATCAACACAAATTGCCCACTGATGTTCTTCGTATTTGATTTTTCTTAAAACTAATGCAATTGTTTCATATTCTTCCTTCATGGTAGTAGAATGACCAATAGGAATTGAGCCATTTTTGTTACCGTTATGTAGAAGAACACATTTTAAACTACGTTTTGAACTGTCAATATCAATTAACCTGTAACCTGTATCTCAAAAACTAGAGCTGATAGAAAAAATCTGGTGGCATTTTTGGAATCAGCACATTAAAAACATCTAAAATCAGATGTTAGATTTCCGGCACCAAATTTTTCTTTTCATTTTGTTACCCTGTGTAATGAATCATTTTACTATTTCTGGAATAAGTATGCGAAGTGGAAATTACCTAGTCGGGCAACTTTACGAAAAAAATATAAGATAAATGAGAGATAAAATTGAAAACAGCACCAAATCAGAACTAAAAAATAAAAAACTCTGATTATGTGTGAACGTGTCAATAAAATTGTGTTCGTAAGCACAATGGAACTACTTAAACCATCAGTTTCAATTTTATTAGACAGTAAAAGACTAAAAATGTGTACTACCGGGGTAATTGCAAAAAAGAGGTGTTAAATGCAATGAAGTAATCTTACAATTTCAAGAAAAAACAACTCTTAATATTGGGTCTGGGAAAAAGTTCGTGGCGTTTTTTCAGTAAAATTCAACTGGTCCCCGCATGGCGCGTGGACGAATTCATTTAAACCGAATATGCTCCATTATTATCGACAATGTTTCGCCATTTTTTTGGTAGATCCATGATCCCATCGGTGAAAAACTTCTGTGGTTTCTGGTCGAAAAACTGAATCAAGTAGTTTTCACAGGCTTCTTTTGAAACCAACTTAATTCCATTGAGAGAGTTCTGCAGAGATCGAAACAGATGATAGTCAGAGGGTGCTATATCCGGACTGTAAGGTGGGTGCATCAAAACTTCCCAACCAAACTCTCTCAATTTTTGACGGGTCATCAAAGAAGTGTGTGGTCGGGCGTTGTCATGATGGAAGACAACACCTTTCCTATTAATCAATTCGGGCCGTTTTCTTTCAATCGCCTGGCGTAATCTCTCTAGTTGTGCACAGTAGAGTTGAGAATCAATCGTCTGACCGGTTGGAAGTAGCTCGTAGTGGACGATTCCCCTCCAGTCCCACCATACACACAGCATCACTTTTTTTGGCGTCAATGTTGGCTTAGCGAACGCTTGTGACGGCTCACCATCCTTTATCCACGATCTTTTACGCTTCCGATTATCGTACGTAATCCATTTTTCATCTCCGGTTGTTAAACGTTTCAGAAACGGCTCGATTTCATTCCGTTTCAGCAGCGCATCGCAGATGTTAATTCGGTCCATCATGTTTTTCACGCTCAACTCATGAGGAACCCATACGTCAAGCTTTTTTTTTGTAACCAGCTTTGTGTAAATGGTTCAAAACAGTTTTGTGGTCAATGCCTAGCTCCATGCCAATATCGACACTGCTGATATGCTTATCTTGTTGGACTTTTTCAAGAATTTCATCAGATTTTTCAGTGATTGGACGACCGGAGCGTGACTCATTTTTCACATTGAAATTTCCAGAACGAAAGCGAGCGAACCATTTCCGCGCAACAGATTTCGATAAAGTACCTTCACCGTACACAGCACAAATTTTATCACAAGCCTGCGCAGCGTTCTTCCCCTTATCATAATAATATTGCAGAATATAGCGAAATTTCTCATTATTCTTCTCCATTTTCAAGTGCGAATAACCTTCCAACCACTGCACCGATTACAATGTTTCTACGCTCAAACTAACGTTCGGAAGGTCATCTAAAAAACGAGCCGTCGGTGGTGTCGCTGTGACTTGTTGTTCTTTAGTTATCGGCAACCAATGCCATCTATCGGGAAAAACGCCACGAACTTTTTCCCAGACCCAATATTTATGACAGATAGTGACGCAAATATACTTATACTTTCTGTAGGCTGGACTCGTAAACAAGATTGCAGAAACTTGTCATATACGTAAAATCTTGTGGCACAAGTCACATTTGATTTTGTTGTCCAGACGCAAACGTATACAAAAGCAGTGTTTGTCAAATCCCCAAAACGTATAAAAAAATTCTCATTTACCTTCGAAACGCATTATTTTGTAATACACAGTCTACTGTAGAAGAATCAATAAATTGGCACATTTCAAAGAAGATATTTCCTCAACTTTTTACGAGTTCCGTATTTTTCCATTTATATATAAGCAAATAAATTTTAAAGATTTGAAGTGATCCATAGCTGACTCTACAGAATGCAGATTTATAGACTCTTTGACCTTTTGAATAATCTCAATAAATACGAAGTTATATAAGTTAATGTTTGTTCTTCAGAAATTATATCTTGAGCAATAAAGACACATCGCAAATTTCCTGAAATTAAGCGTAACTCTTTCTGAAAAAAAAAACTCGTTTTCGATTTTATAGTAAATTTTCCATTGCAATTGTATTTGGTATTATTGTGTACGAGTATATTGCCCTGATCGCCCATCTTGGACATGGAAAATTGTAAATCTAAAATAAATTAATTTTTTTTATAAAATAAATTAATTGTTATGAAAATTATATTATTTTCTGCTACTCCATCGTTAATTAAATACACAGAAATTAATTAAAAATTTCTGCGCTGGAGAAGGACTCGAACCTCTATCTGCCGTTTTCTAGACGACTGCTTTACCAATTAAGCCTGGTGGCTTAATTGGTAAAGCTGCCTGGTGGCAGTGTAACTTTGAGTTCTTTAACACGCCATAAATCGTATTATGGAACAGATCTAATATTTATTTGAAAACCCGCAGTTCGGTTATGATATCGTAATTATATATAAATACATATATAAATTAGTTTCACGATGGGAAATTTAATGAAAATTATATTATTTTTCTGCTACTCCATCGTTAATTAAATAGACAGAAATTAATTAAAAATTTCTGCGCTGGAGAAGGACTCGAACCTCTATCTGCCGTTTTCTAGACGACTGCTTTACCAATTAAGCCTGGTGGCTTAATTGGTAAAGCTGCCTGGTGGCAGTGTAACTTTGAGTTCTTTAACACGCCATAAATCGTATTATGGAACAGATCTAATATTTATTTGAAAACCCGCAGTTCGGTTATGATATCGTAATTATATATAAATACATATATAAATTAGTTTCACGATGGGAAATTTAATGAAAATTATATTATTTTTCTGCTACTCCACCAATCGTTAATTAAATATATAAATACACAGAAATTAATTAAAAATTTCTGCGCTGGAGAAGGACTCGAACCTCTATCTGCCGTTTTCTAGACGACTGCTTTACCAATTAAGCCACCAGGCAGTGTAACTTCGAGTTCTTTAACACGCCATAAATCGTATTATGGAACAGATCTAATATTTATTTGAAAACCCGCAGTTCGGTTATGATATCGTAATTATATATAAATACATATATAAATTAGTTTCACGATGGGAAATTTAATGAAAATTATATTATTTTTCTGCTACTCCATCGTTAATTAAATACACAGAAATTAATTAAAAATTTCTGCGCTGGAGAAGGACTCGAACCTCTATCTGCCGTTTTCTAGACGACTGCTTTACCAATTAATTTATATATTTATATATAATTACGATATCATAACCGAACTGCGGGTTTTCAAATAAATATTAGATCTGTTACATAATACGATTTATGGCGTGTTAAAGGACTCGAAGTTACACTGCCTGGTGGCTTAATTGGTAAAGCAGTCGTCTAGAAAACGGCAGATAGAGGTTCGAGTCCTTCTCCAGCGCAGAAATTTTTAATTAATTTCTGTGTATTTAATTAACGATGGAGTAGCAGAAAATAATATAATTTTCATTAAATTTCCCATCGTGAAACTAATTTATATATTTATATATAATTACGATAAATTAATTGTTATCTTTTTAACTACAGTCAGAAGCATGTACGAACTCTTGCAAAGTATTTCAAAGGCGTCTCGTCTTTGTTTTCAAACCTGTTGTACAGCCGTTGGTTGACATTAATTTGTTCTACCAAAAAGTTCAGAATTAAGACTGAGGACCTTTCTTCCAGTAAAAATGTAAGTATTAGTATTCAATGCATAATTTTATCTGGCTCTTGGTAATCAAGCTTATTTTCATTGAGAAAGCTATCTCAGGTTATAAATAAAAGAGTTTTAGAAAATTATATATTAATTTATTTTTATTATATTATATTGGGTCTGGGAAAAAGTTCGTGGCGTTTTTTCAGTAAAATTCAACTGGTCCTCGCATGGCGCGTGGACGAATTCATTTAAACCGAATATGCTCCATTATTATCGACAATGTTTCGCCATTTTTTTGGTAGATCCATGATCCCATCGGTGAAAACCTTCTGTGGTTTCTGGTCGAAAAACTGAATCAAGTAGTTTTCACAGGCTTCTTTTGAAACCAACTTAATTCCATTGAGAGAGTTCTGCAGAGATCGAAACAGATGATAGTCAGAGGGTGCTATATCCGGACTGTAAGGTGGGTGCATCAAAACTTCCCAACCAAACTCTCTCAATTTTTGACGGGTCATCAAAGAAGTGTGTGGTCGGGCGTTGTCATGATGGAAGACAACACCTTTCCTATTAATCAATTCGGGCCGTTTTCTTTCAATCGCCTGGCGTAATCTCTCTAGTTGTGCACAGTAGAGTTGAGAATCAATCGTCTGATCAGTTGTAAGTAGCTCGTAGTGGACGATTCCCCTCCAGTCCCACCATACACACAGCATCACTTTTTTTGGCGTCAATGTTGGCTTAGCGAACGCTTGTGACGGCTCATCCTTTATCCACGATCTTTTACGCTTCCGATTATCGTACGTAATCCATTTTTCATCTCCGGTTATTAAACGTTTCAGAAACGGCTCGATTTCATTCCGTGTCAGCAGCGCATCGCAGATGTTAATTCGGTCCATCATGTTTTTCACGCTCAACTCATGAGGAACCCATACGTCAAGCTTTTTTTGTAACCAGCTTTGTGTAAATGGTTCAAAACAGTTTTGTGGTCAATGCCTAGCTCCATGCCAATATCGACACTGCTGATATGCTTATCTTGTTGGACTTTTTCAAGAATTTCATCAGATTTTTCAGTGATTGGACGACCGGAGCGTGACTTAACATTGAAATTTCCAGAACGAAAGCGAGCGAACCATTTCCGCGCAACAGATTTCGATAAAGTACCTTCACCGTACACAGCACAAATTTTATCACAAGCCTGCGCAGCGTTCTTCCCCTTATTATAATAATATTGCAGAATATAGCGAAATTTCTATTATTCTTCTCCATTTTCAAGTGCGAATAACTTTCCATGCATATGTTTCTACGCTCATAACGTTCGGATCATCTTCGGTGGTGTCGCTGTGACTTGTTGTTCTTTAGTTATCGGCAACCAATGCCATATATACAACTTTTTCCCAGACCCAATATATACAGTGAGGTCGGAAAGTTCTTTTTCTTAATAATGCCCGGAGTATATTAATTTTATAAATTAGACATTTTTTAGTAGTATACTATATGCCAGTTAGAATGATATTATTTGTTGAATTTATGACCTTTCTTCAAAAGCATCCTACACTTTATCCATCTGTTTGGTAGTGTTCCATTCACTTTTCTATAGCCATGAAAAAGTGTTATGTTGTACTAGAAAGTTTTTGAAAGAACGGGAAAAAACATTTGATAGTTAATCGGCCATGATGTGAATCGAAACATCGAGTAGCTGCTGCAAATTGATCAAAACTAATGTCAAAATAAGAAAAGTTCTTATTTTACGTCGTATATATAATATTAAAATGTAAAAAGTTTTCCAAGTTGCAGCTGTACGCGCGAAACTCGAACCCAGGATTTCATACTAACCAAGTATGTGTCTTCACCCTTAGACTACGGAGAACGGTGAATTTGAGTCTTTTAACGTGCTATAACTTGCAAATTTATTTTACGCTTACACTTTTTTGTAAATAAATAAAAAAAATATTTAAATAAATTAACATCAAATACAAAATAAATAAATAACAAATAATCGAATGAATAAAGACGGTGTTCAAAATTTTACAGTTTGACAATGTCCATGACGATTAATAAATTCTGGCTGTACAGTGTGAATCTGGTGTAATTAACCGAATTTCTCGACGAATTCGCTCTTTTAATTAGTTCATAGAGCTACTTAAATAAACTTTGCTTTGTCAATAACTCCATAAGAAAAAAAATAACTGGGTTTATATCGGACGATTTAGCTAGGCATTTTATGAATCATTCCACCTCACCAATCCATTTACTTTCGTAAATTTTGATTGAATATTCTTAACAGGAAGTGCGTAGTGCGATACGATGCTCTATCGTGTCCATACCAGTGTTACTGGATATATCAAGATCGTCGTAATTTGGTGATAACACCCATAATGACGGAACTAAAACAAATTGGAGAAAATATAGTTATCGATCTCCCTTGAGAGTTCAAATGTCTATTATAATGATTCCTGCCCGTGCATTGATCTTTTGCCGATGCTGAATATGCAATGTCTCATCAAATCAATACAGATTCTCAGTCGACCGAAAACGATAATTTTGTCGATTTTTATCCTACAAAAAGTGGCCTCATCTGAAAAAAGGATCCGTCGCACAAACGTAGGATCATCATGACACATATTCATCATTTGTTCACAAAATTGTCTACTGCAGTCGAAATCAATCTCCCTCAGCTATTGCAACATTGTCGTTTTCTAAGGATGATGTTTTGGTGTATGAAATATTTTTAACACTGTTATCTTTCCTATGTTACTATCTAATCCGAATTGTCAACTTACAAAGTTGGATTTTTCTTCGGTAGTCCAGATCTGTAAATTTTCGTACAATTTTATATAGAGTTGATTAACTTATGGGCGGATGATCGGGGTATCTATCATTGAATAAGTGACACTTCTTCCGGAGAATAAATTTTATCACCCACACTAATCAACATTGATATCTCAATTCTCTCTCTTTCGTTTAGATGCTTCTTAAATGTAAAATTAATTGGTAATAATGAAACACAATATTATAAGAAATTATTTGAAGTCACACGTTTACATAAACCGTTACGTGTTTGACACTTCACAAATTCTTATATATCCAGCAACTATTCGATGTTTCGATATACATCACGGCCAACTAACTATCAGATGGCGTGTTCAGTCTCCCTCGAAAATCTTCTATTGCAATATACTACCAAAGTCTTTCTTTCAGTATTCTTTCTGATATGTCTTTCCTTACATACTTCCATCCATGTCGTTTTTGGCGGTTCTCGTTCCTTCTTCTAAGGGGTATCCATGTCGAAGTTTTTTTGGATAGTTGTTTATCATCTACCCGTCCTATATGGTCATATCAACTTAGTTGTCTTTGCTGAATGTCTTCTCTTATATTCCTTTCTACTTTCATGATTTCTCTTATTTTGCTATTTGTTATTGCTTAAAGAAATTCTAACCGATGTTCTCCAGTAGTCCATTTTTATAGTCATTTTAACGTCTGTCAGAATTTCCGACCGTAAAGTAGTGTACTTTCTAGAAGGGCATTATATAATTGGTATTTCCTTTAAAGCTACTTTTAGACCATAGAATTTAATTACTTTGGCTATTCTATCTTCAATTTTTTTTCTCTTAACCTAGAGTAATGTATTTTTGTACTTAGCTATACGTAGTCCTCACATGCTTCTACTTTTTCAACACCAATGTCCAATATTCTACCATATTCTATCGCTGTCCACTCGTGGATATGTACATAGTTTTCTTCATATTTACTGAAAGGTCCCAAACTTATTATTCTTTAAAGAGTCCACTACCATTACTTGAAGAGCACAAAATATTGCTCCATTGGAACAGAAAGTCCTTTATTCTAAAGAAAATTTTTTCCCAAAAAGGAACACTTACATGCTATCTGCTTCTGGGTTTCCGGGCTGGAACCGCGTCACTAGTATATCTGCCGACGTTTCGTACCCATTTGTATGGGACATCTTCAGTTTCAGTGCAGTAGTTCAGCCCTGAAGATGTCCCATACAAATGGGTACGAAACGTCGGCAGATATACTAGTGACGCGGTTCCAGCCCGGAAACCCAGAAGCAGATAGCATGGACCACGACCGCGGAAGTCTACGTACCAAAGGAACACTTACATGTTGACGAATTGGTGGAAGTTACTTAGTACTAAGTCTAATGAACAGTATGGGTAAGGAATAACCTAATATCTCCATTTATCCAATTTTTCACTAAAAACTTGATAGGTGTACAAAGACGCATTGCCGTGACGAAAGACTTTATGTGTAATTCAAATCAAAGTCGTTTTTCAAAAATTGCTTTTTTCAATTTATTTAGTTAAGCGGCACATCACGACTCGTTAACAGTTTGGCCATTATTTTCCCCTTGAAGGAAACTTCTTAGCTTTCTTTGGCGCCGAGATTCAAGAACACAGTATTGAAGGCAAGTTTATTAACTGCAACAACTGTTCACAAAAATCAGCTTGATTCTTGTCAAATAGTTTCAAATTATCGCTCGACGTTTTTGTTTTCACGTTTTTGATCACAATTCAAAATTTATACTACTTACTGCTAATTGCTTGGACATAAAACATAGAGTTTCTCTTTTCAACAAATTATTGAACTATTTTTTTACATTTTCTCAATGTACAATATTATTTCTATCGATATAAAATATGATGCACACGTTACTTTGAAATGCTGACGCGGCTCTTTGATGACAATTCTTTGGTTGTTTTAATAGTCCTGGTCATATATATTGATGCACATTTCGCCACAGTTTGTTGTGAAACCTGGCCACGAATTATAGGCTTCAATGAAATGCCGTATTATTTATAAAATTTCAGATGTATTAAGTCCTTTCAAAAATAGATATTGAATTGCTTCATAAACTGCGAGTTTATGTATTTCACTACTCAAACTTTCAAATCAAATGTCAGAAATTAACCAAATTTCCTCTGTTATCAGAACAAGTTACAGTTAGATTCAGAATATAATATTTTTTGAACATTTTTCTCTGAAGAAAGGTGCTTGTAATCAAGTGCAATTTCCTGCCAGTTATTCTCGTAAATATATATTCATATGTATATATTATCCAAGTAAACAAATATCTGAATATTGTTTCCGAAGTCGAAATATGAATTTTTAACTAAGGTGAATTGAAGAAAAATATGTTTTTGCAGTTGTAGTCAATATTTTCTTCTTAATTTGTGCTATTGCTAATATTTGTCTTCATTCGTGTAAGATTTCTTTAGAGCATAAGTTCCCAAACTTTTTACAGCCACGGCACATTTAACGCTCAGATTATTTCCGGCGGTGTCCTTCATATGTAGCAAAACTAGAGATCTGATAATTTTACGTCTAAAATATTAAATTTAAATAAATTCTATGCTATATATTGCTTATATTTACAATCAAGTGCAAAAAAAGCTATTTAATAAATTCATTTTTATAAAATCATATTTTTCAACTTTTTTTCGTTTTGGCAAGGCTGTCGCGGTGTCTCTGGAGACCGGCGCATACTTTGGGAATCCCTGCCTTAGAGTTTGACGTTGCACATCGAAATAATTTCCGTGCAGGCACGCATTTTAGTAACTTTTAATTATTTGTTGCTATATTTGTTGAATTTGTATCAAAAAGGTAAAAAAGATCCGTACTACATTAATATTTGTATTCTGGATACGTCTTTAGATAAGTAAGTTGTCATCATCAGCAATAATTAAACACAGTGTTGCACATAGACATGCATTAATGTTACACAAAATAAACCGTGAAACACTTAACACTGTTTATTTTGTCTTCCTGTAAAGTACTTCGCTTTCTATTCTGTGTATCTCTACTACCAAATAAATATTGTGTTTATTTTGTCTTCGTACTTTGCCATTTATTCTGTATAGCTTTACTGCGGGTCCATGTGCAATTATATGCCTCATTTCTGTTGATGATGACAGCTTAGTTGCCGAAATACGTATCCAAAATACAAATGTTAATATAGCAAGGGGTTTTGCTATCGCAAAGATTTATAAATTTAGTAATTCTCTTTCCAAATAAAAATTTTGTTTCTTATTTTTTGTGAAGTAAATATATCGATTAAATAGCTTTATTTCTAATTATTTATAAATTCATGTGCTATCGAAACGTTTTAATTAACAGATTTGATTTGTTTAACTAATGTGTTGTAAATTTCTTAGAAAATTAATCAATTTATCTATCCTGTGTATTTTGGGTTTTTTTTATATGGTTGGTTAAAACGATCTAGAAAACACGATCAAACTTGCACATATACAATGATTAAAGTAGCACTGTAAACAGTGCAAAATAAGTTACCTAATTAATTTTATTACTTATATTTAAAGAATCGTCTGCATTAATTTAATAGGAAGAACTGTTTTCGATGCGTCCAAATGCGTTGTCTTACAACGCCTGTTACGATTATCAAACAGGCGATCAAATAAAATTCGCCATGTAAGCTTTTAGTGTGTTTTTTTTTAGCAGGGATATTCGCGTGAGATATTCATACAGCCCTCGGAAATAGTGGATATAAGTGATATTGCTGTTCACACAAAAGCTCTACTAGCGATTTGGGGAAGTTATAAATCGCCAAAAGAAGTCTTTTTAGATGCGACAAACATTCTGCATTCAGTGATTTATTATTAATATTCTTTATATATATTCCTGGATATAATGTGAACAGAATGTTGTATTTTATTACGAAAAAGATAATTATTATTGAAATTTAGTATTGCAACGAGAAAATGAAGAATATGTTTAGTTAATCTTATTTAATTTATCATAAATTGCAGATTTTATCGAGAGAGAAATCGGAAATTTGGATTTAGTTGCATAAAATACAATATTAGCGTCAATAAGTTAAACCCACTGATCTTTTCTCATTACAGATATTCTTGTACTGAATCATATATATGTGTACATATAATACGTACATATACATATATCTAATTTAATAATATTTTCTGCGTTTGCTTTTCAAATGGAAATGTTTCTGTACCCTCTTTTTTTTTAATATTATGTTCACGAAAATTCAATATGCGCTAAAACAAAGGTCACCGAAAGCTGGAAACCTATTGTAAAGTTTTTGTTAGCTTAACAGATAAATCACGATTCGTGTTAACATTACTATAGAGAAGGGACTGTGTTATATTAATTATCTGGTGTAAAATATGTTCCTTTACATTTAATAATTTGTTCCTTTTGTTAATCTTAGTTCTATATAAAGTTTTTCATTTCACAGTGTTTGTGTGTCACCTTCGTCACTGTATTGTCCTTATAGGTTTAGTTCCAGTATTGTTATCTCTATTAACTATGCTTTCCTTCATTCCTCGATATATATCATCCATTTGTATTAAGAAACCTAGAAATAACTACTTATTAGGGAGAATTACATGCCAATTTGTTCAAACCCTGTGTATTAAAAGTTTTCTTTAAATGCCATTACGTTTAATTACTCCTTTAACATTTATAGCTTTTCCATAAATGTTTTTGTCGTTTTCATACGATATAATTATGTGGTCTTCCCGTATTCCTATAGTTGTGTCAATTTATCGATTTAAAACTTGTATTTTAATTAAGTTCATTTGTCTATAGGCGTTGTTGAACGTAATAAGTGTTCCCTTCCCTTATTTTATTGTTTTTGTTGTTTTGAGGGTTATGTGTTGATTTCAAGTTTCATATGCGTGCTTGCATATCTTTCAAATCCTATTGTATCAGGAAACAGTCGTGAAGTGCTTTTTCAGCTATTGTTTTTGAGTTGTTTATAGATTAATTTTAAATTTCGTTTGTTTAATTATCCCTTTCGTGAGTTTATTATCGTTATCGTGTGGTTTTCTTTGGTTATTTTGAAGTCTTTGTGTCTATTCTTTTATTTGATTTCATAACGTGTGTTCTACTTAATTTCATGTATTGATGCGCATGTCTTGTTTTTGAATTTTAGAGATCTACCATGTTATAGGCCCTTTCTTGCATCAAGCTTTCAAACATAAAAGACATATTTTGGAAGTTAGTTATATCAGAGCAATTCTGGGTTCGTAACGTCTTCGTGAATTGTCAAGATTTAATAGTGCATTTTATTTTGTGAATTAATTATCGAATTTGGCTTTAATGTACTATTAACGGTGTAGTTGAATTCAAGGCGTTTCGCAAAGGTTTTTTAGATTCTTCGAATGGAAGGGTGTTATGTATTACTCAAGTACAAATTTTAAATAATTAAGTAATTAAATATGAAAATTAAGCATTTATTAAGTGTAAAAAGAAGAAATTGCATCTTCAGAGCGTTAGCACATGGTTTAGGCTAAACCCTAGCTGAAAACATCGTCTACATCGCCGATATCGGCTGTTTCTTTTCTTTCTTTTTAAAATTTTGCATTTATTTTTGGTACTCATTAATTCATTTCACTACGTATTATAAAATACTTTTTTGCCTCGTTTTCATTACTATCTTAAACAAAAAAAATTTTCTAGATGTTACTTTTTTTATTTATTTATTTTTGAAAAATACTTACTAAGCAAATTAAACCTAATTATCTAGATTCTAAATCTATAAGTTTTTTTTTTGTGAACGAAACTTGGCCCAGTCTCGAGAAAACTACTTAATTTGCTTTTTATTGTTTAGATTTATGTTATAAAAAAATTTGATTTTCAAGCCAGTGTCTTCGATTGGTGAATTCTCTCATTTGCTTCTATCAAATATTTTACTATCAACTTAACATTAATTTGTACATTAGCTCCAATTCTACTTCTTTTTTTACTAATTAAAGCGAAATTACGTTATCATATTTGTATTTTCTTTATCTTTTATCACAGTATTATTTATACTTTTTGAGCATTTGATTCACGAGATTCCTTATTCCTCACAACGACGTACAAATATACAGTTGCTATATTAAACTATTAAGGTGACGTGCTTATTTTATTTTTTAACCGATATGACCGTCTTCTGTCTTCGGTTGAGCAGGCTGGTAAACTGCAGCCTGAATATACAACTTTGGATAATCAAATTCACTCCTGGTAGGTTTCATACTTTGTTTTTATTTTTAATTACCTGCGGCTTTTTGAATTTTATAGTACCACTGTGTGACATATGTATCATGGTTCGAGACATTCTGCACTTGGAACCAACCTTACTAGTGCCGGAACAACTTTGCTTCTAGCTTAGTTGGGTTGGGGCATAAGTTACATAACGACGATGACAGAATAACGATCAGTATGGAAACCAAACATCACTCTGTCAGATTACAATCCACTGGCAATAGATTGACAGCATAAAAGATAAAGGTGAATCTAAAATTTGAAATAAAAAAAAAGAGGACAATTATAATTCAACATTTCAAAAAAGTTAACAACTATCAATAAACATATATTAAACAGTTTCAAAGCTAAAAGCTAAGAATTAATTATGTTACAAATTGAAAGAAACAAATCTAAACTGAAAGTACTTGTCGTGTAGTTTATACGAGGGTAGTTTGACAAGTAGTGAGAATGGAAAAGAAAAACGAATTTTTTAAATACAAAATAATTTTTATTTTTCAGTATATTCTCCTAAAAGAGCCATACATTTATTCCAACGGTGCTCCAATGCTCATATGCCATCTCTAAAATGCGATTCTCGAAGGCTTGCAAAATACTCATTTACGAAGATGATAAGCTCGTCGTTAGACGAAAATTACTTTCCACCTAGTGCCGTTTTCAATTTTGGAAAAAAGGTGGAAGTCGGAAGGTGCTAGATCCGGCGAATAAGGTGCATGCGGTATTAATTGGAAATGGAACTCGTGGATTTTGGACATCGCAACTGTGCTGGTATGCGAGAGAGCCTTGTCTTGGTGAACAAGAATCTTTTTCTTTGCCATTCCTGGCCGTTTAGCACGAATCTCAACATTTAATTTTTGTAGAAGTTCTGCATAATATTGTCCGTTTATTGTGGCACCTTTCTGAAGGTAATCAATGAGCAAAATGCCCTTTGAATCCCAAAAAATTGATGCCATCGCCTTGTTTGCCGAAAAAGTGGTTTCCGCTTTCTTTGGAGGTGCAGAACCTCGTTCTAACCATTGTTTCGACGGTTGTTTAGTTTCGGGTGTACTGTAGTGTATCCAAGTTTCATCGCAAGTAACAAATCGCCTACAAAAATCATCCGGATTCCGCTTATAAAGGTCCAAACACTCATTGGAAATGCGCAAACGAGTGAACTTTTGATCAGTCGTAAGCAGTCGCGGCACCCATCTCTCCGAAAGCTTGGAAAGGCCCAATACTTTTGTTAAAATATGGTGTACGCGTTCTGTTGAAATGTTTACCATGTCTGCTATCTCTCTCACTTTGAGTCGTCGATCTTGCGTAATAATATTATGGATTTGAATAATCATTTCTTAGAAGTCACGATTTTAGGTGCTCCAGAGCGCGCTTCATCAACACAGCTTGTTCTACCACGTTTAAATTCATTTACTTATCTACTTATTGTGGCGGATGATGGAGCAGATTCACCTAATGTTCCCGTAATTCATCTTTTATTTCGGTAGCTTTCATACCCTTAATTACGAAGTATTTAATCACCGCACGATACTCTGCTTTTTCCATTTTAACAATCAGCTGTCCAAAATAAACTAATCATCCGATTTATCTAAATATCGGAATGTAAACATATAAATAGGCATCCTAAATTACAGTGTATTTGTTTTACCAATTAGAGCGCCACCTTTGTGTCATTTTTGTCAAACTATCCTCGTATATAGTGTATATATGTAAGATATATGTTATTTTTCGTTCTTTTGATTATTTCTGAAGACCATGAAAATTGAAAAATAGCTTATAATTTCGCTAGTTCTTTGGAATAATTCAACAATTTTAACTGAAGATATATCTTTTATAAGTGGCGAGATCCCTGTGCTGAATTGGATACATTTTATATAGAAAAGGCCACGGTCTGCTGGATTATAAAATAAGTGACGATGTTCTTGACAAGCGTTTCAAATTAAAGACCTGGAAGTTACTTTCTACTATCAACCTATTGATGCTATTAGACCATACATGGTAACTTGTGCATTTTGACATGCAAATGCATCTTGACATTCTTAATGTGTACTTCTAAAAACTATTATGTTTTTATTATCCGTCGGAATATACTGACATTTTATGACATTTCACTTTTGCATCGCATTGCCTACTGCGTAATCGAATACATAGATGATTCCTCCTTTAGAGTCGATTAAACTGGATTGCTCTTCACTTATGGATAGAAGAAATGTACACGCAAATTTTATGTGGAATTTATTGCAGGGCATAGTCGATTGTGAACTTCTTCTGTTACAAATAGCTTTTCACGCTCCGGGGATCTCTGTAGCCATGAAATCATCTTCCATCCTCGGCGGATTTTATAACGGTCGCTTATATCACTATTTTAACACAACGCTGATGCATGTTGATATATCGAATATTTTTTCTAGTTAAAATAACATATGTAATTCATTATTTTGTTAATTAGTATCTAAAGTTTATATATGGTTAAGTTATGTAATATTATAATCTACTTATTATACACAGTAGAGTGCTTCAAAAGTTTTTCGATTCAGCAACTTCCCGTAAGATGGCGCTGTCGGAAATATTTTTGTCGTATTTCTGAGACTTTTTAGTCGGAATAGCATTTACAAGTTGCTAGAATATGCTGTTGTCTCTTTTTAGTAATTTTTTTAAATAAAGTGAAAAATGTAATTAACGCGCGAAAATTTTCGAGTCATAATTTTCTACGATTTTGAAGATGGTCTCGCTTGACAAGAATGTGTGCAAAAATCAAACGATTGTTTGGCCATAAAGCACCATCCTTGGCGGCTGTTGAACGATGGTACAAGCTCCAGCGTGGACGTGTTTCGTTTTAAGATGAGCATCGCTAGAGACAGCCTGCCACTGCAGTTATTCCAAGAAACATCGACGCCGCGTACAACATGATAAAGACAGATAACCATCGTGCATAGAGAGATATTCAGGCATCATTGGGTATATGTATGAGCCAAATCGGATCTATTCTGCATGATCATCTTACCGACAGAAAGCTTTGCGCTCGATGGATACCACACAAATTAACGGAAGTTAAAAGAAAGCCGCGTATAGATTGATGCAAAAAAAATCAACCGAGGTGGTGCAAAACCAGTATAAGACATCGTTACAGGTGATGAAAGTTAGATTCAGTGTTACAAGCCAGAAAGTAAGAGATAATCGACTTAATAGATCTTCAAAGATAAGGAGAAGTCTATTAAAGTGAAGCGCGGACAAAACTCTGGCAAGAAAATGCTGGCTAAGTGGTATACAACCATTGTTTGCCAACTGTGCCAAAAAGTGCACGAAAAACGACCAAGAAGGCAAATCATTCTGCATCAAGACAATACGCCAACACAGAACGCATCTCAAATCTCAGAGTTTTTAGAAGCTAAAATAAAAGGTAAAATGCGTGTATCGAAATTTAATACCCTGGAAGCGACTGTGGAAAGCTACAAAAGCTTCGTATCTGAGGTGACTGAAGACCAATGGGTCCAATGTTTTGAGAAAAACAATAAAAAAGAATTGGTTAAAATAATTGATTTTGTCAGTATCATCCGCAAGATTTTTGAAACAATCTACGTATAGCTGCTTATTTTATATTGTTATACTATAATTGATAATATTCTGTTGGATAATAAAGATTTATAATTATTATTAAAATTAATCTTGAATTCACTGCTTACATTATAATTTTAACTTTGAAATAATTCATAAAATTACCATTTATTAAAAAAAATTCATTCGTTATTTATTTAGAAAATGCCAGGTTCTTTTGTTATATGCGAAACTCAAAATATGGTCATTAGTGTTTATAATAGTAAAAAACATTGATTTTTCTTCGTTTTGCAGCTCTGTGTAGAAAACACCCGGAACCTTATTATGGCACCAGGATTGGACGCTTCGAGACATTTGCACACAACGTCAAAGGAACTGTTTATGCGGTAGACGACAGCACACTTTTCATTAAGAAGTTTTCGTACGACGGAAAAGCAGATGACGCTTTCTTTTGGATCGGCAATTCGCCTAGACCCAATCCCCATGGAAATATCGTCCCATATCCTGAAGATTACAGAGGAGAGTGAGTATTATATAATCTACAAATATTTTCTTATTGTATTAGTACCCATTTTAATTAGTATACCTAAGCGTATTTACTTTATATTCAAGTTACAGGGGTCGATATTATATGCCCGAACGAACAATTTTGACAAAATTTTGCCATAAGTTCTTTTATACACATATACCTTGGTAATTTATATATGAATTCACAAAATAATTCCCAACATCATTGATTTTCGTTAATTGTTAGTTTACATTGTCCCTCAATGTGAATTAGGTTTGGTCAATATATGTTATTCCCGGAATTTTTAAATAGTGCATCTTATGAGTATCCGATGAAAATCAAGTTTTTGACATTGCTATACCTATCAGTGACTTATGTTTTCGACGATTTTTAATTTATGAAATGATATAACAACGAATTTGCATTAAATTTTGTATTAAAAAATAAAACAACTGTTAGAGTAGCTTTTGGCGAGTCTGCTGTGAGAAAATGAAGAGCTTATAAACGCTATAAATGTTTCGAAGAAGGTCTTGAAACGATTGCAGGTGCCGAAAGAGTGGGATGACCTAGCGCATCGCTAACTGATGAAATGTCGAAAAAATTAGGAAGATTTTTCTTGCTAACTACCTAATCACTACTAGAAAAGGTACTGAAGAAGTTGATGTAATTTAGGTATGAAAAACGTTGCACCTAAATTTGTGCCGAGATTGTTGAATTTTCAATAAAAACAGCATCCCTAAGGAATTGCCGAAGAATTGTTAAATGAAGTTGCTGTCGATAGGAATTGCTTCAACGCATCATAAGAAGTGATAAAATATGAATGTATAGTTAAGATATGGAAACTAAGGCTCAATCGTCTGATTTGAAGCTTACTGGAGTGTTAAAAAAAAGTTAATTTACGTGTCAAGGTTCTTTTCACGGTATTCTTTGATTATAATAGTACAGTCGACCGTGAATTCTTACCAGCAGATCTTACTATTAAAAAGGAATATTACCTGGAATTTTTACGCCGTTTATGGAAAACAATGCAAAAGAAACGATCAAACTTGTGAAAAAAGCTACACTTGGAAATTTCATCACAATACTACACCTGCCCACACTTCACTATTTGCTTTTTATTTAAAAACAACATAGTAATACCCTAGCCACTGTATTCAATAGATAGTCTCGAAACCCTTGTTTTTGAACTTAAGAAACTCGTCTACTACGTACTTGCTATATTTGGTTAATGTTGTTTTACAACAATTTTACTTTTAACATATTAGAATCAAATCTAATACTATTTTTAGTAAGTCATTTTTGAACGTCACACTTTTTGTTGATGATTTTGGTATTTTTCTAATTCTTTGGAATGGTAGGAAACGTTGCCCATGATGATAACAAAATTATTTTCCAAATAAAGTAAAAATTTTTTGAACCAATTCTCGTAAATGTTTCTGGGTTTCCGGGCTGGAACCGCGTCACTAGTATATCTGCCGACGTCTCGTACCCATTTGTATAGGACATCTTCAGGGCTGAACTACTGCACTGAAACTGCACATACACCTACAACTTGCTTCTACTTTAACCCAACCTGATTGGAATCTTCTAGACCGCATAACCTTTCAACAAGCGGAAAATACCAAATACCATATTACCCAAAGGCACATCCGTAAATTCCAGACCTTAGTACCCAAACCTCGGCAACATAATTCTTCTATATCACACACTGTCATCAATCTCTCTAAACGACCCTTATCCACTGATGAGATTTCAGTTCTTTCCAAAGGGCCCAATTTTGCTCCTACTCCCAAATACATCCCTACGGAAGACATCATCACTGGCATAGAATCGGCTCTTGTCAAAATTCCTCCGGCTATCGCCGATCCCATCCGTTTCAAATCTTCAAAAATCCTCACGCGGGCCAAACCACCGAAATCTAATCTTCAAAGATCCAAGATTCTAGCCCATAAAGTCCTGAAATCTGACCCCACCATCGTTGTACTCAGAGCTGATAAAGGTAACGCCACTGTTGTCCTGAACAGTGATCAGTACGAGCTTAAAATACAAACTCTTCTCCAGGACGGTTCGTATAAACTTCTCAAGCGAGATCCCACCTCACGAATAAAACGTACCATCATATCATCTATCAAAACCTCTTCTATCCCTACCGATTCTCACAAAACCTTATTACCCAGCGACTCCAAAGCCCCAAAACTGTACGGTCTCCCAAAAATTCACAAACCCAGCATTCATCTACGTCCCATAGTGAGTACCATAAACAGTCCCACTTATAAATTATCTAAATATCTCTCGAACATTCTCAAACCTTACACCAGCAACAGTGATTCTTTTATCAGTTTCAGTGCAGTAGTTCAGCCCTGAAGATGTCCCATACAAATGGGTTCGAAACATCGGCTGATATACTAGTGACGCGGTTCCAGCCCGGAAACCCAGAAGCAGATAGCATGGACCACGACCGCGGAAGTCTACGTACCAAATCAATTCTCGTAAAGTTTGCATTCATATCTTCATAGTAATCACTTGTTTTATTCGATAAAAATAAGAGAAGTAGTAGTCTCAAAGCCGTCCTTGCATTATTTCCCTAGAAATTCCTTGGAAATTTTTAGCATGTTGATGGATCTCTATAGAAAGTTTGTCGTGCACATTTAAAACTTTCGTTGACCAAAAATTTTTATGTTGTATGGCCCCTTTCAATTAGCTTTGTCTAATTGATTAAATAGGCTTTCCTATTTTCCCTTCTAGATTACTCTAGTCTAGTCAGATATGTCTTCATTGCTATTTATTGTTGAAAAAAAAATTGTTCAGTGTAGGAATCTAACTTTTAAAACGAAATAAGGGGACTGTTGCTTTTGTTATCGTCTACACTGTGTAATAGAATCTTCTTTGATTTGCAATATTGGTGCTATAATTTATATACTTCAAATATATTTAATATCAACCGCTTATTGGTTACATTAAAATGGGTTTTCGCTGGCTTTCTTAATGGCGATTTCACCATCCCAGGTGGAAGAGTTGGTATTTTTTTTATTTCTAGCCCTCCAATGAAAATATAACAATTACATACATAATGCCTTATAGGTTGCTTAGAATGAGCTTCCACAGGGGTTCATAGAAAATCTTATAGAAGCATGCACGGATAAACAGTGAAATATAAGGTGTAACAATTAAATAACGAGACTGATGCGAGAAATATTATTTATTGCAAATAAACTTATATTTAACTTTTAGCCCCTATCTATACACCTCTATATACGTGTCTTCTATTGTTCAAAACAATGCTGCAGTTCATCAGTCGTCAGAATCTTCAACAATTCTGCGTTTTTGCTTTTATATGTTCAAAATGTGTTCCCTTTAATGCACTTTACACTTTTGGGAACAGATGGTGCGATATCTGGCGAATACAGACGATGATTAAGCACAGCAATGCGCTTGTCCGCTAAAAACTGCTTCACAGATATCACATTCTGAACTGGTGCATTGTCCTGGTGCAGAATCCACGAGTCGTTCTTCCGCGAATTCGATCTTTTCTTCCTTACTCTTTCCTTCAGCTTGAGTAGGCCTTTTTTGTAGTATCTCTGATTAACGGTTTGATCGATTATCTTTTTGTTCCTGAGTGAAGCCGAGTACGTCACGGGTCGACCAGGACCTTCATCATCTTTGACCTCTTCCTGCTCTTCAGAAGATTGTTTGTGCCATTCAAAAACTCTCACACGTGACATAACATTATCACCAAACACCTCCTTTAGGGTTTGTAAACATTCTGTTCGATTTTTATGTCAACTATTATCACGGCACTACTAAGTAACAGTGTCCTCTACGGTTAAAGTTCGAAATTACGGGTTGTTGCTTAGGAAGTACCAAGGTCGATGACATTCCAATTACAGCCTCGCTCAATGCGACTGTGCCATGGAAGGAGATTAGTTTCCTTATTTAATAGCCATACCTCGGATATTCATATATGTGAAGCGGCAATTCATTCTTAAATTTTCTCTAAATTGGCTCTAGAATTGGCAGTTACTAAAGGAATACAAAGTATGTGAAAGGTACTTAACTTATGCCAAGTGGATATCCAAAGGTATATTAATTTAAATTTTATAATAAAATGCCAGATTGTGTTAGCACTATTCTTATGTTATAACAAAAAATTAACGCAATAAAACTAAAAAATAATTAGCCTTAAAAAATCAACAACTAGCAGTGGTTCTCCTTTTTTTAACAATTATACGTAACAAATGTACATATACCAAAATTACAAGAAATTACTTTTCCTCTTACCAACACTATTCTATATTCTTCTGGGCTTCCGGGTTGGAACCGGGTCACTGGTATAACTGCCGACGTTTCGTACCCACTCGTATGGGACATCTTCAGGGCTCAACTACTGCACTGAAACAGTTTCACTGCAGTTTCAGTGCAGTAGTTGAGTCCTGAAGATGTCCCAGTGACGCGGTTCCAGCCCGGAAACCCAGAAGGATATAGTATGGACACGACCGCGATTATTCTATATTTTTCAATGTGTTAACAATTACAAAACATGAATATAACGGATTATATTCAAATTAAGAAATAATGCAAGAAGCTATAATATAACCTCAAACTCGCTCTAAGTTTCACTTCCCATCAAATCATCTACGTATATTTTAGTAAAATAAACAAAAGTGTTAGGTGGAATAGATACAGGAAATAAACTAAGCCTATTTCGGTGACCGCTAACCCGAACACTAATGATTAAAAGAATTATAAAAGAACACAAAGAAAAAGAACGTTTCAGCTTTAAGCAAAATATGTATGTAATCTATATTAAAACAAGAAAAAATAATATGAAAAATATCGCTATAGAAACTTGCGACGAACGTTTATTTGTGTTAAACACAATTATCGACCGGCAATAACGCGTACATCCTTGACGATATTGAACAACATTGTCATCAAAACTCATTAAGTTATCTCTCCCCATCGTTCGAGCTTTCGATTTTTATCTTCCTTTTATTCTCCTCGAATTTTTATGCCCTACAAAACAATTTTGTGCACTTTTCTCATTCTGTAGTACTAATTAATATTTATGCTTCTGCAAATCCGAAATAACGTCAATGCCTATAAAATAATAAAAAGTAGAAAGTCTAAATACAGGTAACGCTCATATAAAACGATTATTACCTTTCTAAAATACAGTGTTATGAAAATCCGTGTTATAGGAAAGAAAGAACTAATACAAAAGAGGAAGTAAAAATTCCAAAAATTAAAAAAAAACATATTATAATATTTTTATAATTAGGAGAAGCTGAAGCAATTTTAATCAAAAGCATCACATGTTAACATGTATTAAATAACGTTTTCTGTCACTAAGAGAATAAGAGCGTTTTATTTTGAATAAGATAGCCTCTCCTCAAAACTCTTTAGCATTATCTTAAACTTAATGCTTTACTTTTCGCAGAGCATCCGTTATTTTGTTATATTTTATTATGTTCTTAGTTGACAGATCTATATAAATTTGCTTATATGGTGCCAAGCCCTTGTGGACTTCTCTCTCAAACTAATACGCTATATTCCATGGAAGAATCTTTATTTAGGAAATATAATTCCAACAATTAGGCCAAGTGTAGGCTTTTTCTGCGCTTCTTGGAGTAAAGGGTATAATTTCTTTATTTTAAAATCTGCTATCGCCTATGACTATCTTGAAATGTTCCAGATAATTTTCACCAAATTTGCTTCATTAGCTTCTTCCGCCAGTAAATCTTGTATATATTCGACAGTCATTCTGTGAAAATCTTCCCCTCCTATAGACTTAGCAAATCGTACTATTGCATCCATTCTGTTCTCTTCCTGTTCAATTAGACCCCTGACATATATACACACATATATATATATATATATATATATATATATATATATTTACCTAACAAACATGTAATATCGATGGTTATATTTCTTTGATAAATGAATTTATGAAATTAATACAATCTGTAAAAAAAATCCATAGATTTTTTTCCGGTAAATTGCTCTTATTTAGTTTTTTCGAGGATTCATAAGTTTTCCTTGTGATCACCTGAAGCATCACCACACATAAGAAATGTCGAGGTTCTTTTCATATCTCAAAATTTTTAAAAAAATTTCACAAATGACTGACTTCATCGGCAATAGAAACCTGATGCCTCGAACATCTACTCTATTTAATAATTTCTTGCAATTCCTATGGATAAGTTTTGCCAACTTCTTTATTGACTGATGCGGTAATTTTAATTTTTTTTTTAATTTAATGGATTGCGTACGGAATTTGTTCGTGCGGATTTTCGCCGTAGTTTTCCAGGTTCGACACTGTTTAATTATCTGTTGATAATGACAAATTAGTTGTCGAAATACGTATATAGAATAAAATGCCATTTGTAATTAAAAAATAAGTGAAAAGCGTCGAGCGATGAGATGTGCATTATCATGTAATAAACAGTAGCTACAATTTTCACGATATTGAGGGCGCACACAACGAATACGCGCCAAAAGACACTTCATAACAGCAAGATAATATACAGCATTGACTGCTTGACTAGTTGGTGCAAATTCTTTCTGCACTATGCCTTTCGAATCATAAAAACAAATCAATATTGTCTTCACTTTTGACCTCTTCGAACGGCCCATCGCCAGTTACAACAGAATAACTAAAGTTTTCGTCCTTTTGTGAGTCTTTAATCAAGTCTGTACAACAAAACAAATTTTTGACCATCAGTTAGCTTGTGTAGTACAAACCTTGCACAAATCTATCTCAGTCCCAAATGCTGTGTCAAAATGCGATGAATTGAATCTTTGGAAATATTTAATTCCATTCCCACGTATCGCAATGAGGATTTAGACTCATTTCTGATATATTCACGCACAAGTTCGTACGGCCGTCTTTAAGTCGTTTATACCACTCATATACACTCGTACTTAATAAACATACACCACCATATACTTGTTTCATCAAACTAAACGTTTCAGTAAACGATTTACCAAGTTTAAAACAGAACTTGCTCTTTGTTCAAAATTCATTTTTCGACCAATGCCAAATACACACTGTTACTTTATGCGCAATTTCACTGTCTCTAATGATGCAAATGTCATGATATTTTGGCATAACATTGGCGAAAGATCTACCTTACCGACACATATTTTTTTAATAGATGGTGCCACTAAGAATTACGATTTTAAAAAGTTCGGTTTTCTATGCGACAGACTGTGTATATATGTATATATGTATATATATATGTATGTATATATATAAGAAACAATGGGATATGCATTTAATGATCCGATAAATAAGTCTACAATAGGTAGAGGATTAAGGAATACTGCCTATCTTCTATAGGTACCAACTAAAGCAGATTAGTTATAAAGACTCACTGAAAATTTGAAAGAAAAGCGCCGTAAGTGCTCGAAATAAACACTAATACATCATGAAAACGGAAAAGACAAATATGTGATTAATGTCGTCAAAAATATGAATTAGTTGGAATTCTTAATTAGTAATACGGAGAATATTCGTATATACATCAACAATTGTATAGTGGCGACATCGAGGATGTTTAACGAATTCAAACCTATTTTCTTGAACAAACGACAAACAATCAAGAAAACGGAAATTAAAGTATATAGAGATGAATTTCATTGTATTTCGATTTATAGTTGCGACAGAAATGAAAATTCTTAGAATAAGTAAACGAACAAAAAAATCCAAAAAATGCGAAACAATTAAATAAGGAAAAAACTTGAACTAGACAATACTAGGAAAAATGGAAGAAAAGCTGGTAGACTGGTTTTTAAATTTAGTTAGGATGGAGTGCAATAGTCTGGTCAAGGAAATACGAAAGGTAGATTGAAATGGGATTGAAGACATAGAACTAGTAGATGTAACAATTTTGAAGAGAGAGACATTACATGAAAAAAGCAAATAAACTTTCAGAAGATGGATAAAGATCTGCCACAGTTTTTTAAAATCACCCAGTTTTTTAATATCATAACTTGACACAAATAACTAACTATTATCAGCTTTCGCACATTTCGTATTCATAAATGAATACACTTATTATTGTCATTTCTTTTTTAAAGATGATATAAATTTGTTATCTGTAGTTGTAGACAATATGAAGGTACAGACGTACTAAGGAACATACTAATTAAAATAGAAAATATACAGTGTTACGATTTTGACTAATTTTATTTTGATTTTAATTAATGTACACGACATTTGTTTCACAACACAGTGGCTTTTTCTAAATTCTTATGTACAGTGTGAAAATCCAGAAGAATGATTTTATACGATATGTAATAAGCTAAAATAACAATAAGTTTGAAAAGTTTGAAAAGTTGGAAAAGTGGGAAAATCACGTTCTTCTGGGCTTTTTATTACCCAAGCAGAAAATAACGGTGAATAGTTCGCCTCAGTATGTTCGTTTATTAGGTTTAATTTTCAAGTTTATTAATTTATAAACATTCTAATAAATTTTATTTTTGGCTTTTGCTACCTATGTATATGCATTTCTTTATATTAAAAATTATTATTAATTTAAGAATTTGCAAAAGAAGGTTCCGTTTTTTATTCATGTAAAAGTTATTGAGATCTGACACAGGTTTGTAGAAACTTCTTCCTTCCTTCTTTAATACTGCTATGATAAGTTTGATCTTTGTTATTTTTTACGTGCTTTGCAAGAGAATTATTAGTTCTAAATGCTATTTTGACATTTTCTTCACAGAAATTTTGCCAATAGATAATCGGAGGTCCTACGTAATCAATTACTTTGCATTTATTGTCAGCATCGCTGTTTGTCAATTTTGTAGCTATATTATTTATTACTTGGGGATTATAACCGTTATTATTTGCAATCTGTTTCATTATATTTATTTCTGTTTGAAATTATTTTTCGGCGTATATATGTATATATATGTATATTAATAAATCTATGAAGCACATGACTGTATACAGTAACTCTCTCTCTCTCTCTCTCTCTCTATATATATATATATATATATATATATATATATATATATATATATACATATGTGTAAGAATTACTATTTACCTGACAAACGATGGTCGATATATATATATATATATATATATATATATATATATATATATATATATATACAGAGAGAATGAGAGAGAGAAAGAGAGAATTACTGAATTCTGACAAGCGTTTGTCGACAATTCCTCCTGCTTGACCAATGTGAACACCTATACATGTTCCACGTACACGTAGTAACTTATAGACTCCTTACTGCTATTATAAAACAGATCTTTGTTAGAACAAGCTATTCGAAGCTCTTCAGCATTACTTAATCAATGCGATAATTGACAATTAATTTTAATAAATTCACAAATCAAGTTATATTTACTAATAAAAGGTACACAAAATCAGTAATTCTTTTATTAAACGGGGTAATTACATACATTACAGATACAGTATTTAATTTGGTATATATATATTTGGTATATACAATATACAATATATAGCATAGAGAAAGCAAAGGACAAAAAAACTAAATTTATTAAAATGTTTAGAATTTCTCATTTTAGTTTATTAAATATTGCATAAAATAGCATTCCCTTGGAGTTCTACACTGTACGTCAAAATTTAGTTTATTTCAAACATCTGAAGAAACCATTGTGTGATGAAGTATATATACATATATAAGTATATATAAGTAAGTTTTTTTTTGTTAATCACTGAAGGTTGATATATAACCACTTTCCACATTAATTTTCGTATTCTGTATACGTATTTTGACAACTAAGTTATCATCATCAACGTATAACTAAACAGTGTCGCACCTGGAAAACTACGGCAAAATACTTTAACTTTAAATACTAATAATTTAGTAAGTAAAGGTCGAATCAATTCAATACATATTGAATTTTATTTGCCTAATGCATCTCTTGCGGGGACCTTCGTTATTCGTCATTTTTATACATGTGTTCCACCTTCTTCTATTTAGTAACTACATACCATACATATGCATAGCTGTTTACATATATTCGATGTAATTGACCGATCGTTGTTGATCTACCGGCTAAATCAGTTCCTAACATTCCCGGTAAGCTATTTTGCCCATTTAAATGTAAATGAAGCTATCATAGTCATTCATCTTCCCCTTTCACGCTGATTAAATATAGTGTAAAACCCCTGGCGCTGCGAGACACCCCTTTATAAACCACCCCCCATTCTCTCATTCATGTACCCTTCATTTATATCGTCAACTTATAGGATACGACAATTACATCGTTAGGATAATTATGTGCCTTTCGAGGGAAGAATAAAATTACGACTAAGCAATTTTTTATTTTTATGAAGTCGAAGTCCGTTTGTATCAATACAAAAATATATTAGGTATTAGCTAATGAAAAAAAAGTATACATACATTCGTCTTAATCTCTAGGTTATGTTTGTTTCAGAATGATTCCTTGATTTTTACATCGTCATATTGTTGAATCACCTGCTGTATGAAAAGTAACATTGTTAATATAAACTGTTTTGTATCCCATACTAGTCGAAATACTCAAACACAAACGAATAAAATTTATAACTAGAATAAAACGACCAAAATATTAAAAAAAAGAGAATAGAAAAGTAATATTTACAATATGGTACGTAGACTTCCGCGATCGTGGTCCATACTATCTGCTTCTGGGCTTTCGTGCTGGAACCGCGTCACTGGTATAACTGCCGACGTATCACCAGTTTCAGTGCGACAGACAGTAGCCGTAGTTGAGCTCTGAAAATGTCCCATATGAGTGGGTACGAAACGTCGGCAGTTATACCAGTGACGCGGTTCAAGCTCGGAAGCCCAGAAGCAAATATTTACAATATTTAATTTATTATAGTAAGTTCACGAACGAAAAATATCGATATACGTACATACGAAATATTAAAATGAGAAGAGAGAACTATTTTATTTTGTTCATATTAAAGACTGCGACATATTTGGATTTCACATTACAAAAAAATTTTCAGAGCTGCCAAGCTGGTCTCCGAGACACGTGCGTGTTCAACACAGTAAATAGACCGTACGTAGTCCACTCATGAAAGTAGTCGCAGCACATCACTTGTACACTTCCGTGGTGGTTGTTCATGGTTAGTTCACCTTGGCTTCGGACTTGCATCCGTATCCTCAACATTTTTGTTGCCGACATTTCGTCTTCACTTACATAAGACATATTCAGAGCCAAACTGCTGTCTTTATTCCACCGAAAACAGTTTTCAGTGAAACAACGATAGCGGTAAGCTCGTTATACGTCGACAGCGGAAATACAAGGGCGTGGTTCCAACTTGCTAGCCAAAATGAAGCAACTATTGTGATATGTAATCAATGAAGATTGAAAGCCAAAACGCACAGTTTGTGTTTTCGCTTTCAACGGTACAGATCGTGTGCGGAATTTGTTTCATACGGTTATTTTGCCGTAGTTCTCCAGGTACGACCCTGTTTAATTATCTGCTAATGATGACAACTTAGTTGTCAAAATACGTATACAGAATACGAAAATTAATGTGGAAAGGGGTATACTACTGTGGACAAAAAATAGTAAGACTTTTTAATTTAAAGTTCGCTGGAAAACCCATTAGTCGAAATATTTTTTTTCTAAGTTGGTATGACTGTCAGTGACATCTGTGCCAAATGTCACATCAAAATAATCATTAGTGTTTAGTATACGCTTGTCTTTCTGAAGTACAAAAAGTGCATTCGGCGATTTTTACAATGAGTGAAATTATTCAACAAAGAAGTTCCATTAAATTTTGTGTACGGAATCAAATTTCCGATGCCGAAACGTTCAAAATGTTGCAAAAGGCCTTCGGTGATAATTGTTTGTCGCGAGCAAGTGTTTTTGATTGGTACAAATTATTCAAAGAGGGTCGAGAACGCGTTGATAACGAACCACATCCAGGACGGCCATCAACATCAACTGATGATTAACACGTCAATAGAATCAAGGAATTGGTGCTTGAGAATCGACGATTAAGAGTCAGAGACCTTACTGGCATCGTTGGAATATCGGAAGGATCGGTGAAAACCATTTTGAAAGGTCATTTGGTCTTAAGAAAAGTGAAAGCACGATTTGTTCCAAAATCACTCAATTTTTTCGAAAAACAGCGTCGCGTTGACGTCTGTGAAACAATGCTTTCCGACTATCAAGACAAAATGAAAGGCATCATAACTGGAAATGAGACTTGGCTCTACGCTTATGACCCGGAAACAGACGATCAATCGGCCGAATATCGTATCAAAGGTGAGCCGAAGCCCAAAAAACCGCGTCAAAGCAAGTCAAAAATCAAGATTATGTTGACAGTTTTCTTCGATTATTGAAGTGTGGTGCATTCCGAATTACTTCCGACCGGCCAAACTGTCAACAAAGAATACTATTTGAGTATTAAGCGTCGTTTGCGTAATGCTATTCGTAAAAAGAAGCCAGAATTATGGGCCGACAGCTCTTGGTTTTTGCATCACGATAATGCACCGTCGCATACTGCCTTAATTCTTCGTGAGTTTTTCGCCAAATTTTCAACCAATAACTTGCCGCAACCACCGTATTCGCCTGATTTAGCTCCTTGTGACTTCTGGCTATTCAGCAAACTCAAACGACCGCTCCGTGGAAACCGTTTTGAGTCAATTGAAGACCTTAAACGTGAATCGCTACGCGCATTGAAGGCTATTCCTGAAATTGACTTTAACAACTGTTTCGAGAATTGGAAGAAACGTTGGCACAAGTGTATTGGGGCCAGGGGGGATTACTTTGAGGGGGACGAAATAGATTTGGAAGAATAAATTAAGAATTTAAAAATTATGAACAAAGTCTTACTATTTTTTGCCCACAGTAGTATATCGACCTTCAATGATTAAATTAATAACCACACGCTCCATCAAAATTATCTATTGTGATATGTAATATTTGTTACATTATAGCTTAGCTATTTTGTGTTTAGGGTAATTATGCCCGAAAAGTTTGTGTTAGTACTAGAATTATAAGAAAATGTAAATTTACTTAGGATGTACACGTTTATAAAAGATTTGCTTAATGTTTGAAATAATTTCATAAATAAATCATTTTGGATATTTGGGTTTTTTATTAATGGTAGGTATACGCCCAGCATAAAATAAGATAGAGGACGTATTATTATCAATATCATTATCCAAACAGTTCAATCCATTTGTTGCACAGGAGTGCGGAAAAACCGGCGTTGTAAAATTTTATTGCTTTGCCAGAAGAATTGGCGAACCTAACAGATTTGATCGTTAAAACAATACTGTGACATGGATGATAAAACTCAGCAATAAATGGTGTTTCCTCATGTGCAACTTTGCATTATTAATCCTTGCGAATGACAGTGGTATGTTAATTAAAATTATGTTGATGGAAATGATTGAGTTTGGGACTAACTCTAGCGTTGTAGTAATAATACGAAACGTATTAATGATTAACTAACTCACGATAACTACTAAAAGTCCGGGACGCGTACCAAGCAGAAAAAAAGATTATCAGCAAAAACAAAACAGCAAGATTATCCTTAAAATTTTATTCACTCATTTAAATAAAAGATGTCTTAAAGTTTTGAATATGTCAATAAAAATAAATAATAATCGAGACCAATAGATAAAAGCAAAAATACAAGCAATTGCGAATGCTGTAATAAAATAAACTATGTAACAAGCTGTGGACTAAAATATGCAAGTATTAATAAAAAAGTAGATATCGCACGATACATGGTGTATTTACATATGTGTGTGTGTATCTTCTTGGACAGGATGATATATTTCGTGTACGTTGACCAATATATATACGGCGTTATGGTAAAACTTCATTCACAAACGTGCACGTGCTTTGCCGTTGGAAAGAAGCTTTTTCAAAGATCGAGCCTTTTAAAAGGATAGGTGGGACGAAAGACATATGCACTAACCAATTTGAAACCACTCACTCACAATACGATACGGTAAAACTTCATCCACAAACGTGCACGTGTTTTGCTGCTGGAAGAAAGCTTCGTTTAAAACAATATATTACACGATTGGTTGGTGTACAATAAAAGAATAAATTAATAACGTGTTCATTGAATATTGATTTAATTACTAGTTAGATAGATAGCTCGGCAGAAAAATAAATGTGTATTCTGTGTGAAAAGGAGTTAAAATTTAAATTTCTAATTATAATTAGAAAGTAGATGAAATAGAATTAATATTAAATGTAAGTAGAACATTACAGATAATATTTCAAGAATTGACCTATATGTATAAATATGTTCGTTCTAGGAAGAAGAAATCTTTGGTTTATAATAGATTGAAAGTACATGACTAAACGAAAGGATTTCTCGTTCGAATTAATAACTAACGTAACTCACAAACGTTGGCTTTGATAATAATTTCATGTTTAAATCAAATCGTATTTAAATTACATAAAATAACTTAAAAATTTAACAAAAAAGTGTTATATATGTGAAGCATAACAATGCGAAAGATCACTAGCGACTCGATCTAAGATTCGTCCATGAATATTCACAATATTATTGCGTGAACGAAAGTTACAAATATCGAACAATCTTTGAAGAATTCGTGAACTACAGTCATGTGCATCATCAAAATTATTACCTACAACAAGCACAGTCTCCAAACTAGATACAAACTATTATATTTAAATTTTTTTAAAAATGTCTCAAATTCTTTTGTAAATCTGAAAAGTATTTGTTTAGTATAGTTTTAGAGCACGCTATAATTAGAATTTACAGTATCTTGTGCTTTTGGTTGTGAAATAAACAATAAAACTCTAAACCTAGCTTCTGCATGAGTTCAACAATGTACAGAAGTAGTAAAATACCAGCTTCTCCAACTTTAAGGAATACAACAATACCATTGACGAGAAAATTCTTATCGTGTTAAGAAACGGATTATGTACAATAATAGAAAGATTTAGGCAGTGGATTATTTGTTATGTTCAAAACCTGTACTAGAATTATTTAGTCTAAAATTATGATGTTTATGTCTATGAGGCATAGGTAGACAAGTAATCCTGTGTCAAGTTGCGACAGAAATGATGGAAAGTTATAACAATGTTCCCTTCATTATCAATAAGCAACACAACAATTGATTCTTTAATGATAATGCAAGATCTCACCGCTCTAAATTTCTACAAAATTTGTAAAGTTTTCTTCCACTTTCGAATAAATTATTTTCAAAATGTGTCGCCGATGTATTTACTACTAGTTTCACAATTTCAAGCACATTGAACAGACAAGAAAAACAGAGCATTTTAAAATAACATTGAAAAAAACAGAAAGTTCTGCATCCTCACAAAGTTTATTTGATAAAGGTATTTTCTTTATCTGAAATGCAATGTTCATATTACAAGACAGTAATTTATATTCTTTTAATTAAGCAAATAGCTGCTTATAGTCACTCAGATGAATATTTGTTTTCATTTTATTTCTAATTTAATACTTGTCACTACCATTACTTTGTACCAAATACAATTGTATTAACAATAAAACATTAAGAACATTTCTTTAATTCTTTATAGCGATTTGCTTCGTTCTGTAGAAACGTCTGGGGCATACGGAATTAATTAACAAAGTTGCCACAGCTACACAAAAAAAAACGAAACGAAACAATCAAAGACGAAGGCAAAGAAGAAGATAAAACATGAAAAAAGGAGGCATTTACTAGTTTTGTTTCTCCGTTCTTTTCCCAAATGGAATAAACACGAGCACGTTTAAGACGAGGCTTTCGAAACCGTAAAAAACTCTCCCTTGGCAAAAGTTAGCTAAATGCATCAACAATAAGCCCCTCCAGTTATCATAGCGACTGGGGATCGACTGTTTCTTTCCTAAGACCCGCCGAAACTGTTAAGTGTATCTCGCTCTCATTAAAGGGCTTTGTGCTATCATTGGTAACGACATAAGCCGCTTAAACTCGTTGCTACGGTAACAAGTTCGTATATTCAGAGTTGTAATACTATGTACTACGTACAATCGTGAAAACTACGTTATTACTATTGCTTATTATTCGAACTTGCATATTCTATATGCGTACATATGTACTTATGTATGTATTTATATATATATATATATATATATATATATATATATATATAAGTATATATAACGCAAATGTACCATACATAGATATCGCTTGGAATTCGAAATAATAAGCTATAGTAGTTTGGCTAGAAATACCACCTAATAAACTTTTATAATTGAATTTGACTGACGTACACGTTTTACTGAAACGATTGGATCTAAATTTGGATTTATACCGCAAATTGATTCATGCGAATTATGAGAAGTTAAAAATAAATTTGAAATAGTAGATCATCGTTTATACAATGGGTGTACTAAAATGATTGGCCTCTACTTTGGGGAATTTTTGTTTCTTCAATTTGCTGCTCTCTATTATTTGTTAATTTTTCGCTGTTAAAAAATTGGTTCTATTTTTACAGAGTCGTATCAATGATTTCTCGTAATTGTTTTGTACTGATTTTGCGCGCATTATTATATTTGATTATAAACTTTCAATCCTTTTAAGCCCTCATTAATATTTCTGTTTCTAGACAAGTAATAATTGTTATTTTATGCGCCCCAATTTATTACATAGATACTTTAGACAACTAGGGTGGACCGAAGAATCCATGGAATGAAAAAAAAGAAAAGAACTTTGCGGTTTGAAATAATGTTTATTTCCACTGTCATCTTGAAGCACGTGGACCAGCAATGATCCAAAGTATGTATGCCTTCATTCGGAACTTTCAAGTTTGCTAAAATAAGCATCCATCGAAGCATTAAGATCGCAGTCCTTTCCAGTCCAATACCTTTCCTACAGATGGAATGGCATTTGTAGACTGTCGTTTTGTTCCAAGAATATAACGATGAACCCAGTTCTCATCTTGGCAAATAAATACATAAATCGCACAAAATCTACCTTGTTTTTTCGAAAACGTTCCAGACATCACATCATAAATTCCCATTCGTACCAATTTTTAATTAACAATGATCAGCAGCGGTACCTACCTCGCGGAAAGCTTTTTCATGGAAAATTCTTCTTTCAAAATGTATGTTGCACGTTCTTTAGATATATTTACAATCTTCTCTATTGCAGATGTTCAAATGCAATTTAATTCCATAGCATAACGCACTTTTCAAATAATTTTCGGTATAGTGGCAGATTTAGAATGTTTATCATGTGATACATCTTCAACGTTCGTACGACGATATTTAAACTCACGATGGATTCGAGTTCTTCAGATAATCCTTCATCTCATTATGAATATTTACTGTTAATAAATCTTTCAAGAAGATGTACTTCAACACTATCCACATCGTCTAAAAATCCGAGAGGTTTTAATTAAACAGTCGTTACAAGGAAGCCTAGTAAACGTTGCTATCTGAAACTTTACAGTTGAGCAGCCTGAAATTGCACCATTTATATGTCATTTCAAAGACTTTTCAGTCCACCCTCGTAGAGTAATTTTTTGCAAAAATGTCAGTGTTCTTTTCTAGACACACTAACCACTAATCTGCCCTGGTATTAACAAATTATGTTTATCCTTCCTAAAACCTTTATTAATAAACTACAATCTATTCAAATTGCATTTATTTCCCTCGATGCATGTCAACCAGCGATGATCCAAAGTCTCTACGCCTTGATAAAATTAGGAATTTCCAAGTTTGTGAAAATAGCGTCATACACAGCAGCCTCAATATCATTGTCTGTTAAAAATTTCTGACCTGCATAGTATTTTTCAGACATGAAAAAAGGTAATAGTCCGTTGTTGTTAAACACATCGCCTAAGGCGAGTGCGGTAAACAAATCGAAGTGGAATTGGTTAATTTTTACCATAGTAATAATACTTGCGTAAGACCGTACATTGTGTTGGTGGAAAATGACCTTTCTTGCTAAACTAGGACACTTTTCATTAATTTTTCACTTTAATTAGTCAAAAAGACTCGCGTATGTATATGTCCCTGTGATGGTTTGGCCTTTTAAAAGTAATCAACAAAAAGAATACCGTTTGAATCCCAAAAAATGAAAGCCATTACTTTTCCAACAGATGAAACAGCCATCGTCTTCTTTGGAGAAAGAGAACCACTGTGTCGCTATTGTATATAGAATATTCTTTTGTTATGTTGTTTGTTATTTTTTCGAAAACGTTCACGAGAAATTTGTATTCGCACGAATTTTTTGTCAACATTGAACAGTAGCGGCACCCACTTCGCAGACAGCTTCTTCATAGTCAACTCGTCATTCAAAATATATGTCGCATGCTTTGTAGAAAGTATCCACTATCAGACGTTTTCAAACGATGATCTTTTAACATCATAGCATACATCTTTTCAATGATTTCCAGTATAGTGGCGGATTTCGGATGTCCACTACATAGTATATCTTAAAAGGGTTACACGACCATATTCATGTATGTATATATTATATATATTTGAACTCAAGAACCCATTTACCATCAGTCTATTTCCTCACGAGAAAATTATACTTTCATCTCTCGAACAGAAAAGAAAGCATCCGATACGTGTACAAGTAAATTATTATTCCTATTCTTAGTATTATCGTTATCATTATTATTGTACTAAATCGTTTACGAAAATTCAATCAGACTTTGACAACTAAACGCTGATATGTACTATTGAAGATATGATGTATATTATGGGCGTCCAATAAAATTCATTTCTTTTTTAACACTCATGTGTGTAGAATTTTAAGAATGTCCAGCTACTATGTGTTGTCTCTTCAAGTTTTGCATGACTGAAGTACTCGTCTGGTGAAGCTTCTTATGGGCAGGACTTCGCCCTGGATAGAAAATATGAACGTATCAGTGTAACTGAACATATCTTTTGGAAAAGTTAATAAGTTTGAAAGTTCTTTCTCAACATTTTGACGTTTTGATTCTTTCCGACATCTATCGTATATTATCTCATTCTATCGTTACAATTACATATCAACTTCGTATATGATATGATAATTTGTTAGCATAAGTTAGCTATAAATGCTCCACCATAAAGTTTAAGTTTGATATTTTGTACAGTTTTTGATGTGCACTCATTAAATAAACGCGAACAAAATCACGTTTCCCCTATATATGTGTGGTATATTCACATTGGATGCAGCTTTACACGGTAACTGAACTGCATACATATATCTGACGAAATTAAATTCATGAACCCCGAAATGACGTTAAAAGTTCCCAACATCCCATGCAATCATTCCGCAACAGACTGGTTACTGATGACATGGCAACTCGGGGATGTGCAGCTTTACAAAAGGAGTGGCGGACGCCCCTCAGGGTTTTAGATAGAGACGAACGGCCAAGGGGCGACGCACGATCCTGATGAAGCCGAGCTTAACATCTTTATTAACTGCTGCCTTCTATTAGAAGATCACAGGAAGTCACCGAACGAAACGTATTTAAATTAATGAAAAAAGTATATGTCATGTGGATGCAAGTCTAATTTATAATAATAATTTAAAAGTTATTGTAAAGACATATAATATGTTAAACTTAGTTTTTTTTTCGTAATTACCTATTGTCGTATGCAATAAAGTTTAAAATTTAAATTATGAATATAGAACTCTATTCATCATTCATCTGAGGCCTTTATTTGTCTCTATTTGGGTCTCAATTACGGAATCTTTTGCGTAAAAACAAGAAGGTCTTGCCGTAGACGATTTACCAAAAGAAACCGTCTCAATTACGGAATCTTTTCCGTAATTGAGACGATTTTTTTGGTAAATCATCTACGGCAAGACCTGCTTGTTTTTAATAGTATAAAGAATTTGAAAGTGATAAGAGAATTAGCTAATTTCAAAGCAATCTAAATGATCCAAACTACGCTAAATGAGGAAACGAACAGTTGAGCAGTAATTATTTGTACAGTTTCAGATTTCATCATCTCGCAACTGTCAATCTTGAAGTATCTGTTGAAAGCTTTTTTTATCTTCTTGCACGAATATTTAAACATGTCCAGAAGTTGTACTCACTGCACCACCTTTACTAACACCCAATCAAAAATTATTGGCTTTTTAATTTTTTAATACTGGAGGCAACTAGATCAAGAAGACAATGAAGAATGATGGAGGATGATTACTACTGCGAATGAAACTTGGCCGTATTGTGATTTGAATATAGAGGAGTTCAGCATGCAATAGGTATATAGAAAAAGAAGAACCAACACCAACTAAAGGATCAGCAAAAAATCTGTTGTCAAAGCTATGGTTGTTACATTTTTGGATTATGAAAGCGTCAGTTAATTAAGGATCACATCCCTAGAATATTGCCTTAGCTGATTAGAGTAACGATTTAATGCGTAATGTAAATTGCTGGTATATTAACTATTTAAGAATTTGTGCGAAATTACACACAAAATGCTTATGAGTCTGTAACTTTTAATGTCTGAATGGTCTTCCTTTTTGAAAGTTACCAGAATACAAATATATACCCATTATGTTGTGCAACAAATAAAGATTTAATGCATAACAAAAGTTGCTGGTATTTTAGCTGTTTTAGAAATTTTACAAAATTACGCAGGCTACTTATGAGCCTGCAACTGTTAATGTCTGAAGGATCTTCTTTTTTAAAAACAATCTGATATACGATATCATTTTATGATGTCATGCAAGGAAAAATTGAATGCATAATGAAAGTTGCTGATATACTAGCTGTTTTAAAAGGTTTGCTAAATTAAATATAGAAGATGCTTATGGGTCTGCAACTGTTAGTATCGGAAAGATCTTTTTTTAAACTGGCTTAATTTAGTGATCCTCCAACAATTTTGGAAAAACGAAATCTTAATTATAATATTGAAATTGTAATTTAAAGGATAGCGCAAAACCAGAGCACGGTCTTTATTAACTGCTGCCTTCAGGAAAACTGTCATATATTTTATTTGAAATGATGTCCTATGTAATGGAAATATATATGTAAGATACGACTTGAAAAAAGCAGATTTACCTATATTATATAGTATGACTTGAAAATAATTAACTGAACTTATTTACAAAATTACATAGATGCTAATGAAGCAGTATTAAACTCTTAGAACCGCTATTTATATTTCCAAAACGCTCTTTCACCTTCATGCAAGAGTCAAATTATTAAACTCTTAAAAATAAAGGAATATAGCCACCAAAAAAAGAGTTTAAGAAGTTAAGCAAATGACTTAAAGCAAAAACTAAATTTATTTTAATGAATATCAGATGGCAATATTATTATAAGCAAGAATACCTGGATGTGTTACTTGGAATAATAAAATGGTTACTTCTTCGACAAACATTGTAGAAACTGCTGCTATTAAATTTCCGCAAACAAGTCTAACTCCATTACTTGTATAATACGGAATATTGAGAAGGAAGATCTGAATACTAACTCATTTTAGATTAGTTTTGCCATATC
>JAVIWB010003034.1:0-41555 GCA_031893035.1 Dermolepida albohirtum | reverse complement strand
GACGTAACATCAAACATGATAATGGCACATTGTCCTTGAATATAGTAACCATCACGTAATCCACCAAACTTTTCCTGACCAGCAGTGTCCCAGACATTAAATCTTATGGGGCCTCGGTTTGTATGGAAAACCAAAGGATGTACTTCGACTCCTAATGTAGCTACATATTTCTTTTTCGAATTCACCAGTTAAATGCCGTTTGACAAAAGTGGTTTTGCCAGTACCACCATCGCCGACTAGCACACATTTAAATGTCGGCATTTCTTGTTCAGCGGCCATCGTATGTCACTTTAAATCTGTAATACAAAAAGTTATCTTATGCAAAGGTTCTGGTTATGACAGATATAAATTGCACAGTTCACGTCTCATAAAAACACCGAAAATTTTTCTAATACTACTATTTGACAAGATGACACTAATTTTGTTTTCTATGCGATAAAGTTTTTAAGTTTTTGAGCTCAAATAGCAAACACGTTGTATAAAGTTTTAATTTTCCTAAGGAATGGCGCCATGAAAGCGTATCACAGGATTTTGATATCGTCTTGCCGACTTCAATAATATTTTTCTCTGCTAATATATAGTATTAGTAAAAAATAAAGATATCACGAAAGAGTGCACAATTAATAAAATGTACCTTAGCAGTAAAATGATGTAATAAACACTGATGGACTCGAATTACTACGATGACACACACCAAGAAATAAAGTCGTTAGAGCTCACAATGGCGTCCCCTTATGCCGAAGGATGGCTATAGAACGATTGTTATTGGAAAGGGTAATTTAAACATAGAAAAAATTTCGACTCAAAGTAAAAATTGAAAATTAATCAATGGTGTGAGAGATTTTTAAATTAAACAATAATTTATTTAGGAAAATAATATTAAAGTACAAAATTTACTGTGACGTCACGTCATTCGCTTACGTCACGTGCGACTGCGTATTAAGGTGTCAGCACTGCAGAATTGCCAGTCTCTTATCCTATCGATTTTCGCGTATCTAGTGTTCGTTCCTTAGTTTTAGTGCTATTCTATGTGAAACGTTTTGAATGGGAATTTTATATAAAACCACAGTTGTTCGCGGTGTGTGATTTTAGCCGGTTAGAAGATGACGAAGGATAGATTGGCGGCCCTTGTTGCTGTAAGCAATTGTTTTTAAAATAGTCAACTTTATTTCGGTTACATTACAAAAAAAAATATATGAAAATTACAACGAGAATTATTAAAGAATTTCAATATGATATTAGTAATTGTTCGTTTCAAATATTTTGACATATCCGGTAAATCATTCACTTATTATAAGCTATAGCAATTTGAGAAAAATCAAAACGTACCCCGAAATAGGTTATGTGAACTATAATTAATTGTAATTTTATTTGGTATAAGGATATTTATTTGCCCCACCCCGTGTTTTTATACGTTTCCGTTGACTCATCGAAATGTCAGGTTAATTTTTCTTTAATTTTGAAAGAATTTTCGCATTTTTTCAGGCCCAAAGTGACGACGATGATGTTGGACCGGACGATGTCACCGTTAATGTTGAGGGTCGCGAAGGCTTTATGGATGCCTTCTTCACGGAGGTGAGTCTCGATTTAACCGTGAAATAAACACACCGTAACAATACATCATCAGTCCCGAATACTTTCCCCATAAGAAATTAAACGACGGTCGGGCGCATTGTTCATTGTAATTTTGCGTGTAAAATGCGAGTGACGGCTCGTTTATGTTCATTCAATGTTGTATTATAGTATTCAGAAATTCCCCTGACAATACAAGTATTGAAATATCAGTAACAAGCGGAACCGTATCGTTTCAAAAATAATATCAAACCGTTAATTGGTGATATTTTTTCTAAGCGATAACGAACTTTTGTCCTTTTTTATCGCGATATGAATCATTTGTTTGACCCATATACAAAAATCTTATATAGGCTAAAGTTATTGTGGCACATATTTTCTAGTCGTAAAATATAAAATTTGAAAGGTTTAGAAGAATTGTATAACAATAATAATTTACTGACCGATTAAAGAAAGTAAAAATGTTTTTTAAATCGAGACACGATAAAAATAATTATTTAAACGTTTATTATTCTTATTTATATCCATAATGTATTTTCTTAAATAATTAAGAATTTGTTATTAATGTACATATAAAGTACGTTTCTCAGAAGCAATCAGTCCGCTTAAACAATTGTATTAATATGATCTCATGATGACTCATTTTTATGATATAATATAAAATGAAACCTAAGTTAGAAAATGCTTTTGTTTTGGATTTAAAATTACAATATATTACATACAGAAAAAGTTATTTCTAACGGATATAAAACTTATTATAAAAATAATATTTATAATTAGCAAACCAAGATGTACACTGTGTCTGTTTCACAAGATTTTTAAAAATACTTTTACTTAAACTAACATGCACTACTTCGGAAAAGGTTATTATGGTCAAAAAGTGTGAGTGATTTATGTGTGTTTTATGATATTGCTCCTCTTGTCTTTCAGCAGAGAGAAGAGAGGCGTTTGTAGAGGGCCGGCCTCATAAACGTTAACCAGATGGCCTGAATTCTTTACGATGTACATGCTTTCATACGCGTCCAGTTCGCGATAATTGTACACGTTCTTTATCAAATGTAAACAATCCATATTAACACTGTGGTTATTTTCTAATACATGTCTCGCTATACCCGATTTTTCCGGTCGGTTGAATTTTATGTGCGAAAGGTGTTCTTTATACCTGGTTTCGATCGATCTTTTGGTTTGGCCGATGTATTGTTTATTGCACTCTAAACATTCAATTCGGTAGATTCCCGATTTTTTAATCTCTTCAATTTTGTCTTTTGCATTTCCTAACAGCATTTTCAGGGTATTATTAGGGCGTGAACATACTTTAAACCCGTGATCTTTAAAAATACTATTCAGATTTTTTGTCACACGATGGAAAGGTAAACAAACAAAATGCTTTTCCCGATTGCTCTGTGGTGAAAGACATGTGGTGTCACGGATTGTTTTTCTTATGTTGGCCTTTCTAATTAATCCATTGATTATTTCCGAATCGAAACCGTTGTATACCGCGATATTCTTAATGAGGTTCAATTCTCTTTCATATCTTACTTTTGTTAATGGGAAATTGATCAAACGATTAATCAGAAAATTGAATGAAGCCATCTTCTGTTGCATGCTGTGATTTGAGTCAGCCGTAATGAATCTATTGACATTGGTTTCTTTTCGGAAAATATCAATTTCTATTTTGAGATCTTTCTTAATAACTAAGGTGTCCAAAAAAGGCAACTTGTCATTGTTTTCTTTTTCTACTGTGAATTTAATTGTCGGGAATTTTGAATTTAACTGTTTAACGAAATCATTTAAGTTGCATTTTTGTGTATTGAAAACCGCGAAAATATCATCGACATACCTGACCCAAATTCTAGGAAAATATTTAGCTTTATTTTTTAGTTCTATTTCAAAGTTACTCATAAACAGGTCCGCTATGAATGGAGAAAGACAATTGCCCATTGCAGTACCCTGTTTTTGTTCATAGAACTTCCCTTCGAACTGAAAACAATTTTGGGACATGCAAAGGTTTGTTAATTTCACGTATTCCTTTATTTTCTCTGGTTCGATCTTATTTTTGTGAAGCAATTCTTCTAAATATTTTAAAGTTTCTGGGATCGGTACCGAAGGAAACAATGACGTAACGTCGAATGAAACTAAAATTTCTCCTTTTTCTAATTTACAATCTTTGATCCTTTGGATAAATTCTAATGAATTATTGACTGAGAGACTTTCAAGTTTTTCGGGCAAATTTTTGTATTCATTCACTAGCCATTTCGATAACAAGTAAGTAGGGGAGTTGATCCCTGAGACAATTGGTCTCATTGAGTTGCCTGGTTTGTGTATTTTAGGCAAACAATATAGTCTAGGGATCAACGGATTACTTACACTTAGCCTATAATTCAGATTCGGGGTTATTAACTTTGAACAACTTTTTAACGCGTTTTTTGTGTCCCTAATCATTTTTGGTAATGGAGTTTTCTTACATTCAACATAGGGACCTTCTGAGATTAAATTTTTTACTCTTAGAAAATAGTCGCTTTTGTTCAAAATTACTAACTTATTCCCTTTATCTGCTTTTAAATAAAAGCAGTCTTTCGATCTGAGACTCTTAATTAAGTTCCATTCGTGGTGCACTACTTTTTGTTTTTGTTCTTGTAAGTTCTGTTTGATTTGAGTCTTACAAGCTTCTCTAATAAAATTTTTTGAGGTTTGATCTAAATATTTAATAGCCGCTTCGATGCTTGCGATCACCTCCTCGGTAGGGGTTTCGCGGTACGACAAACAATGTTTTAAACCTTTATTTAATAAGTCTATTTCTCCTCGATTAAAAGTCTCGGATGAATTATTGACGACGAGTGTTTCTTTTATAGGATTTATATTAACATTCTTGTCTGATCGTGGGCATAAATTTTTGAATTTCTTGTTCAAACCTTTAATTTTCTTATTTAATTTATGGTTTGTAATTTCCGCGATTTTTCTATAAAAGCAACACCAGTCTTGATATTCAGATTCATTTAAGTTTTTTGTTAATTTTAAATGCAATTCATATAATTTTAATTCTAATCTACTTCTTTTACTGTACAGATATTTCATTTCCATTTTTAACCATTTCATTTTCGCATATGAAATGATTTTTTCGTTCATTCTACAATTTGATGTGACATTTACTTTAATAAATTTAGGAAAAACATTTCTACTTTTACAGCGATTCAGGAAATTTATATCTGCACTTATAAACTTAGCTTTACTATATATCTTGTGAAATGTGTTGTACTCCTTTGACCGGGAAGTCATCTTGTAGTTGAATTTGATGGAGCCTGTGGTTGATTGACTTGATCAATAAGGTTGATATATAACCCCTTTCCACAATTAACTATTTGTAAATTCTGTATACGCATTTCGACAACCAAGTTGTCATCATCAGCAGATAATTTCAAAGTGTCGCACCTTGTAAAACACGAGAAATTGTACGAAAAATACACTCCGTAAATTGTAGATTTTTAAAAATACTTTTACTTAACATGCACTACTTCGGAAAATACACTGTGTTTTATGATATTGCCGTAAATATGAAGATTTTTAAAAATACACTTAAACACACTACTTTTATTATGGTTTTGACCATAATAACCTTTTCCGAAGTAGTGCATGTTAGTTTAAGTAAAAGTATTTTTAAAAATCTTGTGAAACAGACACAGTGTACATCTTGGTTTGCAACGGTGCGGATCGCGTACGGAGTGTATTTTTCGTACAATTTCTTCGCCGTGTTTTACAAGGTGCGACACTTTGAAATTATCTGCTGATGATGACAACTTGGTTGTCGAAATGCGTATACAGAATTTACAAATAGTTAATTGTGGAAAGGGGTTATATATCAACCTTATTGATCAAGTCAATCAACCACAGGCTCCATCAAATTCAACTACAAGATGACTTCCCGGTCAAAGGAGTACAACACATTTCACAAGATATATAGTAAAGCTAAGTTTATAAGCAGATATAAATTTCCTGAATCGCTGTAAAAGTAGAAATGTTTTTCCTAAATTTATTAAAGTAAATGTCACATCAAATTGTAGAATGAACGAAAAAATCATTTCATATGCGAAAATGAAATGGTTAAAAATGGAAATGAAATATCTGTACAGTAAAAGAAGTAGATTAGAATTAAAATTATATGAATTGCATTTAAAATTAACAAAAAACTTAAATGAATCTGAATATCAAGACTGGTGTTGCTTTTATAGAAAAATCGCGGAAATTACAAACCATAAATTAAATAAGAAAATTAAAGGTTTGAACAAGAAATTCAAAAATTTATGCCCACGATCAGACAAGAATGTTAATATAAATCCTATAAAAGAAACACTCGTCGTCAATAATTCATCCGAGACTTTTAATCGAGGAGAAATAGACTTATTAAATAAAGGTTTAAAACATTGTTTGTCGTACCGCGAAACCCCTACCGAGGAGGTGATCGCAAGCATCGAAGCGGCTATTAAATATTTAGATCAAACCTCAAAAAATTTTATTAGAGAAGCTTGTAAGACTCAAATCAAACAGAACTTACAAGAACAAAAACAAAAAGTAGTGCACCACGAATGGAACTTAATTAAGAGTCTCAGATCGAAAGACTGCTTTTATTTAAAAGCAGATAAAGGGAATAAGTTAGTAATTTTGAACAAAAGCGACTATTTTCTAAGAGTAAAAAATTTAATCTCAGAAGGTCCCTATGTTGAATGTAAGAAAACTCCATTACCAAAAATGATTAGGGACACAAAAAACGCGTTAAAAAGTTGTTCAAAGTTAATAACCCCGAATCTGAATTATAGGCTAAGTGTAAGTAATCCGTTGATCCCTAGACTATATTGTTTGCCTAAAATACACAAACCAGGCAACTCAATGAGACCAATTGTCTCAGGGATCAACTCCCCTACTTACTTGTTATCGAAATGGCTAGTGAATGAATACAAAAATTTGCCCGAAAAACTTGAAAGTCTCTCAGTCAATAATTCATTAGAATTTATCCAAAGGATCAAAGATTGTAAATTAGAAAAAGGAGAAATTTTAGTTTCATTCGACGTTACGTCATTGTTTCCTTCGGTACCGATCCCAGAAACTTTAAAATATTTAGAAGAATTGCTTCACAAAAATAAGATCGAACCAGAGAAAATAAAGGAATACGTGAAATTAACAAACCTTTGCATGTCCCAAAATTGTTTTCAGTTCGAAGGGAAGTTCTATGAACAAAAACAGGGTACTGCAATGGGCAATTGTCTTTCTCCATTCATAGCGGACCTGTTTATGAGTAACTTTGAAATAGAACTAAAAAATAAAGCTAAATATTTTCCTAGAATTTGGGTCAGGTATGTCGATGATATTTTCGCGGTTTTCAATACACAAAAATGCAACTTAAATGATTTCGTTAAACAGTTAAATTCAAAATTCCCGACAATTAAATTCACAGTAGAAAAAGAAAACAATGACAAGTTGCCTTTTTTGGACACCTTAGTTATTAAGAAAGATCTCAAAATAGAAATTGATATTTTCCGAAAAGAAACCAATGTCAATAGATTCATTACGGCTGACTCAAATCACAGCATGCAACAGAAGATGGCTTCATTCAATTTTCTGATTAATCGTTTGATCAATTTCCCATTAACAAAAGTAAGATATGAAAGAGAATTGAACCTCATTAAGAATATCGCGGTATACAACGGTTTCGATTCGGAAATAATCAATGGATTAATTAGAAAGGCCAACATAAGAAAAACAATCCGTGACACCACATGTCTTTCACCACAGAGCAATCGGGAAAAGCATTTTGTTTGTTTACCTTTCCATCGTGTGACAAAAAATCTGAATAGTATTTTTAAAGATCACGGGTTTAAAGTATGTTCACGCCCTAATAATACCCTGAAAATGCTGTTAGGAAATGCAAAAGACAAAATTGAAGAGATTAAAAAATCGGGAATCTACCGAATTGAATGTTTAGAGTGCAATAAACAATACATCGGCCAAACCAAAAGATCGATCGAAACCAGGTATAAAGAACACCTTTCGCACATAAAATTCAACCGACCGGAAAAATCGGGTATAGCGAGACATGTATTAGAAAATAACCACAGTGTTAATATGGATTGTTTACATTTGATAAAGAACGTGTACAATTATCGCGAACTGGACGCGTATGAAAGCATGTACATCGTAAAGAATTCAGGCCATCTGGTTAACGTTTATGAGGCCGGCCCTCTACAAACGCCTCTCTTCTCTCTGCTGAAAGACAAGAGGAGCAATATCATAAAACACACATAAATCACTCACACTTTTTGACCATAATAACCTTTTCCGAAGTAGTGCATGTTAGTTTAAGTAAAAGTATTTTTAAAAATCTTGTGAAACAGACACAGTGTACATCTTGGTTTGCAACGGTGCGGATCGCGTACGGAGTGTATTTTTCGTACAATTTCTTCGCCGTGTTTTACAAGGTGTACCTAGAAAGCGTGTTGAAGGAATGTTAGCCAAAGTATTATTACATAGATATAGTGTTAGATGACAAACACTTTATTATAGTAATTATAACGGTGGATCATCAGATTCTATTAGCATTACATATAGACGGTATGGAATACCCGATACCAAAGATATCTTAAGCTATTAAAAATAGTGTCTCGATGTGAAAAAACTGAGTATATGTATGTGCGCTTTTGGAGATCAATAACATTAGACCCTGTTGAATGTGAAATAATTAAAAAAAAATTAGAACACTGCAAGGAATAAAATATCAAAGCATTCAAATGACAAACGGTAAGCAAGAGGAATCTGCAGCGAAGAAAATGAATGTTGAATAGCAATTCGTAGAATAAACAAATATAAAAAAGTAAATGAAAAAGTATACATAATATACTCAGTAGTATAATAATTAATAGTAATAAGGTGCGGCAATTAAAGAAAAGTTGAAGAGAGCATTAAAGGGCCACAGGGATGCACTTCTGTAAAAGAATAATGTGAAAGTCAAAAATACAAGAGGTTAATATGAAAAGATTAATGGGAATATACCATATATACACTATATATGATGTATGTATATATATGAACTATCAAGCAGATATGGTACGGTCATGTGTAGGGAATTTGAAATCAAAGAAAATACTGAAATGAATGTTTCAAAGGAGACATAAAAGATCAAGAAGTTGGAAAGAAGAAATAGATAGTGAATAAATATTAAAAATCGGAAACGGAATATGTATACAAATACATATTCTCGCAGTTGGATTAATACACGCTCCAGAACAACATGTCAGCGACGACATTGGAACGTCGAGCAGTCTGCGGTTCGTGCTATCGTACCAGAACCAAAGAATTTCTATAACGCGGAAAATCAGAAAACTAGCATTTCTTACACATTTCTCTCTCTCATACACACACATACGCATGTATATAAAGTTGTTGATCTCATGAAAGTACCCTATGTCATAAACTAAAATTTCAAAGAGATTGAAAATTACGTTGTTGCTGCAAGGATCAATTTGTACTGCTATTATATTTAGAAATTCTACAATTAAACTGATTATTTAAAATTAAGTTCTCCATTATTTCGCCTAATTAATTTATTTTTGAGCTTCTTCACGGTTAAAATGTGAAACGTACTTAGGAAAATGCTTAAAAAACCATATTTTCTTATTTATTAGATCTTTCCCATTATAAGTTAATATTTTATGCATCTTAAATTGTTTAAAAAAATCAAAAAAATAGTTTAATTGCTGGATTTCCTAATATAATTTCAGTAAAAATCATTGAAAAACTCTCTCTCTGATTTTTTGCGCTTAGGGTTTTCGAAATAAATCCAGTTTTCGTTACCCGTCACTATTCGATGCAGAAATTACTTCCGATCATACTTTTGAAGCAGCATTTCGCAGACGATTTTTCAATTTTCCATTTGCCTGTCATTCAATTGACGTGGCATCCATTTTCCCATCTTTTAGATTTTCCCCATTGCTCCTAATTGGTCGCTAATCGTTTCTTGGGCCACATTCAACGTTTCTGCCAATTGTTTTTGAGTTTGGGTTGGGTCTTCATCCAATAACTTATGGAGTTTCGCATCTTCAAACCTTTTCGGTCTACCAGAACGTTCTTTGTCTTGCACATCGAAATCACCACTTTTGAATTGTCGAAACCACGCCTCACATGTTATGATTGAAGCATGTTCACCGTAAATTTCTACCAGCAAACGATGACGTTCAGCGGCTTTTTTGTTTTGATTAAATAAGAAAAGTAATGCTTGCCGCAAATGCACTTTTTCATGCACGAAATTCGGCATTTTGTAAGAGGTATAAATCTATGACAATGTTACTTTCGCAAAATATAACATGTATGGCTTTGAAGCTTGATGTCCGTAGAATAAAATGACATATGTGTCATATCATTATATACTTAAACCTAGCGACATTTTTTAGAAAAACTGTTAATGACTGTCCGGTACACCTGGTACTTGGAGTTTTCACGGTTTTATTACATGCTAGGTCTAATCATATATTAGGGTGGCATATCTAATTTTCATCAATCTAGCTGAAAGGCTTAGTGAACCACCGGCGGTGAACAAGACTGTGTCAGGGATCGAATCTCAAATCATAAAATCCATAGCTTGATTTTCTATCAGATCAATATTATCCTAGACGAAGTTGCAAAATTTGCGATAAGTAGTTTTATTTTGTTGGCAGTAATTGCATGCAAACAAATTTTAGAAAAGCTGTAATCCAACTTCAAACCTTATGGAACTCGAGAATTTCCATTCATAAACGTTATTTGCTATTAATAGCTAGCACTTTGAAGCTCAATAAGAACCTTAAATTTGATGTAGTCAATTTCTGGATATGTTTCCTTTTCTTATGGCCGGAATGCGTCCAATAATGCCTTTCAGTATTTATCATTCCTTAGCATACGAATAAATAGTATAATAGTATTTGCTTTTCGTCTGTAACAGTTTTGTCGATTCTTTTACATGTTTAAGATTTGGAGAATCTGACTCAGTTTTTCTTCACAGTTTCTTTTATAATATCGTAACAGTGACAGCAATGTTTTTAAATAAAATATTGAGTATCGCTTCCCGAATGTTGAAACTTTAATATACTTTTAGTCAAAGGATTACACTTTTGTATATGTTAACGTATAGACTGAGCTTTTATCCATGCAAGAAAATAATCCCAAGTCTTTATTTTATTTACACTTCTAGATAAAAATATTCAACCTCTGAAAATTACTAATTTACAGCAATTAAAATTTCTTTATCACTTCCTTTTACATTTTGTATTTGAGCAAGTCAAAATTCCTTGGTAGTTTGCAGTAATTTGAATACATGAGGCAAGAAGTATGACTAGATACATTATCCTGATAAAATATGTTTTTTTAACTTTCTAATTCAATGTCCTTTATAGTGCGAGTTAGAATTTAGCAAATTAATGGTGTATAGTGGTTACCAATAATTATGATTTTATTTTGGTGGAAATCGGTTAAAATTACTTCTCGATTTCCCATGAATGTCTACTTACTGCAGGACTCCCGTGGGATTAGACTAAATTACTTAAGGTGACTATAGAACCCATTCAATTGCGACCATTCCAAATCTTTTGTAATTCCCTGTTTCGTTAGACGTAGCAGTTTGGAGAGCGATTTATCTACATATAGTGTCGTTTCAGAATATTCATCTTTAATTTGTAGAAATTGTGTGATTGCAAAGTCAGCATATTGGCACCTGGATCGTAGCTTCGTTTTCTACTCTGCAGAATCTACATGTGGTTTTTCTGCCAAGTTCTTATTATTTATATAGTTCGTTGAGCTTACAGTACTCTGTTAGTAGACCCAGTTTCTAACAGACTTTCTGTTCCCGCAATACTATCGCTATACGCATTTGTTATTTCATGATATCTCATCGCTGCACTAATTTAATCCTAAATTTTTATATGTGAAATTATCTCTGAATGTTTTCATTTGCTATTAACACGTTAGATTAACTGTCAGTATCACAGTAAATTTGGTTTGGTGTTATAGGAACTAGAAAATTTCAGCAGAGATTGGTCTGACTTTGTGTTTACAGATTCATCTTTATGGACTTGGTTATTTACAGATTCATCTTTCTGGGCTTGGTTATTTACAGATTCATCTTTCTTAGTTTGGTTATTTACAGATTGATCTTTCTGGGCTTGGTTACCTGGAAGAAGGAACCTGGTCAACGAAAAAAGAATATTATAAGGCGCACTGTAAAACACCCTGTGAAAGTTTATGATTGGATGCTTTAACATGGGGTGTTTCGAGCCTTTGTGTGTAATTGCCGATATTTTAAACACGAAATGAATGGTAAAATTTGTATCAAAAAGGACTTCTCAGATCTGTAAAAGTGTAATTTAAAGAACAACGTAGATTGGATCCTACAAAACGACAACGATTCAAAACATAGAAGCATTTTACTGTATAGGGAGTGGATGGCAGCAAATGATAGTGTATCGATATTCGCAGTTTTCAGGCATAAAACCGATTGAAAATGTTTGGGCTGTAATGAAGCATAAACTTCGCAAGAAACGTGTATATAAAATTTTTCGCAATATAAAGAAGGTATTGTATTGCGAGTATTGTAAATCGCTGTAAATTCTTAAAATAATGGCGATTGGATGTATTTTAAATGTTAACATATTATCCTATAAGATATACTCTGTAGCAATATACTAATTTTTTCTATTAGCCTGTTTTTGATAAAAATTTTAGTCAGCGTTTCTTATTATGCAGACTTTAATACAAATTGCATCTTTCAGATATTATACATGATTCTGTGTGTATCGATCGTGCGTATATGTATGTTCATCTTATCCTATATTTCTTTTATTTTCTGTTTTCGGGTCAACCTACGAAATAAAAATATTTCATCTGGATTGAACAAAGATGCTGTCTTGGAAAAGGCCCTTGACCGTACATTTATGTCTAGTGAATTCATCGACAAACTGAAAAAGTCTGTAAAAAGATACTATTGAAACTACGCGAAGACTTAAATTCTGCTAGAGTAGAAATAACTGTTATAAAAAACCAGTTGGCTGAGGCGAATCCTGGAATTGAATTATTGGAACAATATTCTAGGAAGGACAGTTTAAGGATATATGGTTTATTCGAAAATCGTTCTGAAAGTAATTAGGATTTGCTGCGAAAAATTGAAACTAGAACTTATCGAGCGACATTAAATACATATATCAATTATTGCGCTATTTATAAATCACAAAAAAACTATTCGCCAATAAAAATAAATTAAAAGCATTATAAGTCGTTTATCTGACGTTCTGGAAATTGTCTTCGTTAAAACAGATGAATAATAGACTTAATTCGAGAGCTGTATGGATTAACAATGGACACATCTACACAAAAACGTAATCAAGTTTTGTAAATTAAATCATCTGAAAATAGTCTTGCCTTGAAGAGGAGAGATAAGGTGCAGATCAATTGAAAGGCGTTTGTATAGTACTTTTTAATTATCTTTCTTTAGTAAATATCTGTTACTCAAATTGATTTCATTGCGTGTTGTGACACTTTCTACACTTCTTTAAGTTTTTTGTTAATTATATTTTTGTTTATACCGTGCATTATGATGAAAATACCAATAATATTTATGAAGTTGTAGAAACGAAAGACAAATTGCAGTAGTACACCTGAATATATGTTTGCTCTTGCTAAGTTATCTAATGTAATCCATTTATTAGATTATTATGACTTGGACGTGCGTTGTTTATCTAAGACCTGGCTTTCGTCCGATGTTGATATTCAATTATTGAAAATACAAGACTCTATTTTTTCGTAATGTTAGGGTTGATCGTGCCGGCGGTGTAACCATATATCTACGAAACGAGATAAAGTGTGATTATCGCGGCATTGGTGTTATTTCTCAGCAGGTATGGGTTAGATCGTGCGAAACTTTATATTATTATTTACATACTTGTTAGATAGGGAAAGCTATGTTACTTACAATGGATACAGATCTAGAGTCTTTCATTCAATATCTGGAGTTCCCGAGGCTTTGAACATATTGGGCCGCTTTTGTTTAATTTATTAATGATCTAATAGCATCTCTTGAATGTAAAACATTGACGCACGCGGATGATAATAAAATATACCATAACATTAAGAATACAACCGAAGTGGAGTTTCTTCAAAACAATTTAAATACTTTTCATAACTGGAGCCTTATTAACAATTTTAATTTAAAAATATCTAAATGTTGTGTTCTAACATTTGCAAGGAATATCAACTGTTTAAATTCTCTTTATCACATCGGTAAGGATAGTGTTTAAAAAAAGAATTCCACGAAGGATCTTGGCTTAATGTTCTATAGTAGGTGATTACAGGTTCAGTGATTAGATCCTTGAATTTTATCATTAGATTGTCTTGCAATTTCACGAACATTAGTACATTTAAATCCCTTTACATCGCAAACGTCGTCAGCAAATTGGAGTATGCGTCGATTCATTTGGTATCCAATTTACGAGCTGCATATAAATAAAATTGAATGCATCCAGAGGAAATATATGAAATGTTAAGAGTTACAAGTTGAACGGGGCCTATTTTAATGGAAATATGGACTACGCAGATTTAATTCTGGAAATGATAACGGCACGGAGGCGGAAGAGTAGTGCATTACTGGTGGACAATTTGTCTTATAATAAGATTGATTCACCAATGTCACTATCTCGACTAAATTTATTAGTGCCACGGATTGCTACTAGATATCACTCAAGTTTTATCCTTCTAACATCAACTAACATCTTGTGTAGAGCACCCTTGTCTTATTATTTGACGATGTTTTTTTTTCATAAATTCAAAATGTATATTTTACTCAATGGTGTATTGTCATATATTAGTGTAGAATTTTTTGTCTTATTTGGATATTTTTCTTTTGGGCAGAAATAAAATTATCATTATTATTATTATTTGGAAGCGTGTATAAAGGCCCCGTATTAAATAGTAAACGATTTTACGAGGAGTTAGAATCTCTGCTTTCTGAGTTTCCTTTAAATTTCGAAGCAGTGGTATACCTGGGTAACGTCAATACTCGCCCATTAATAATGATGTCATTGGACTGAATTGCTCATTTCAATAGGTTAATATAATTCCATTAATTAAGGAGCCTATGCGAGCAACAAAAAATACGGCTACCCATGAATCGCAAACTGACAATTTCAGTTTGCGATTATATGTTTCGAGCTTCCTGATCACGACATTGTTTACTGTAAAATTATAGCAGAAGGTCCTAACAAGACACATAGATTTTACATGTACAGAGGTTTCTCTTTTTTGGGAAGGAAAAATATTGTTTACATAAATATAGGGGTTTTTTAATAAGGAAATAAAATACAAATTTAAATTTGTATTTAAATAAAACCATAATTGAGATATTGGGCTGAAATTTATTCTAGGTATAGTATACATGTTACATTTAACTATGAAATTCGATCTCATTCATATGACCACCACGCGCACGTTTGCAGCAGTTAATTCTTTAGAGCCAATTTTTCACCACTCACACATATCGGTCGGCAAGTTGGCAATTTCGCGTTCGATATTGTCCCTGAGCTCCTCTAACGTTGTTGGCTTATTGGCATACACCAACGACTTAACGTAACCCCATAAAAAGACAATCAACGTTATTAAATCGCATGGGTGAGGTGGCCACTCGACTGGATCATTTCTCGAGATTACGCGGTTACCAAACTTCCCCTTTAATAGATCAATTGGTAAGCCAGCTGTGTGGCATGCGGCACCATCTTGTTGGAACCACATATCACTGATGTCAACTCCTTCCAATTCTGGCCAAAAATAGTCTTCCAACACGGCATCATAGCGAACTCCATTGACTGTATGGCGATCACTTTCATTGACGAGAAAATATGGTCCAATCACATCTCCGGCATGAAACCCACACCACACGGTCACTTTTTCTAGTTGTAATAGAGTCTCTTGAAGCTCATGTGTTTTTTTGCTGTCCAATAACCCATATTTTGCTTATTGACATAGCCATTAAGCCAAAAATGAGCTTCATCGCTAAACATGATTTTTCGATGAAATTCAGGATTTTCTTCAAACTTTTGCAGAGTCCAACCGGAGAAGTTTTGGCCTTTCAAATGATCAGGAAGTTTCAGTTCTTGAGTTAATTTGATCTTGCAATGGTGTAAGCCAAGATCTTTATGCAAAATTAGCCACGATGTGGTTTTGAGAGTCCCAATTCTTGTGAACGGCGTGGAATCGACTGATTTGGCTCATTTTGAACTGAAGCACTTACAGCTGCAATATTTTCGACATTTTGATCGGTGCATTGTCTCACTAGCACAGGAACATCCTACAGTGAATATTCTGATTTAAATTTATCTATTATAGCACGCACAGCCTGTCTGGTGGGACGATTGTTACAATCCAAAATTGGAGTAAGCGCTCTTTAAGTTGCGACCACCGACTCATAGTTGCGGTAGTAATTTATAATAAATACGTTGCTCGTTTGTGAACTTCGCCATGATCAAAATGTTAATCTTGGCTGACGTTTTGACGTTGACGGATCATGAAAAACGTTTGTATTAAAAGATAAATTGTTACGTCCCTGTTAGAAAACCTGATATATAATTTTTTTAGAACATATTTTACTACAATATTTTCTATCTTTACCATTCTATGGATAATAATTTTATAGTCATGAGATTGGCAGTTTTCAGGTGTGGTTTATTTAATCTGTTTGAAAAGATTATGTTTGATGTCTTTCATTTCATGATTAACTTTTTTTAATATTTTATACTTTAGAGTTATATTTGTTTTAATATAATCAATTTGACAGGTTACGCTGATGTGCTCAAATATAATAGCATGCTTAGGTTATTAATAGTTATTATTAGTCACATTGTTTATTATTTATCAATATTTCTGAAGGTTTGGTGTAGGAACAGGGATGACTTTTTGTCATTCGTCAGAATCACCGCTTAAAGATTTCTATTTGGAAGTTTAATGTTTTGTAATCATTTATTATTTGTATATATATTTTTTTGAAAGTAAAAGCATATTATTATTATAAATATATTCCACAGGATTCTGTAAAGCACATGTTAATCAAAACGTTGCTTTCAAAGGTACAATAAATTACAACTCTTGCCTCCGAAGGTTCACTTCTAATAAATCCATTTTTAACGTACATCTGCAGTGTATTAAGGTTTATTTTTCCCACAAATTTTCCCAGGACACCGCCCATGTCAAGCGAAATTTGATTTTCATGTCAACGAAGAATCACTTCCCCTGTCATTCCATTTAAGTCGATCCTTCTCCACCCCCTCTTCATCCGCCCGTCCGGACCGCAGATACGGTCGTGTTTATATCCAAGTAATCGAATTACGGAGTACAAATGGCGCACATTTGGTATCGACATCCGAAGAGTTCGGTTAACTTTGGCAGAATATCAAAACAAAAAAAAGACATCACGGGAAGGAAAGAACGATCAGCAAGTATTGTGGTAAGCCGAGATAGGAAAGAGGACTACAGTGAAAGAGAATTAGGATACGGGAAAATCCAGTAATGTACTTACGTAATTTCTTATCACAGGGTTAAAGTGATGGCTTGCGATTATATCGACAGAAAAGGACTTGGGGAGGATTGGGAATCGAAACAATAGTCTCTCTCGGTGGATCAAGTTTACAGAACCAATCTCTTGTAAATTACGAAGAAACAAATGACATTTACGCGATTTAAATCAAATACACGTGCTAAAGACATTCTATTGAATTATATATAACAATTTGGAAAAGACAATGTCGAAACGTGCCGCAATTTTGTACTACGGAATATGATACATTTATAACATATTTTATGACAATTCTGTTTACTTTTTAGACAAAATCTGGAAGAAAAATATCATTTTAACAGAGTATAACGAGAAGTAATATAACCTTGTTTGTTTTACTGATTAGAAGCGTTTTCGCGTGGCTGTATTATAAAAGTAAATCAAATTTACATTATTAACTACCGAGAAAGTTGAAACTGAGATTTAATTGAATATTATTATAAATTTCCTAGAATGAAAATATTTTTTTTGTTTTCATTTTTGGTCTTGTAGAAAAACCTCATTTAGATATCAAATAGCCTCATTTGTTTCCAACTGTGTTTCTATGTTAACAAAAAAATACTTTTTAATAAAAAATTTTTTATAATTCTTCAAGAACATGCCTAAAATGGCATCTTGAAATGATTTGGCAACATAAAAAATTAGAATTTATTGTCCTATATACGATTTTAGTTTGCCGAAATAATTTAATTAAATTTAAAGATAATGCTTAAAAATAACAGATATACATACGGTACCGTGGAAGCGAATTAGTCACCATATAAATTTCAGTTTTCATAATTCATTAAACAAAATAGCAACTTCTCAGGTCAACAATATCTATTTACACTATATATACTATTTACAAAAGTTTTAATTAATATTTAGTTAATCTATCCTACGCCTTAATTACGGCAGCAATTCTTTTCGGCATGCTTCGGGTCACTTCTTGAAAATCCAGGTTATTTCCCCAGGTATTCTCCACATTTTATTTTTGTATGTCTAATGTTGAATTTCGTGTCGAATAAACAATCCGTTTCAGACTACTCCAGACGTTTTCAATTACGTGGATTTAAGTTTTAAGAATTACTTGGCCACAAAGACCTTTAAATTTCCTTTGTCTAATAAAGTTTTGCTCTGTACCATGGTGCTCCATTTTGCACAAATATGTAGTTAACATCTCCAAAACCTAAGAAGCAATATATGGAATCAAAACTAATTTCATTACTTCTTTACACTGAACCTGGTTCATCGTTTTAGTAACGAAATAAACAGGTCCAAGTCCCTCTCCTGATATGCAGTACTACATCAAAACAGCTAAGGGAAATTTGACAATTTTGACGATGCCACTTTGATAAAAACGTTCAGACGGCCTCTTTGTAACGAAACGAGACAATTCTTTTACCCCTTCTAACCGCCATTCATCACTGAACATGACCTTTAAAAAAACGATTTTCAGGTGAAATTCCAAATTTATCAATAGTGTGTAAAATTTAAAATACTTTAGTGATATTAATGGTGCATACTTTTTTCTAGCCTTGTTTTTTTTGCATGGCGCCGGCTATAAATTTTTCCTTCGTACAACCGCAATTTCTTTGTTGTCGGTATTAATTTTTTCACCAGGTTTCAACAGTTCGTCATACATCACGCCACTCTGATCCCACCAAATACATAGCATTGTCTTACGACCAAAACGATTTGTCCTTGGAGTCGATGGGCAGGCTTCGCCAGGTGATAACTATGATTTTTTACGCTTAGGGTTTTCGAAATAAATATATTTTTCATCACCCGTTAAAGTAGCATTTCACAGACGATTTTTCGATTTTCCAGTTGCTTGTCATTCAACCGATGTGGCATCCATTTTCCCATTTTTGGATTTTTCCCTTTGCTCGTAATCGGTCGTTAATCGTTTCTTGGTCAACATTTAACGCTTCTGCAAATTGTTCTTTGAGTTTAGGTTGGGTCTTCATCCAATAACCCCTGCAGTTTCGCATTTTCAAACTTTTTTAGTATACCATAACGTCCTTTGTCTTGCACATCTGGGTCACCACTTTTGAATTGTCGAAACTACGCCTTACATGTTTTTACGGCTGGAGCATGCTCACCGCAAGTTTCTACCAGCAAACGATGATTTTCAGCGGCTTTTTTTTTGATTAAATAAGAAAAGTAATGCACTTTTTCCGGCACGAAACTCGACATTTTCAAAGAGGTATAAATCTGACAGTGTTACTTTCGCAAAATACAACATAGCGATATCTGTTAGGGAAACCGGTAATTACTTTCCGATACACCTGATATATATATATATATATATATATATATATATATATATATATATATATATTGGGTCTGGGAAAAAGTTCGTGGCGTTTTTTCAGTAAAATTCAACTGGTCCCCGCATGGCGCGTGGACGAATTCATTTAAACCGAATATGCTCCATTATTATCGACAATGTTTCGCCATTTTTTTGGTAGATCCTTGATCCCATCGGTGAAAAACTTCTGTGGTTTCTGGTCGAAAAACTGAATCAAGTAGTTTTCACAGGCTTCTTTTGAAACCAACTTAATTCCATTGAGAGAGTTCTGCAGAGATCGAAACAGATGATAGTCAGAGGGTGCTACATCCGGACTGTAAGGTGGGTGCATCAAAACTTCCCAACCAAACTCTCTCAATTTTTGACGGGTCATCAAAGAAGTGTGTGGTCGGGCGTTGTCATGATGGAAGACAACACCTTTCCTATTAATCAATTCGGGCCGTTTTCTTTCAATCGCCTGGCGTAATCTCTCTAGTTGTGCACAGTAGAGTTGAGAATCAATCGTCTGACCAGTTGGAAGTAGCTCGTAGTGGACGATTCCCCTCCAGTCCCACCATACACACAGCATCACTTTTTTTGGCGTCAATGTTGGCTTAGCGAACGCTTGTGACGGCTCACCATCCTTTATCCACGATCTTTTACGCTTCCGATTATCGTACGTAATCCATTTTTCATCTCCGGTTATTAAACGTTTCAGAAACGGCTCGATTTCATTCCGTTTCAGCAGCGCATCGCAGATGTTAATTCGGTCCATCATGTTTTTCACGCTCAACTCATGAGGAACCCATACGTCAAGCTTTTTTTTGTAACCAGCTTTGTGTAAATGGTTCAAAACAGTTTTGTGGTCAATGTCTAGCTCCATGCCAATATCGACACTGCTGATATGCTTATCTTGTTGGACTTTTTCAAGAATTTCATCAGATTTTTCAGTGATTGGACGACCGGAGCGTGACTCATCTTTCACATTGAAATTTCCAGAACGAAAGCGAGCGAACCATTTCCGCGCAACAGATTTCGATAAAGTACCTTCACCGTACACAGCACAAATTTTATCACAAGCCTGCGCAGCGTTCTTCCCCTTATCATAATAATATTGCAGAATATAGCGAAATTTCTCATTATTCTTCTCCATTTTCAAGTGCGAATAACTTTCCAACCACTGCACCGATTACAATGTTTCTACGCTCAAACTAACGTTCGGAAGGTCATCTAAAAAACGAGCCGTCGGTGGTGTCGCTGTGACTTGTTGTTCTTTAGTTATCGGCAACCAATGCCATCTATCGGGAAAAACGCCACGAACTTTTTCCCAGACCCAATATATAATATGAACACACTTCAATTACAAGAGCATAATATGTAACAAATTATATTTAGGTCCTGTGTAAATTTAAATAGGACGTACTACAAATATGATGGAAATGATATTGATCACGAAAATGATTACATATCTGAAATACCTTTTTGAAGCAAATGATAAATAACGAAAAGTAATAAACGAAAATTGAGTTTTATTACAAAAATTACACTTCGAAACGTAAAATGAATACAAAAGTAGTATATTGATTTATAGCCTGTGTGACAAGAGCGTGTGGGCGATTTATCAGGGAAAGCCTGTCCTAAAATATCGTTAAAAAGCATTTTTAAAGTACTAAATTGCAATTACCTAATATTATAGGTCAGCCGTTTTTATTATTAACCATTCCTTGACAATGTTTCTTCTTACTTGCAATAAGATTTTCTGTATATGTTCTACGTGACTACCAAATTAATTTAATCCGATATGATAGCTGTTTCAAATTCAGCATACGTTTTTCCTAGACTTCATTTTCATGTAAGCCCACGCATTTTCAATTGGATTTACATCCGGTGATTAGAACGACTAATAAATACAACGCTGTTATCCGATTTTGATATCGGAAAGAAGTCTGTCTCTGACTAGAAATAAAACAATACTCAGACTGATTAATATTGGAAAATGAACGTTTGGTGACAAATAAGGAATTGAGTGTATGTTGTTAAAACGAGATTCCTGAGAAACAAGTTAGAGGCACTAAGAAAGATGGAATAATGTTGCGAGAGAAAATTTCGGAATGGAATCGATTTTGGATATCTAGTCAGAATATCAGAAGACAAAGAGCGGCTTTGATATCCACATACAATCTCTATAATAAGAAATGCGGCTACTGACCCGCATTTCTTATTATATGTCTGAAAATATCTTCACTATAATACTTTTAGTCAGTTTTAATTCAATTATTCGTTGTACGTGACGCAGGTAACAGTTTTTGTTGAAATGTGTGCAGTGTATGCAAAACATTTCGAGAGCGTTTTCGTGTGACCACGATAAAGATCCTAAAACGACAATTACAGCGACAGTTAGGTACTGCGCACATGTTGGAAGCTTCGTTATTGTCATCAAACTTAAAATATAGATGATCTTCTAAAATGCAAGGAACGCAATTTTACAATAACGCGGCAAGATTAGACTATAAATAGTTTATTTAAGAATTACTTTATCAAAGACAATCCGAGCTAGCCGAGATGAATGTAAATATTAGTTTAATGACAAGTAAAAGCAGATTGTGCGAAAACGATATCTCGTATCACATTATTAAACCATTGCTGTGCGATGAACACCGGCAGGCGTTTGTAATCTAGGCACAAGAAAATTTCATCAGAGATTGGTTCGAGATTCTCTTTATAGATAAATCATTTTTCTTAGCCTGGTTACCTGAAAGAAAGGCATGTTCAACGGACAAAGAACGTATTATACAAAATATTGTTCAACATCGTTTGGGGTTGCTTTAACAAGCAAGGTTTCGAGACTTCGTCCGTGTTCAACGATATTTTAAACGCATAGTGGTAAAATTATACTAAAAAGAAGTTCTAAGATCGGTAGAAATGTGGTTAAAGATAACAGTGTAAATTGGATCCCACAAGAAGATAACCAATCAAAACATCTAAGCAAACTGTGTAAGGAGTGGAAGGTTTGAAATGGTATTGTATAAATAGATTAGCCTTCGCCGTGTATATAAAATTTCCCAATTGTCTCGCAATATAAAGACGATATAGTTCTGATTACCTACGAATTATGGAGCAAATATTGTCGGAAGAATGGAAAATCGTTGTGAGGCTATTCTTAAAAATAATTGCGACTAGACACCATGTTAAATATTAACACATTATAATCATATTAGGTTGCTTCTTATTATACAGACTATATCTGTTTTATTATTAATTCTGCTGAATTTGATAAAACTTATGTAAAAGGTGTTTCAAATTTCGCGGTTTTTTTTTTAAAGAATAAACAAAACACATAATTTGCATTCACTTTCAAAAACTTTTTATTGGTAATTGAAGTATCAGTTATGACATTTATATGCGAAATAATAATATCTGGCAAATGGCCTCCTCTTGCAGATCCACAGACGTCCACTCTTTTGTTAAAATTTTCAATGACATTTTGACATAATTAAGGCGATATCTCAACAATGACACGAATAATTTCATCTTTCAAAGCAGGAATTGATGATGGATTGTTTTTATAAACCTGACTTTTCACATAACCCCAAAGAAAATAGTCTAACGGTGTCAAATCACATGATTTTGGTGGCCAATTAACATCACCGTTTCTTGAGATTACACGTCCAGGAAATTTTTCTCTCAATAAATCAATTGATTCGTGCGCAAAGTGAGGCGTAGGGCCATCCTGTTCAAACCACCTATCCTCTAGATCAATATTCATTAATTCAGGCCACAAAAATTCGGTTATCATCCGACGAAATCGATCACCATTGACAGTTGCAACTTCACCAGCAGCATTTTCAAAGAAGTAAGGTCCAATTACACCACCTGAGCATAATGCACACCAAACAGTAACTCGTTTAGGATGCACAGGTTTCTCATGAATAATTCGTGGATTTTCCTCACCCCAGATACGGCAATTTTGTTTATTAACATAGCCACCAAAACATTATTTTTTGAGAAAAATCAGCTGGTTGTTCATTGATGATATTGACAAATGAACGACGTTTTAAATGATCTAATGACGTCAGTTCCTGTGTTATTTGAACCTTATATGCCTTCAGAGCTAAATCCTTGTGTAAACTACGCCATGTTGTTGATCCACTAAGTTCAAGTTGCGAGCGTCGTGTAATGGACATTTCAGGATCTTCAGCAACACTTTCACGAACCAAACCAATATTTTCTTGTGAAGGACCACTACGACTGTATTTTTCACTTTTTTGATCTTCCACGGAACCGGTCTCTTGAAATCTTTTAATAATTCGACCAATAGTGCTTTCAGATGGACGATTATGCAAACCATAAAATTCATGTAATTTTCTAAAAACTCTTGTACAGAACGCTAATTTTCATAAAATAATTCATTTTTATAAATGTCATACATCACACTTTTTAAATGCCCACATACCCAGACAAATTCAGCGCGCCATCTATTCAAAATTTTATTCTTAAAAAAAACCGCGCAATTTGAAACACCCTTTATGATATACAGAAATTGAACACAATAAGTGCGCTCATGCTTATTTTTACAACTTAAAATTAAATAATTATTATGAAATACTTGAATAATGCAAATAATCTTTGTTAATACTGAATGGATCTGGGAACTCATTATCACCAAAAATTGTTTTGATTTAGTAAAATCTGAATCTTTTTTGCACTCTATGTAGTTTAGCAATAGCACTAATATTATATTAGTTTTATTTATTTATTAGAACATTTATATTCCTCACGACGAACACGGTTACATGAAGAAACTTGTGAAACATACTTGATTCTACAAATATTTAACCGATCTTACCACCTTGTGCATCTGCATACCGAAAATGCTGCTTACGAAAGTGTTTGTTTACAATTATTACTTGCAAAACTCCTTGTACTTCTTCGAAGCACGCGCCGCCGACCGAACCCTATACGTGACAACTCTAATAGTTAATGCTTTGTTGACTAATTTTTTTAAAGTACATTATAACTAGCGACGCCCGTATACATTCACTGTCGTTGGTTGTGTAGCTATGTTTTATTCATTGTGATTTGAAACTGTATAGTGTGCTTGAATGTACAAATATTTCCACTTATTGGATAGTTTTATTTTCTCTCTGATAGATGGAAGTGTAGTTTTAATTTTGTTATATTGGGTCTGGGAAAAAGTTCGTGGCGTTTTTTCAGTAAAATTCAACTGGTCCCCGCATGGCGCGTGGACGAATTCATTTAAACCGAATATGCTCCATTATTATCGACAATGTTTCGCCATTTTTTTGGTAGATCCATGATCCCATCGGTGAAAAACTTCTGTGGTTTCTGGTCGAAAAACTGAATCAAGTAGTTTTCACAGGCTTCTTTTGAAACCAACTTAATTCCATTGAGAGAGTTCTGCAGAGATCGAAACAGATGATAGTCAGAGGGTGCTACATCCGGACTGTAAGGTGGGTGCATCAAAACTTCCCAACCAAACTCTCTCAATTTTTGACGGGTCATCAAAGAAGTGTGTGGTCGGGCGTTGTCATGATGGAAGACAACACCTTTCCTATTAATCAATTCGGGCCGTTTTCTTTCAATCGCCTGGCGTAATCTCTCTAGTTGTGCACAGTAGAGTTGAGAATCAATCGTCTGACCAGTTGGAAGTAGCTCGTAGTGGACGATTCCCCTCCAGTCCCACCATACACACAGCATCACTTTTTTTGGCGTCAATGTTGGCTTAGCGAACGCTTGTGACGGCTCACCATCCTTTATCCACGATCTTTTACGCTTCCGATTATCGTACGTAATCCATTTTTCATCTCCGGTTATTAAACGTTTCAGAAACGGCTCGATTTCATTCCGTTTCAGCAGCGCATCGCAGATGTTAATTCGGTCCATCATGTTTTTCACGCTCAACTCATGAGGAACCCATACGTCAAGCTTTTTTTTTGTAACCAGCTTTGTGTAAATGGTTCAAAACAGTTTTGTGGTCAATGCCTAGCTCCATGCCAATATCGACACTGCTGATATGCTTATCTTGTTGGACTTTTTCAAGAATTTCATCAGATTTTTCAGTGATTGGACGACCGGAGCGTGACTCATCTTTCACATTGAAATTTCCAGAACGAAAGCGAGCGAACCATTTCCGCGCAACAGATTTCGATAAAGTACCTTCACCGTACACAGCACAAATTTTATCACAAGCCTGCGCAGCGTTCTTCCCCTTATCATAATAATATTGCAGAATATAGCGAAATTTCTCATTATTCTTCTCCATTTTCAAGTGCGAATAACTTTCCAACCACTGCACCGATTACAATGTTTCTACGCTCAAACTAACGTTCGGAAGGTCATCTAAAAAACGAGCCCTCGGTGGTGTCGCTGTGACTTGTTGTTCTTTAGTTATCGGCAACCAATGCCATCTATCGGGAAAAACGCCACGAACTTTTTCCCAGACCCAATATTTCTTAAATAATAATTTAAGTTATTATAGCATAAAACTATTGAATTCTCAATAGTAACGTCATACATCGCATATTCGTAATTTATTTATTAATAATCCAGTGAGTAATGTATTAGGAACCGGTTGTATCACATATGTTACATTTCTTCCAGACTGTTGGCTATTGAAAAGGACCACTACACGCTTTTATTTACTCGCTACGGTACTTGAAGGATAGAAAATCTTTCAATACGTAACCCTTGGCGGTCGGATTTTGATTTTACCTTTTTTTATTTCCGGTATACACGGGAGAGATGCCCTGTCAAAGCTGAAAAGTCATGTATTTTTAATGTACTCCCAGGAATATATCGAGGTTTTGAGTGTAGCAATAAAAGATAATTGAATGTAAAGTACAGGAGCTTTTGAAAATGTAGTTATATTTGGAATTATACATGTAGCATACTTCAACGTTAGTAAATCTTGTTTAAATTATTTTAAAACATGAATGTTTTGAGAGCATCATATAAAAGAGAAATATTATTATAGGTTGACGCATATGAAGTGTTTGTTTTCCTTTTATGCAAAACATTTGCCCAATATTGTGATATTTGTGAAAAAAAAATTTTAGACTGCCGCCTCTTTTATTCAGGTATTTAATTATATATTTTTTAATTGCGCCAGATAGATACCAGTAAAATATGTGTTGTAATGCGATGTAAATTTAAAGTTAGAAATGTGCGACTGCCATAACATAAACAAAATTTACGATAGAATTATCGTACACGAACGAAGTTATTTCAAAGTGAGCCTCGGGATAGGTCCGAAACCTTGTTCAACAAAGTTTTCACGGTTTTAGTGGAAGAAGATCCAAGTCAAACCCCGAGAGAATTTGCAGGCAGATTAAATAATAAGTAATTATACCATGGTACTGCATCGTCTTCATGGCACAAGCAATGTTGAAAAGTTGGATAAGTGAGCGCCCTATGATATTTCTCAGAGAAATAAGCTGCATCGATTAAATGCATGTTCGTATTTGATAAGAAACAACTGCGAACCTTTTCTAGATCATCTAATGATATGATACAATGGATATTATACGACAATTAAAAACATCTCAACGGTAAGATAAATACAAAACTCCTATTTTTCTACAGAAAATTCTGATAATACTTTAATTTTGTATATACCACATAATATACTTATTAGTCATTCTATCCAATGTTGAAAGCGTGACAATAAGCAGGCACTACATTTATTTAAGATTCTACATATCATCCACAACAGTTTAATAGCCTAATGAAGCAAAAAATTTCTACAGCATCTAGCACATCATTTCTAAACATCTTGGTGATTATTTAAAGCGAATGAAATTTCTTAATTGAAGAGTTTAAAGGTGATTATTATTAAAAATTTGTTTTCTAGAAACTATTTAGTTTTAAAGTTTATTTTCTAAACCCAATATTTCACATGCACCAACTTAACAAGGGACGTCATAGAAATTTAAATACTCTGTTCAAGTGAACCTATATGCAATGTAGAGAAAAGAAGAAACAATAGTCTACTTCTCAAACTAGTAATAAGAATATATGGAATCATGTCAACAGACGAGGAATGCAATAAAGAAAAGTCAAAATTCAAGTATAAACGGTATAGTTTGAGACAAAAAATAGTTCAATTAAACAAAGCAAAAGTAAGATAAGCAAATGGAAATAAAAATCTCAATCTCAATTTTATACACCAAAATAAGAAGTAGGGAATCTATTATTTTGAAAATTTCACATATTTTCTTCCACTTTTATTTTGCGTTCCTTCTCCGCTTTACCCTAAACCCCATTCCTTTATTTTTATTGCTAGCCCTACCATTATTATCCCTCGTTATTATTACTTTGTTTTCAGTTTGGTCTACTATTTCTTGTAATGTTTTAAAAAAAAATATATTTGATTTCCCTTCTCGCGCCTTCTTTAGGCCTATAAACGTAATTGAAATAAATTACTCATTGTTTTCTCCTTCTCTATCTAACTTGTATGTAATAGCCTGTTCAAAAGTTCACTACTATCAGTGCATGTTCATTCACTTCTATCCTGACTAATACGTAGGTTGCTTTAAAAATTTTGCGAATGATACAGAAAAAATCAATTGCTTTAACCATTTTTTAATTATTTTCAAAAATATTCACCTTTATGATCTATGCACTTCTGCATTCGGTGGAACCAATTCTCAAAACATTGGGCGCATTGCTTTTCAGTCACTTCAGATACGAAGTCTACATAGATTTCCACGGTGGCTTCGAGGGTATTAAATTTCAATCCAGGCATTTTGTTTTTTATGTATGAGAATAACAAGATGTTACAAGATGCCAAGCCGGGACTATAAGGCTGATGAGTCATCAATTCCGTTCGTGAAGCGGCTAAAAACTGATGTTTGAGATGCGTGTATGATTGTGTACTATCTTGATGTAGAATGAATCGTCCTCTTGGTCGTTTCTCGTGCACTTTTTGGAACACATTTGGCAAACAAATGGTTGTATACCATTCAGTATTTACTGTGCGACGATGCTCTAACAGAATAGAAGACGAAAAAAGAAGCCACCATATTCTTTCCAGAGCTTTGTACGTGTCTCACTTTCATGGGTTTCTCCTCGTCTTTAAAGATCCATTATGCCAATTATCGCTTGCTTTCTGGCTTGTAACAATAAATCCAACTTTCGTCACCTGTAGCGATACTGTACACTGATCTTGAATTTTTAAGCATTTTTTGCACCAATCCAAATGCGCTTTATTGAGCTTTCGTTAAATTGTGTGATATCCATTGAGTGCAGGATAGTTCAGATTTGGCAGGCTGTCCTTCACGATGTTCGTGTTTAAGCGAAACACGTCTACGCTGGAACTCGTACTGTAGAAAATCATGGTTCGAAAATTTTCTCACGTCAATTCCATTTTTCACAAAACTCACTTTATTTAAAAAATTACTAAAAAGACACAACAGCATATATTAGTAATCTGTAAATACTATTCGGATAAAAAATCTCAGAGAATACGACAAAAATATTTCCGACAGCGCCACATTACGGAAAGTACCTGAACCGCAAAACTTTTAAAGCAAACTATGTATATCCAAGTCATTTGTGAGTTTCTTACAACCCTTACCTTTTTTCTGCGTTTCTAATTTCTTCCCATTTTGTCTATCTTTTCCTTTGCCTTTCTCTTTTTCCGTTTTAGTGTTTATTCCTAGATCAGTTTTCTTTTGCGTGTTCTTTTTTTTGGATTGGATCTATATTTGAGTTGCGTTCTTTTCAAGTTCCATTAGTTTTTTTTTGAATTGATTACTATTAGTATTTCCTGATTCGTATCCCATTCCATTACAGCACCTTTTGAAAAGCTATTTTTGTATGTTCTCATTTTTTCTCTCTTCTGCAATCAGTTTTTCGTCTTTGTATTTTCATTTCTTCATTAGTCATTTTATTATTCATGTAATTGTTTTAGATTGGCTTTGTTTTTCATTGCTTTTCATTTCTCTATTTAGCTCCGTCTTGCAGATGTTTTCAACTATTTCTATGCCTCTTTAATCTGTACTTTTATACATGTTCTTGTGAAACCATGCTTATCTTTATCTTTAAACCTGATATTACTCTGCTATTTTTGATTTTATATTCCTCGAATCTTTTTGTTCTATTCTTTAAGTTTTCAATCTTTCTTTTATTTTTCTATTTTCTTTATTTAGCTCCTTATTTTTTTGTTTGATCGCTAACAGTTCTTGAAAAAATTTGTTATTCTGTTTTCCTTTGTATCTTTGATTTCTGGTAACATATCGAAATTATATTTGTCTTGTGTCTCTTTTTGGCGTGTTCTATTTATCTTATCATTCCTTTTAAATGTGCTATAAAATTCTTACATATATTTTTCTCTCTGTGTCTTCTGATATACAGTCGTCACTATTCATATTTCTTTTGAATCCTTACTAATTATTCCCTTCCGGATAAGCTAAATTTTGAAGATAATACCTTTAGTACAAAGTTTTTAGAAAATAAACTATGCGACTTTTATTTCAACCTGCAATCATATAAGAAAATACCTTAGTGATGATAAATGTTAGGTAAAAACTGTTGAATTAAAATTCTACAAGCGTCCTACATAAAAGAAAAAGTAAATCGATAAAGCTTGGATGCGGAAAGTAAGCAACAGGCAACTGAAATATTAATCATTAATTCGTATTATGAAAAGAATTGTTTAGATAGGTATCAGTAAAATTCATTTATTTGAACGTACGATCGTATGATAATATAAACCTCTTGCTTAGATATGGAAATATTGTTTCTTCGGCTTTATTATTTTATAGTGGCGTAATAGTAGCAGTACTAAAAACAAAAGTTACCTATTATATATGAGTGTTTCTAAATTTAAATTGATCAGTATACGAAAGGATAAATTTTTCGAGGTTTCTTTAAATGGAACTGCCATTTGTTATCGTAAAGTAAGACTGATGCGATATGTGTTGGTTAGAACTTAGTCTTAACGACTATTTTGAGATTTGTATCTTAAGGGGTTCTGCGGGATTGAGATAGTTTTGCCTTGGCGATTACCGTTCATTTGAGCAGTTTCAACTGCATTTGTATTTACTTTAACCATACTTTTCATCATCACGGCCACACGTTAACCCGCTTAACAACTTAGGGTCTTGTTCTGAGGTTTAATGTTAACGAAATATATTTTTCTTATTAGTGCTACACAGTCTGTCGCAGAGAAAACAGAACTTTTTTAAAATAGTAATTTTTAGTGACGCCATCTATTTAAAAAAATAGGCGCCGGTAAGGTAGATCTTTCACCAATGTTATGTCAACATATCACGACATTTGCATTATTAGAAGCAAAGAAATTGCGCACAAAGTAACAGTGTGTATTTGGCATTGGTCGACAAATGAATTTTGAAAAAAGAGCAAATGTCAAGTTTTGTTTTAATCTCGGTAAGTCGTTTACTGAAACGATTAATTTGATGAAACAAGTGTATGGGGATGCGTGTTTATCACGTACTAGTGCATGAGTAATACAAACGATTTAAAGACGGTCTTATGCACATAAATGAACATCCTGGTATAAAAAAAATTGTGGTTACGGAAAATAACATGGAACTTGTTTGTGAATTTATCAGAAATGAGCCGAAATTTTTCTTGCGATATGTGGGGATGGAATTAAATATTTCCAAAGATTGAATTCATCGCATTTTGACACAGCATTTTGGACTTGTGCAAGATTTGTACCACACAAGCTAACTGAATTCAACATTGTACAGACTTGATTAAAGACTCAAAAAAGGACGAAAACCTCAGGTAATCTATTGTAACTGACGATGAGACGAGGTGTTTTCAATATGATCCAGAGATCAAGCGTCAAAACGGAATGGAAGCATCCAAGCGTGTTTTTATGATTTGAAAGGCATAGTGCACAAAGTTTGTAGCCACTAGTCAAACAGTCAATGCTGCATATTATCTTGGTGTTATGAAGCGTTTTGGCGCGTTTTCGTCATGTGCGCCCTCAATATCGTGAAAATGGTAGCTGGCGTTTGTTACATGATAATACATCATCTCATCGGTCCACGCTTATCACTGATTTTCTAACTCCAAATGGGGTTTCAGATATCAACCATTCACCGAATTCATCGGATTTGGCCTCCTGTGATTTCTATCTATTCTCCAAACTATATTTGCCGATGAAAGTACAACGTTATGCCGACGTCGAAGCCATTATAAAAGCCGTCGATAGCAATCTTGAAGGACATCTCTAAAGATGAACTTAAAAATTCATTCGTTGTTAATTGACCGTACAAAATGATGTATTGAAGCCGAAGGCGACTATGAATAAAATAAATGAATTTTACCAAAATAGTAAACTTTTGTTTTTATTTATTAAAAAGTTCTGTTTTCTCTGAGACATACTGTTTATACTAAATAGGACTACTATACTCTTGTCCCTACTATGCTCTTGTCCCTACTATGCTGACTATCTTTAGAAACCATAGAACTTTATGCCAATTTCCCTCCAAGCTGTCGTTCGTTTTACATAGAGAGAAGATCCACTTTGCTATCGAGTAAATTTGTCCTGTTTTCTTTGTGTGTTTTAAGATATTACTGTTCTACCTTTTTGTAACTTCGAAGAAAGTCCCGAAGAATTCAATAGCAACGCAGAATAGGTAATTTCAAATTAAAGTTACTTACAGGTTAGATTAAATTTAACTTTTCTGTTCGTTATTTTAGTTACAATTTTTTTGAGTACTGCATATCGAGTGTTTAATAATATTTATTTGTAATAATTTACTTATTTGCCTAGAGTCATATATTTTTTTACTTATAATTTTTGTTTTTTTGTCTTGCATAGTAATAAAATTGTCTTACAGAACACTTATATCATAAATAAACACCTTGCGACATTTCCCTGTATTACTGTCTATACATTCACGAGCGGGAGTATATACTCAGGAAGTTCTATGCTATTTTGTCAATTTTAAAAAGGAAATATTTTTTTAATAAATGTTTCGGTGCGAAGTTCATTACAGTAACAAACACTTTTATAATCCTCGACCCTTCACGTCCTCTTTTTTACGAACTCCGAACGTTACACCAGAAAAAAATATTCTTTCTCATCCGATACCCAGATGACGATACAAAAAGGCATACGGCACATTTTCCCGGAGACGCGGCAACTCTTAAAACTCACACTCGCATCTTGCCCTATTTCTCTTCCAGCCTCTTTAACCCGTCCGCGTCTCCACATTCTTATCGCGACCATCCATCATCCCTACAATTAATCGACGTCTCGGGGCCGATGACGAAATCCCTGTATTACAATTCAATGATCCAGAATATCGCGGGTAAAATGGGACAGCGAGGCGAGATGGTGTGTTTTGAATTGAAATGAAACAACTTTTCTATCTTTCGATTGCATTTTAAGAAGAAAAAGACATTAGGTGTATTGTGGTAGTTGAGTGGGCTGGAAGAAAGTATTTTTTAAGTTTGAGGTTTCTCGTTCTAGTACATTTAACGAATTAGATAGTTTTCTTACAGTTTTGGAGATCGATTTAGAGAGATTTTATGGAGACGTTAAATTCAATTTTATGTCGAAATATATATTTTTCTTTTTAAAATTGGTTTATAGTTTTGATTTGAAATTTTATTAAAATAATATGTTTGAAAAAATTTCCTGGAGCATAAAATTTTTTCAAAAATTTCTGCCACGCATATACGATGTAAAAAGCTGTAAAAATTAAAATTGTTCAATTTCGCATTGTAAAAGCGCATATTCTAGTTTTGTTTATTTGTCAATTTTTAATTAGATTTTTTACATTTTCCAAGTATTACAATGATTACATCCTTCATGAATAATCTTTTAAAATTAGATACGCATCCAGGTTTATATGCCTGAAACACGATATATTTGATTTGGTGCTTCACTTGTTTCATTTTCATTTGTTTTCATTCATTGTTCTAATATTCAACTGCATCATAGCAGTCATGGATGTCACTTTATTAATGTCAATTTAATATATATATATATATATATATATATATATATATATATATATATATATATATATATATATATATATATATATATATATATATATATATATACACACACACACACACACACACACACACACACACACACACACACACACACACACACACACACACACACACACACACACACACACACACACACACACACACACACACACACACACACACACACACACACACACACACACACACACACACACACACACACACACACACACACACACACACACACACACACACACACACACACACACACACACACACACACACACACACACACACACACACACACACACACACACACACACACACACACACACACACACACACACACACACACACACACACACACACACACACACACACACACACACACACACACACACATATAAATATATATACACACCAAAATATCATCAAAAATATATATTTTGTAAGTTAATCAATAAGCTTTTTCGTTTTAATGTCTCTGTAAATCGGGATATAATCACTACAAATAATTCCCCTCGACCCCTTTTACATATTTTATTACTTTTTTCCTCTTTGCGTACTCAACTGATGTTGCTTTCAGGAAGAAAGCGAAAAAATATATCCAAATATACAGAACACTTTTTATGAAACTCGCTAAGACGTTTAGGAATTTAGAAACAATTTCTTGCACTTCCTATTAATGCATCGACCTTGGGAAAACATTTTTCGATTAGTTTCTGTTACAAGACGTAAAGCATGCGCTTTACACGTACACGCAGATGTAACAATCTATAACCCTGTTGTGAAAGAGAACGGCTCACTAAACGTATTGTCGCGGCACCATTGATCCCAAACAATATTCGATTTGTTGACATTTGAAATTTTTGCTCCTCCACCATAAGCATAATTGTATAGTCGGTACAATTAGTGAGCCTTTTCCTATAAAATAGCAATGGAAATGTGAATTGTCGGGGGTCCAGGACACGTATTATAATATTGACAATAGAACTTTTTTTTACTATCTGTCGTCCTCTTAACATATAACCACAGTTGTCTATTTTGTAATGAACATGAAATCTTCTGCATAATGTCGTCGCATACACTTGGTATATGGTTCCATAATATGGCGCGATTTTGTAATTGGAACAGTGGATTGCATTTGTGCCAAAACTTTTGGAATGGTTGTTTATTTAGTATGTAATACGCAATAGGCTATCAACATTAACAATAAATCAAACCTAGTTTGAGGGCCTGTCTTCCATGATGATGTTGCACAAAATTCATGTGACGTCTACAGTCGGATTTGATCCAGCACATTAACGGCTAATCGCATACTTTACATATTATTTTCGTTCCACCCTAGAATAAATCACAAAATTCACTAATGAAATTTTTCACATGGTTTTCTGGGTTTTCGCATTTTCGATATACTTTATTATTAAATTAAAACCTGTCCACTAACCCTTTTCAGCATTGTCCAACCGTTATGTGAAAACTGATTAGTGTTACCTTGGTGAATGCTGCGCTCGTGGCATGTAGCGCTCGTTGACAGCTTTATTTATGACAGTTGTATATTTTGGGGAATGAGAACAATTCTATACTGCACGTGTACTGAATTTTTAAAAACTAAATTATAAAATCCGTTTACAATTATTCCATTGGAGAAAATGTTTTCAAGATTTGTTTTCAGAAATACAAAAATCATTGACTGTGGATGGCAATATTTTGAAAAATTATAAATAAATGTGTTTTGCCATCCAATTGTTTATTAATTTACTAAAACTAACAGAAAGAAAGCCTTCGCATAACGATAGTATTATTTTTGTTCATTTCAACACAGTATCTTCTTTTATGTCACCATTATATTGATTGAAAGAACTCAAAAATTATATAGACGAATAGAAATTGGAGATATACAGTACTGTGCAAAAGAAAGAAGCACCTAGCAATATTTACAAATCGGTTTTACTACTAATTATTGGGTCAATTTAATTTATAATACTTAATACATCTTTCTAAGAACGATTCACTTATTGGTAGAAATATAATTACTGGAAATTTCCAAGCTTATAGCACCAAAATAATCAACTTTATTGCACCACAATGATCTGCAATAAAATTTCAAGGGAGAGTTATTTATTTATATAATATAATAGCATTCCTAGACAGATAAAATTATTTTTTTACACCAAGAGGGTTATAGTCAAGTGAAAATATCAAAGATAGTGAAATGTTCCCGGTATGACGTGCAACAAACAATAAAAAGGATGATTGAAACCGGCAATGTAAGTGATAGACCAAAGAGTGGACGTCTAAAAAAGCTCAATAAAGCTGATGCATAGTTTTTAAAAGTTAGTTCCTTAAGAAATCGTAAGAAAGTTAGCGCAGAACTAGCTAAAAATCTTGCGCGAACATCTGGTACTTCGGTATATGCTTCAACAGTAAAGCGATACTTGCTCAGTACAGGCTTGAGGGGATGCGTGGCCGTGAAAAAACCCTTACTGCGACGAGGTAATAGAGGGAAACGATTAAAATGTGCCAGAGACCACGAAACTTGGGGATATAATGAGTGGCGATAAGTACTATGTACAGACGAATCTAAATATCAATTACTTGGAACGAACAGACGTTAGTATGTTAGACGACGCTCTGGTGAATCGTTATTGGAACCATGTTTGCACTACCATAAAGCATGGAGGAGGCAATATTCAAGTTTAGAGTTGTATTTCGGTAGCAGGTATGGGTGAAATTGTAAAAATAGAGGGTAAATTAACTGGTGAGAGATGTAGAACACTATTAAAAGAACATGCCATACCATCAGGGCAGCGATTTATTGGCCATAATTTCATTCTACAGCAAGATAATGATCCCATGCATACCTCAAAACTTGTGAAAACTTATTTAACACAGCAGGAAGCAAATGAGATATTGCAGACTATGATATGGCCTCCTCAAAGTCCTGACTTGAATATTATTGAGCATATGTGGGATTATCTTGACCGAAAAAAGTGTAAAAGGGGGCCAAAGAACAAAAATGAACTGTGGAACATACTACAGGAAGAGTGGTACAATATTCCTGAAAATTTCATTAATTCATTAATAGAAAGCCTACCAAGAAGAATGCAGGATACCATAAAAAATAAAGGTGGTCATACAAAATATTCAAAATTCAAGTTGTTTATATTTAAAAATTTATAATTAAAAATATCGATATGTATTAGTTTCTATACATTAAAAAAAATTCAACATGTGTAAGATTATTATTTATCGATTTATAATAGTTACTTGTAAAATTCAAGAAGGTGCGTCTTTCTTTTGCACAGTACTGTATGTAACCGAAATAGGTTGTGAAGTTTTGCCAGAATGTTTATTGGTTTGAATCGAAACAACCTACACATTATTGATTAAATAGTATTTATACCATTGCAGCATTTAAATACCCTGATAGTCTAATACACAATACATATAAAACTAATTAATAATTAATACCAACGTAATCGTCTAAATCAGACCTTTTTCAACATAAATAGTTTTCAATACAGTCCATGGTGATTTTCATAGCATTGATACATTTTTAATCGTCGCTATGAAAAAGTTCTATATACGTATTTGAAATCGCTCAAACGTAACAAAAAGATATTGTAAACGTAATTTATCTAGTCATGTTATAAGTTCTGTTATTCAGGCGATATTTTGAAACACATGTTTATGAAATGGTGGTGCGATCAGTAGATAGGGTTAAATCTAGTATCTTTCTTATCTTCAGTTGAGTTTTATCAGCAAATGCGTAAGAATGGAATGAATTATAAAAGAGAATCGTATAGCAGTAATTATTCTAGTTAAGTTTAAAATGGAAAAATTGGATATTTTTGAAATTCTTTGACTGCTTGGGATAGCGAAATGTTTTCATATAGAACCATTAGTCGATATGAGCAAGACTCTAGAGTAACTGTTTAAAAGATCGGGGGAACTACGCACAGTACATACAGCAGCGGTACCCTATATGAAAACAAAATCATTGAAATGAAGGCTTCGACGAGGATGGTTTCATGCATCATGAAGATGGACTTACGGGCTTTTTACCGCTTGACAGAACATTTCTTTGCTCTTCAACTTATGGTCAACAGACGAGACAAATCGAAACGAATACAGCAAAAACAAACAGACGAATCCTGTTCATGGATAAGAAAAGAAATTTCTACAATTGAACATTTCGATAAACAAAATTATAAAGGGTATGCCGAAAACGCAGGAGAAGCTTCTCGCGTTGCTCCCAAAATATAACGTGGTCATCATGTGGTGTCAATGATAGTTTGATGGACAATATCTTACCAAGGTATAACACAGCTTCATTTTTGAGAAAAAGGAGTGAAAACATCGGTTAGAGTATAATCACGAGACAGTTTCATAGCAAATGATGAAGTATTTGTGCGAAACGTTATTCAGCAATCAACGATGGACGTTTCAACAAAGTTCTACTCCAGTCCGTAAAGCCAAAACCATACAGGATTGGTAAAAAGCAGTGTGCTAGACTACAATTACCTGTACTATGAGTTATGGTCCAGAGATTGGTTAAAAAGCAGTGTGCTAGACTTACATTCCCTGTACTATGAGTTATGGTCCATTCTGGTGACCAAAGTCTACTCTAAAAACCATTCCTATTTGCAATTGCTCGAACGTTTCTTAGAACGAGCAATGTCAAAAGTATCAATGGACGTCATCCGTAATTCAATTGATAAGTGGCATAACCGCTTGTATTGACGAAGAACGGCATTTCTAATAAGGTCCATTTTCATTTTTATATTTTAGTATATTTTTTCATTTTTGCAAAAAATAACACTTTCTATTGGATATACTAGTTTTAATGTGTAACGGAACTTACTGCATGCCTACAGTTTATAAAATACTAGCACCCTCTAGAAACATAACATTTTTTGTTATATTGAAAAAATTAAAGAATAACCAATATATTAATTGTAAATAATACAAAAGTAGTGCTTTCGAAGAAATTATTCATATTTCCTTCATCCATATTTTGCACTTTTGCACACTGTTTGTACCCTTTTCGGCATACTTTCCAGGCAGACTTTTATTGACTCCTTAATCATGCTATTATTTTGCCACACATGGATATTGGCCTTCAAGTATTGAATGGTGGTATTTTCTCTCTACTGGACTACTGATTTCAATGGGCTCCGTACATTTAAAATAATGTTTTTGATCGGGAGAACCTCCTGGCCATGGAAGCATTGAAATTCACCAAATTCAAACAGATTTTGCCTTATTACATGGAGCTCTATCATGTATGAAGGTAAAAAGACATCTATTAAGGTCTAGTTCGCCTATCATCTTTCAATACATATCTGTATTGTCTCTGCTTCATTGTACTTTCGTAGTAATACAAGCCTGGGACCTTTCTTCAGCCCTCTATGTGTAGTTTTTGTGAAGTTTTGCCCATTGAAAACGATCTTTCTCCATTGCAGCCATTAGCTTTGGTTTTTTAACTGGAAGTCTACATTTTAAGCCACCTTTGTATAACTGATTGTGAATGGCTCACGTTAATAATTCGCATCTTGCTTCAGAGAGGATTTTTTTAGATCTATTCGATCGTTCACGATTTTCTCCGCTAATTTTACATGTCGATCAAGTTGTAGTTTTCCTTTTTCTGTCACAATACGAGCGTTCTTCGATTAAAGCTCCAATACGTTCTAGTGTTCGCCAGGAAAGTTCTTCTATTTAGGGAGTTTGTCTTTGAGAGCACTTTCCTGTAAGCAATAAATTGGAAATACTAGTTTGTTCATCAGAAGATATGTCGTGCTCAACTCACATCGTCCAATCATATCTCAAATAAATAAATGCACTAATGTAAAGTAATCAAACCTACACGGTATCAGGAACATAAACTGAAATACTGTGAAGTGTTAAATACTGAATTATTACAATTACTCTTAAAAGAACTCACCCACAATAGATCAGAGGACTAGTTTAAACATTGGCAGGTTTAGAGCCATTACCGGAAACTTCAATTTGCTCTTAGAAATAATTATACATAGAACATACTAAGTATTTTATATATATATAACATTGTGTATATGCCCTTATTTTTAAATTACATTAGTTGAAATATACAAAAATTTATTAAGATAGCGCTAATATTCAGATTAGCGACTGTAGATAGTTAACGACTGTAAAAAAAACCATTAAATGTTTCTTTAATATAATAAATAAATGCTCGCGAAGCTGCTACATTTTCTGTTAAAAATTGCAAATAATATTTGAAATCGTTCAACAATATACATACATATTTTCGTTCATTGTTGCGCCCAAATAGTATGACTCATGTGTTATTATCGTATCAAGTGAGGCAATTATCGAACCGTATAGATATAATAAGCAAGTGCTAAAAAAAGGTATTTCTAATGTGTAAATTAGATGATATTATTTCAAATATTATTATGTACATCTTATTCTGACACTGATATTAGCAATACGGGGTTAGTAACAAAAATACGTATATATCTTCAAAACTGTACACCTTGCGAATCGAAGTTTTTCATTTCGCTATCGTTATTTTAATATAAATATTATTTACGCGTACACTTTATCAGTGTTCGATATCGCGCCGGTTAAGTAAATTTTATCTTCTTTTGTTTATTGGCACGATTAAAATAGTTTTAATTAAGTATGTAGTTATTATAGCTTGTTGATTTTCAATGTTAAAAGTTAACGTTAAAAAATTATCGTAAAAACTTTGGGAAATTTAACGATTAGAGGTTTTATAAGTATCAAAATATTATTCAACACCAGTAACTTCAAAAAAATTCTACTCGGATATTCATATATATATATATATATATATATATATATATATATATATATATATATATATTTTTTTTATTAAATTAATAGCTACCTCCTCCAGCTTTTATTACAGCACTAGCTGTACCCTGCGCACGTTGCTACGCCACTAACTAAAATAAATTTGAAGGAAAGACATTACACAAATATTTAATTCATTTTGAGTTATTTTATTGGTTTTGTTCATTTTGAAAAAATTGTGACATTGCAGCGTTTCGTTTCAATTCGATATTTATTGAAGTGCTGTGGGATGCACAATATTTCATGTTTTTCCATCTGGTGCGTAAACGAAAAAATCAGATGGTTTTCCGACACGTGAGCAGGCCACATAGAGCTGCCCATGTGAGAAGCATGGATTCTCTAAATTTAATCCATACACTTGCAACGATTGTCCTTGTGCTTTGTTGATAGTCATTGCGAAAGCGAGTCGTACCGGGAACTGCAAACGTTTGAATTCGAATGGCATATCTGTTGGGATCATTGGGATACGTGGCAACAGTACGTCTTCACCTTTGAATTTTCCAGTTAAAATTGTTGCCTCGATAATATTGTTCATCATTTTCTTGACTGAGAGTCTGGTTCCGTTGCAAGGTCGTGGTGGATTTATGTTTCGAAGAAGAATGATGGGTACGCCAATTTTCAACGTAAGAACGTGCGGTGGCATGCCTGGCAAATCAAGCGAATTCAAGAATTCAGTTGGATAGTTGACAACTTCGTCTTGATTCACTACAGTATCGATGAATTTATATGTTGTCGTTTCGCCGGGTATTCCATTCTGAATGGTGAAATTGATGGTATTCACATCGATGTTTTTGGCCGCTAATATAGCACGCGTACTGAGCCACTGATTATTTTTGTAGTTCTGTGCAATGTTTGGGAAAACTTTTTGCACCAATTCGTCATCATTCGTTCGCTGTTTTCGTTTCAATTCAAATCAGCATGAAATGTCACGGCAATATATGAAATTCATTGGATGGCAGTGGCGTCATCTGCCGAAAATTGGTCGTACCAACTTAGAAACCTTCGTGGGTTATATAGATTAATTCGTGGCATAGTAGCCATGAGTTTCTGGCGAAATAGACACCAATTCCTGAGACACTGTCCGTTAGAGCACTTCTTTGAAGGTGTGGCGCGTTTATAAATCCCTTTCTTTAAAAGATGCCGTAGTCCTCTATGAGAGATCAGAGGACTATGGGGGTCAATCCAAAAGCTTCATCCAGCATCTAATTGCAGGTTGAGCTTTGTGACAAAGAACAT